>VWZD01003233.1:357569-421220 GCA_013396695.1 Sakesphorus luctuosus
AGCCGCCTCCCGCCGGGCCAGGCTCGCTCCCCGCCCCGCATGGCCGGGCCGGCCCCGCCGCAGCCCTGAGCCGCCCCTACCCCTGCCCGGCCCCGGAGCCCCCGCTCGGCCCGTCCCCGGCTGTGCCGGAGCGCGACCGCGAAGATGTTTTCGGCCCTGAAGAAGCTGGTGGGCTCGGACCAGGCTGCGGTCCGCGACAAGAACATCCCCGCGGGGCTGCAGTCCATGAACCAGGCGCTGCAGAGGAGGTTCGCCAAGGGAGTCCAGTACAACAGTGAGTCGGGGGCTCGGCCGGCACCGGCTGCTGCCCGCGGAGACCCTGCGGGGGCTGGTGGTGCATGTGCTTTCCTTGTGCTTTTACCTGTATTGGCCGTAAGGCAAGTTTAGAGTTAAATATTGGAGTTCACGGAAGCGTGGGAGGAGTGAGGGATGGGAAACTTTCGTGTTTCGGTGCAGGACTCGGGTCCCGCGTCCCTGAGCGCTGCCTGCCGGCTGTGGCTCAGTAGGAGAGCGCCTTGTGCATCAATTTGTGTCGGTTCAAGCACCGAGGGCGTAACTCCCCTGAGTGCGCGGGTGACCTTCCCTGCAGCCCAGCATAATAGTGTTTATAATTAAGCGCTAGTGGTTATACGATAATGGTCTATTAAAAAGCCCAGCCCTGCCAGGCTCCCATAAAAGGTGAGCAGGGAATGCCTCTGTGCCCTTGGTACATCATTTCATCACGACTGTCTTCTGGAACTGATACATTTGCTCCTTTCTCAAGCAACACTTGAGAAACAGAATTCTTTTCCTCTCAGTGTGGGAGCTTTGGGCTGCATTTTTCCCTTGGAGCCCAGTAAAGGTGATTTCTGACACAGTGTTTCAGGAGGGCAGTGCAAGT
This sequence comes from Sakesphorus luctuosus, assembly GCA_013396695.1. Classification (NCBI taxonomy): domain Eukaryota; kingdom Metazoa; phylum Chordata; class Aves; order Passeriformes; family Thamnophilidae; genus Sakesphorus; species Sakesphorus luctuosus. Next base: position 358,450 of record VWZD01003233.1, read on the forward strand.
ATGTGAAATCCATCCCAAAGTAACAATACTGAGACGGGGACAGCAGTTATGTCATCCCTGCTGAAAACAGAGCCGGTTTCAGAGAGCGCTGTGAGTCCCAGCTCACCCGTGTGGATTCAGGCAGGCAGGGGAAGCAGATTGCAGAAGGCTGGGAGATTGGCAGGTGGGAAAAAGACTGATTCATAAACGTGGCACTGGATAATTTCTGTGAAGGCACACATTGTTGCAAGGACAGAGCTTATGTTGGGTCTTAGTCTGAAACAGAATGTGATGTAGAAGTTAGTACTTTGGGGGTTGGGGTGTTTTTTTGCTTTGTTTAATGTTATGGCTGTTGACTGTGCTTTGGGACTGACGTTTGGAAGTGCTCTGCTTTATAGAGAGAGGGCTTTGGGTGCCTTTATCCATAGCACATCTGCTTAATTTATAAAATTAATGGCTTAACAAGCAGTCCTGAATGTGAACAGCAGCAGTGTGATTGTTGAGAGTGGATTTCCAGTGAAAGATGGGGATGAGGATGAAACTGCTGCCTTGGAATACAGCACTGCATCCTTAAACAGATACCTGGAGATCTGCTGGTCACAGACTGTTGGTCTCTGTGGTGGCTTCCTGTGCCCACAGTCCAGAACACCTGCGTGCTGCACTGGCAGCAGAGTGTCTGAGATCAGGTGGCTAATACCAGCTTGTGAATTATGTAAGAGAAAGGAGGGGACTCCTCAGACAGGGGAGGTTTGTGCTGCAGACAGAACAGCTCAGCTGCATCCTGGCACAGCGGTGGACAGGACCAGCTCAGTTCCAGGGAGACTGACCTGTGGATGTGAACCTGCCTGACATTTGTGCAAGGCCAAAAATGCCAACTGTAGCTTCACTGCTTTTGGTCTTGTTACCAAAAGCCTCAGGAAAGCTTTTTGGTTTGTGCTCTTTCTTACCAAGATTTGTGTTCTAGTTACTGCTTTATAGCTGGAATGAAAGTGTAGCTCTCTGTCACTGCCTTAAGGCAAGCTTTTCAATCTCCATAGTAACTCTTCCCAGCATCACTGTTATATAATATTTATAGGAGGTACAGGCTGGCTTACAAAAGGGCTTCCAAGTACCCTCCACAGCCACAGCCCTGGGTAGATGGGGAATGTTCCAGCACGGTGAGGTGGTCTCAGCTGAAGGTGGGCTGTGTAGGAATGTCATTGCAAAGGCAATTGCTCTGGAAGGGCAGAGCTGCAAATCCTGTGCATTGCCAATTCTACTTTCTTGAGAAATCCCTGACATTCAGCAGAGGAGTGCAGGACATGTTTGGAGTCACCATTAGCACACTCAGGTTTTTACAACTTCTCCATTCCCCTGAAGCCACCTAAACCAAAGGGTGCTCTGATGACTGACTTCACAGAAACGTTTCTTTGCTGCATTAGATCACTACTGATCCTGAAGCAAAGTCTATTTCCCTAACAGAAATATGTTTGGTGTGCTGAGAATGCCTTGGGTTGTTTGCTGATAAAGCAGGCCAAGACCTGGGCCTTGTGGCTGGCTCTGGGTGCCCTGCTGAGGGGCTCAGAACAGCCCTTGCTGTGCCAGGTCTCAAGTGATTTTGTAACCGACAGCCCCCCGGTTTGATGGGATGCTGCTGGAGATCTTTTAATGGCACTGGGTAGAATGTACCACTAAGTTAAACCCAAATAATTTGTTTGATGGTCTCTCTCCCACTCAGTCAAGTTGTCAACAGGAAGAGCATTGCAGAGTCAGAAGGTTTAGAGAGCAAAGGCCAGTACCAGCCCTTGGCTGCAGTCAAATCCTGTGCTTGAGACATCCTATTTCAAAAGGAAAGCTTGTCCATACTGCATTCCAGTACTCATGCTCCTTGTTTGCTCTCTGAACCACCTGCACGGAGCTGCTGTGGTTTGCAGGCTGTGGCCCAGTTCCCTGAATGCTCAGAGGGCACAGAGCTGAAAATGATGTAGGTCTGTGTCATGTATGGGATGCTTACAGGGGATCAGGGTTCCAAGGATGGGGAAGGGGGTGAACCCATTTCGGTAAACACTTGCACTTGTTTTCCTGCTTGGGATGGCCTGACCCTGGATCAGGGTGCTGTGTCACCATTCCAGGGCTGTGCTGGCCCCAGGGAGAAGCCTGGCCAGAACAAGCAGTCTCGGTGGAGAGAGGAGGAGGTGGGTCAAATTACAAGACCAATTACACAAGGAAGTACCAGCACCAAGGTACTCAAAGTGACTGTTTATGTAGGGCAGCGATGGGCAAACAAGGATGAAATAAATGACTCTGGCTGGGCATTCCCTGGGAGTTCTCCACTGGTGATCAGGGACAGGAACACAAGACATGGAAGTGCTAAAGGTTCAGATCATCCTGTTCCCCAGAAAACAAAACACCTCCTGCTCTGGCCTTCATGTGCTGCATCCAGTGTGCACATCACAAACAGCACTGCTGTGTGTGCCTGGAGCACAGGCTGAACAGTCACCAGTGCTGGAATACCAAAGGCAGTAGCTACAAGAATTCTCCCTAGTCACTCTCCTTATTATTTTTCTGCCTAAAATGTGCCTTAAAAGATAAAACTTAATTAAAATCATGTATCTGTATAGTAAGCATTAAAGTTCTTACTTCTTTAGAGTCATAGTTCCCAGACTTTGTGGTTAAGTATTTTCATTTAGCACAACTCCCAAAAGAAAGGCTTCTCCTCTTCCTGCTGCTTCCCACTTTCTCTTGTTTTCTCCTATGACTTAACACAGGTGTTTGTGCAACGTGTGCCAGCCCTGCTTTGCCTGCTGCTCTGCTTGTGCTTGTGGGGAGTCTGCAGAGCAGGTGGTGCTGCTCTTGGCAGCAGAACCAGCTCAAAGCATTTCAGTTGCAGTCCCAAAGACCTTAATGAAGGCAAGGTTATGGCCCTCTGTATGGGGTTATTAGTTTGGGGATCTTTGCTGTGGGGTCCTGGAGGAATATGGACAGAGCTGGGAATTCTTGATTTCCAGTTCTGAGTTGGTCTGAGGTCTGCTCTCTGGGCCTGTATCTGCACTACTCTGCTTCTGTTTCCCCCTCTGGAGAATGGAAATCCCTCTGGTTGTCCTGATGCAGTGACAATATGAATATAGTGTTTTGTTTAGCTTTTTCCTCATCTCTTCATCTATTTCCCATCCCTACCCTTCTTCCCACAGATAATTCTCCTGTCTGCTGCAAACCTGTATCTGTTTGCAGTAAGTACTAATTTAACTTCAAAACAAAATAAGACAGCAATTGTTACTGTTCTGTGGTTGACTGTGCTGGCCTCACCTGTAACTGCTGTTCCTCTTTCCACATTCAGCCACAGCCCAGGCCTGGGATGTACCTGCCTGGCTGTGCCCTGGGGTGTATCTGACTGTGCTCTGAAGCTCACTCAGCTTTTCCTGCCTTGCAGATGCCTGTCAGTGAGTACACCTGCCCCAGCCAAAGTCCCAAATAGAGATTTTTCTTTGCTAAAAGTGATTTGTGTCACCTGCCTTCATCCTGTTTTGTTGTTCAAGACATTTTCTTTCTTCAGGAAGTCAGTGAGAATTCGTACACTATGTAGGAGAACAGAAACCCTAATGAAGAGTGCTGGAGCTGGAAGGGCCCTTGGACCTGTCCAAACTGAGTGTGTGGTGCACCTATGGGGCACCCTGCATTGATCTAAATGTGACCTGCTCAGGGGTGGGGGGAATCCCTCCCCACTCCAGCCATGCCTCCTGTGCAGTGCTCATGCAGCTGAGCACTGGAGCTACAGAAGAAAACTGAAAATGGGTAATTTCGATGTTATTTTTCAGCCAGTTCAGTTTCTTGATCCAACTCCACATGTAGCTGCATAAATAATGGTGTAGGCACTGGGAAAGTCCTGTGGGAGGTAAGAGTGTCCCGTCAGGGGAGAGCTCATGACCATGTCATCTGGGAGTGATCCTCAAACTACACCTTGAGAGCAGCCTGACTCGTTAAGGATGGGTCTGTTTGTCCCTTAAAACTCACTATTTTGGTATCTCATGTTGCATTCCATGGGGGTGGGTATATGGATTTTAATATTTTAAGGCAGGCAGTGAGAGCATTTGGAAAGATTTGAGTTTGAAAGGGGACAAATGGAGTCTCATTCTGCTTACGCCATGGATTTGATTGATGGTTCCGAAATATTAAGGGAATCCTCAATCAACTTCATTTATCTATAAGCAGAAAACAGAATCACACACCAGGTGACAGAAAATGCAGAAACCTGTTAGTTGTGTCTGCAGAGATACTCTAAGGGAAGTCAGCCTATAAACACTGTGTTTATTTTTGCTTTTATTATTCTTGTGCTGTGTTAGTAAGTAATTTTGTAAAATAATATATAGCTCTGAAAAAGAATAAACCTCTGTGTACAACAACAAAAGCACAGCGGAACTGCAGCAGCAGACAGAACTCCTGCACAGGCTTTGAGTATGTTTTATCTTCAAGTTGACCTCTTCAGCTCTTCCTGAAATGGCTGCAACTGCTTCTGAGCTGCAGCAGAAGGCAGCCTTTGGTCTCAGATCTCCTTGCCCAAATGATGCACAACCTAATGCTGATCACCTGACTGCCATAAAATGTTTGTGAGTGGCCCGTTTTCCAGGGAATCAGAGCTCCAATTCAAAATACGAGCATAAAAATCCAGTTCAGGCCAGTTTATGTTTCTCAGTAACCCTGTGGTTGCCACTAAAAACTAGGATGATATTAAAAAAAAATTCCACAATGTAACAGATAATTTAGAAAACAACACATAGTGTTTTCTGAAAGAATAAGATAACATTTAGGTTGACTGGAAACTTCATTATATTAATTGCTAAAATTTTTGATATTTTGGACACTTATTTCCTTGGAAGAGTTTGAATGAGTTTCTGTCTAAACTAAAGGCACCAACACAAGGCCCAATGACAGGAGCTTGTAGCCAGGTGAGGGCTGGGCTCATCTACCGAGTGAGAGATGAGGAGATGACCTCAAGTGCACTTGGACAGTTTTAGGTTGGGTGTTAGGGAAGGTTTCTTCACAAAAAGGGCTGTCCAGCTGTGGCAGAGGCTGCTCAGGGCAGTAGAGGAGTCAGCATTCCTGAAAGGATTTAAAAGCCATGTGGATGTGGTACCTGGGGGCATGGTTTAGGAGTGGTCTTGGCAGTGCTGGGGAAATGTTGGACTAGTTGAACTTAAAGGTCCTTTCCAACCTAAATGATTCTGTGATTCTGTTTTCTCGGGGAATGAGAAGTGTTTAAGGAGAAATGGAAATGGTAGAGGAGGTAATGGAAGGAGAAGACTGACAAAAAAGGCCAGCAAGGAAATAGGGTATGGCAGAGTGGGAGTAAGGGCCATGGAGAGGTAGAGAAGGCAGGAGGGTCTGACTTGATGGCAAGGTTCACTCTGGTACTGAGCACATGCCTGAAACGCCCAGAGAAAAATGAGTTAGAATTGAGCTGGAATGAGTTACATGGAGACCAGAGACACAGAAGGGTCAGGGAGACCTCACACAGTTCAGAGGGGACCCCCTTTCTAAACTCCTGATCAAGATTAGGTGCATCTGGATCCAATCTTAGTCTCAGACTTGGACAGTGGTTTATGTCTAATGGAATTATCTATACAAAGTTTATAATAATTAATACTGAGTATCAGTTTCATTAGTATTAACTCTCCATGCCATCAGTCCCTTGCTGTTGGGGTAAAGGGGTTTCTCTGCCCTGAGCAAAGGGGGATCTCTTAGTCCCAGGTAAGGAACCTGAGACCTGGAGAAGTGTCCCAGTTGAAGGGGAGAGTCACTGGCAGGCAGTCCAGTCACAGTTTAGACAGATCTCAGATTGGACTCCTGCAGGGATCTGTCTTGGGTAAAAGGTGTCTCAGCTCATGGGGAGCTCCTCACCACGCAGCGGTGCTGCCAGGCAAGAAGAGCTCAAGGAAGGCTCACCCAGGCTGTCAGATTGATGGCGTAACGTGGGGGCTTGTAGTCTGCATACAATGGAAAGGGTGTGTAGGAGACTCCCTGTACCCACAACTTTCTTTGTTAGTTGATAAATGAATCTTGCAAAAGCCACCTGATTGTTGTGATGTTCCAAGCTCATGTGCACCAAAGCTGGCTGTGTCACTGCTCCTCTCTGGCTTTCCTAGAGGAGTTCTTGGTCCAGCTGTGGCTCAGGCCTTTACCTCCTTTGAATCCTGAACCAAAATGCTGCTAATTTGGGTAATGGATCAGGTGCATCTGTCACAGAGCAGAAGCTCAGCTGGCTGGAGTTGTACAGGTTCTGAAGATTCAGCATTGCTGTTGGTTCTTTCTGCTGAGCTGGTGTGAGTTGCTGAATGAACACTGATTTTAATGACTGGGGCTCATATGTTCTGATGAAACCCATTGTGCCTGTGTAATATGGGAGGGCTAATTACTTCTGAATAATGCTTGCAAAAAGTTAACGTGCTTTTCATAGTGTTTGTTCTTCAAGTTGTGTTTAATCAAGTTTATTTGTCTGCTTGTTCCTTTCCCCAGTGAAAATTGTCATTCGAGGGGACAGGAACACTGGGAAAACCACACTCTGGCACCGACTGCAGGGAAAGAAATTTATTGAGGAATATATTCCAACTCAGGAGATCCAAGTCACCAGCATCCACTGGAATTATAAAAGTAAGATGGAAGAGAGTGAGGGGACTGACAGTCACGGGACAGTGCCTTGGGGGAGGAAATTCTACTGCAGCCTTATTTACTTCTTTCTTCTCTGTCTGCTTGGGAGATAAAATAGTTTCTCATCTTTTTATTTAATTTATTATTCGTAGTTTCTCCATCATGTTTTAATAACTTTGTGAGAAACTGTATGTTCTAAGTGCTAAAGAATATGCCTGTGGAAGCCACAATTCAAGGGAAGTGTTTAGTAGGTAGTCTGAAGTATTTGAAATATTTGTGATGTGCATGACATGTTAAAGAAAATTACTTATTATGTAAATCTGTCTCTGAAGCCAACTCTGCTTTGGGTGTTACTGTGTTCCCTAGAAGTGGATAGCAGGGAGCAAACTACATTTCACTGATGAAAATATAAAGACATTTGGTAACTGGGGAAGGAGATATTTCAAAAATTAATGTAGTACTATTAGCTCTAGGCTAACTTACTGAAGCACAGAAATATCAGTACCTTTTTTAAGTGTTGCTGGATTCTGGGTGATCAAATGTGATCTTTTATTTTGATTTTCCCAGTTGCTCTGGTAAGTACAAAGTGGCTGTGAAAGCCCTGCCTCCTGCCTGGAGAAGGCACTGAAATTGCTTAAATCTGTGAATCAACAGCATCGAGTCCATCTTTCAGATTCCTAATCAAGAATGCCACAGCCTTGTGGGATGAACTACTGATTCAATATGAAATTGCTCTGTAAGACTGAGTACACAAAAGGTCAGCAGTTGTTTGTCGTTATCAGACATTGCCCATCTGCCCTACTCTGACTTTCTGTTGAGTCGGGTACTGTCCTTCTCCCAGCTGGGAGAACACCCCATGCACTGAGGTAAGGACCAAACTGAGTGCTGGGTCTGATTCACCACTCAGGTTTGTATTGCCTGGTGATACCACGATACCCAAGTCTTGTGATAATGCTCACAAAGCCACAGAGTGTGTTCACCAGCAGATCTGTTATGGTCGCACAGTGCTGTTTCCCATCTGCAGCCGAACATCTGGCATGATGTGTGTTGGCTGTGGCATCCTTGCCCTCACTCCTCTTCCTCTCTCTCAGGATATCAGCACATCAGTTACTGAGGAATGAATACAGAGCTTACAAGTTGTTTGGATGATGGAAACTATCTCCAAAATCAAACTTGAGTGCTTCAGCCTAAACAGACTTAGACCAGAGTAAGAAATGGAATTCCTCTTTCCTGGTTATGCAAGTGTAAAAACGCACCGAGTGTTAATAGTGGGTTTCTGCATTATCAGGAGTTAAACATCAGAGTTGGGTTTCCTCTTGTGATGGATGTAGGTAACACAACACTGTTGGTAGATACCAACCAGCCTGGGGAGTCTGGCATTTAGTTCTAAGAGGCTTATTCATACCTAACTGGTTTTGTGTCCATGGACAGGTACAAAATGCGTATGTACATGCAAAAAGGTGTTTGGAGAAAGATCCAGTCATCTCACCTGTGTCTGCATGTCTTTCCCTAAGCTGAGGCTCAGGCACCAGCTTTTTCAGCATGGGTGCAATAGTGGGATAGAAAACATCTACACCTGGGGGTGGATTTCTGTGTGCTGGGAACCACAGGTGTGCTGGTTATTTCTAGTTCCCAGTTCTAACCTTGGAGTGCTGGTTTCTGTAGAACTGCCTGTCCAGAGCTGACAGCAGTGTGTGCATGTGCTGATTTCCTTTCCTCAAGGTGAAGCATTGCTGAGCTTGTCTGACTACCTGGAAGGCTGTACCTGAAACTGTGCCTTTCATTAGTGTTTCTTTCACATTGTAAAACACAACACTGTTGTCTTAGCAATAATTTCCAGCAGTGTAGGAAAATGTCCGTTGACCTTCATAGAATTGGTTTAAAAACTAACTGCATTTTTATAAGACATTTTAAGAACTGTTTCCTGCTATAAGAACTTTCCATGCAAGACAGTGATGTGGCCCTCAGAATAGTTGGCTCAGGTGTAATTCCCACTCTATTGGCCAAGGTAATCAGTAGAGGAAAAATGAAGTTTGGTTTTCCTGTGATAATGTTCTCAAGCTACCTTGAATAAATAGTATGAAGTAGTTGGTAGCAAATATTTGTGGATGTTAATTAAATTGCTGTCAAGTATTGAAAGATTCTTACATTGCCTGGTCTTACAAGAATTACATTTTAGATGTGGAATGTAGCACCTTCAGAAATTTTATACTGGAGGAATTAATAAAGGTAGTGGAATTTGAGTTATTTCTTCCTACCCAGAATGAACAAAATTGCTTTTCTGTACCAATTGTAATGGATATTTTTAATTTTTGTATCCAAGCAAGCAGTTGCCATTGCTGACCCTAAGGAACACTTCTTTAAATTCTGCTAGTCACCAATTTTATTCTAAGTTTGGCAGCCTCAGAAAGGAAGTCTGAAATAAACATTGGCACATAGTTTTGTTCAAAAATTTTGAATGCTTTATGGGTGAGAGTGAGGGATGGCAGAGCTGCCCTGCACTGTAGGATTTGTCATCCAGAACATATGAAGTGAATCTTGTCATTGCATGAGAGTAAAAATGTCTGAGAGCCTCTGAGATCCTGGTAATAAGCCCACCCATAGTCCAATGATTTGTATTTTTCAATGAGCTTTCTTGCAACTGGAGTCTTCTCACAGCTCTCCACCGTTCTCTGGGAAAGCAGTGATCAGTGTGCTGTGGAGTTACCAGGCCAAATGGCAGCTGAGAATGGATCTTTGGAGTAGTTTGATCCATGGTTTATGCTAATCCAAGTTAGGGAGCTGAAAGTATGAATTGGCACTGGTTTTGCTGCAACATCTCTTCCAGAGCCAGTTCAGGTGAGATGGTGCTGGGCATTGGTCACACACCAAAGCCAACACAGCAATACTAAAGCAATTACCCTCTTTCATGATCAGGATAATGCGGAATGACACTAGTGATGAAAAGGAAGAACTTCCTGGCTGTGAGCCAGCAGGAGCATGTGGAAATACAGTTTTGTTTTCTTGGATCTCAAGCAGTCTTTGAGAAATTCTGACCTTCCCCTCAGGCAAAAGGGGTGTCAGGCAGTTCGGCTCCCCAGCTGCCTGGAAATGCATCTGCTCAGCACGGTGTCAGTGCTGCAGGAATCACTCAGCAGGCCAACAAATCATAATTGAAGGTGTATTTGGCTCCCAGTAGGAGGTGGAGAGTTGTGGAGCTTGGGAGCAAAGTCCCCGTGCCAGGTACTGGGTCACCTTCTGGGAGAACACTGCCTGGCACCACGAGGGCTCACTTCTGTGAGCTGGGGCTGCAGCTTCTCCACAGCAGCCCCTTGTTAGTGCTGATGTGCTGCTTCACATGGCACTGCTGGAAAGAACAAGGAGCTTTCTGGGCTCCTCCTGAGCCCCTGCAGAATTAGACATCTGGGAAAGGCAAACATCTCCTACCCTTTTGCAGCAAGTCTTGATTGTGGAAAGGCACCAGGATTGCCTTGTCAGCTGCAGGGCAGGAACTTGGGGCAAACCTCCACTAGCTGATCTGTGTCCCAGCGCCTGCAGGGACATGGCACACCCTGAACAGTCCAGGGCACAGGGACAGTTCCTTGCAGTGCCGGTGCCTGTGGATGAGGAGCCAGCTCAGTTGGGTGCCAGGCAAATGACTAGTAGGTTGGACTTGAGCTGTACGTGGCTTGATGGTGTGTAGGAATGTTCAGGGACAGAATTATTGTGGAGATTGTAGTGGTTTGAGCAGAAGTTTTCAGACTGCAGGCTGCTGTATATTCATGTGCTTTCAGTCCTGTGAGGCACTCACTGGGCTGACCTGCAGGGAGTCTCCTGTGCATCAGTGCCCACTGCCCAGCTGGCACAGGGGAAGATAAGTACAAGTTACTGTGAGGAAAACGGGGGCTGATTTTGCTTTATGCATAAATATGAAAAGCAATCACTCTCCAGAAGCAGAAGATCAAAGTTTTCCTGCATTTAAGTTAAATCAACAGTGAATTCTGTACAGAAAATGTTTCCTGGTTTGACAGTGACACTTAGCTAAACTCTCATGCCATCCTATGAGATTATTTGCCTCTCCAAGACATTATCCTCCTATTCTGTTGCTTTATGTTCAGAGCTGCTCCAAGTACAAGCTTTTGCTTTGAAGCCTGTAACATTTTCAAAAGCAGTTGTTTCTTGAAACAACTTCCTGAAGATCAGGTTGCTTATTTGGATTCTGTGGAAACATTGAATCAGAGCTGCCCATCCCTCGTGCCACCTGAAAGTAAAGCTACTGCCTGTACCCGCAGTGCCGGTCCCTGGAGTTAGAATTTTGCATGTCTTACTTCAGATTTTGGCTACTCAAATACATATCTATGTTGCTGTTTGTAATTTATTGATACTGCAACTTGGTAAGAGGCAAAATTGCTAGTGAGACCTTATTTTTCATGAAATGGGCCTGCAAATGTAAAGAGAGAATGTTTCTGTAGCTACAGAGCTGTCTTCACTGGCTGTCACATTTACTTGGAAATGCCATTAGTAAGGTTGATCTTCCTTAAATGTGTGTATTCCTTTTTCCAGTTGTACATCTTGCTTATAGACCAGACTTTATCCTCAGAATTATATTTTTATCATTTTTGAAAGGCTGTGGAAACCTCTGTATGTTACGAAAAGAATCTACACAAAATACTTATAACATGCTTCAAATCTGACATGAACCATCAAGAAAATCCAGCCATCACTAACATTACTAAGAGTCTTTAGGAAGGTTTTGGTGGACAGCTTGGACCTTCAACAGCATGCTGTTTTGGTTGGGTTTTCTCCTCACACAGAATTTGGTGTTCTTTTGACATTCCTCTGCTGCTTTGACCATGTTGGCTTTGGGTTGGACTCTCTGTGGTGAGCGTTGAGTGATGGACATGTCACTGCAACCTCCTTCTAACCCTTTGTGTTCTTACTGTGCTTCCAGCCACTGACGATATTGTGAAAGTTGAAGTCTGGGATGTAGTTGACAAAGGTAAGATTTATAACTTCCTTTCTAATGGAGATTCACTGTTCTTCCTCAATTTTAATTAAAAACTTACATGGAGTTCAGAAACACCTACTCAATTCTACTTTAAAAAAATTTCTGTATTTATTTTTTTCAAGTGAATAGATATTACTTCCCGATAAAATATGGAAAGGAAAGGTGAGTGTCCTATGCAAGAGTCCATTGTCTGGAGTTTGAACTTCAGATCAAACCCAGTGTTTAGAAGCAGTTGTTCCACATGCTCATGACAGATGAAGTATCCTGGTGTTCAGTGTATTCAGATTCCCTGAGCTTTAGAATAAACTTCACTTTTTCCCCTTTATAGCTGGCTGTATGTTTAGACAGGTTCCAAGTTCTTTTTTTCAGTTATAAAAGTTCTTGTTGAGCTGTTTTTGTAAAGGCATAAACGGATAAAACAGTATCTGCAGTGGGCAGTGCATGCAGGGGAAAAGGATGAAAGAGAAGCCAATTACTTAAATTCACTAAGGACAGAAAAGGCAGTATGTCCATTTCGAAACCTTTTCTAAACACTTAGACAAGGAAAGCATTATCATGTATAAATATATTTTTCATGCATTTTCAGTTTTTGTCAGAGTATAAACTTCTTTTTTAATAGAAGTAAAACCAAACCCAGCTGGATGCAGTGGGATCTCTCCCTGGGAGGGGTTGATGTTCCATTATGTGGCTCCAAATGCAGATCTTGTTTGTCTTTTAAGAGGCATTTGGTACCAGTCAGGCTCCTGGTTTAGTGTGTGAGTATGGTAGGAAAGCAGCTGTACAGGTGAGCAGCTGTTGCTCTGTGGGTTATGCTCCTTGTTTGGTGTCTCTCTGTCAGCTCTGTTGACCACGATCATCAGATCTTAAACTTCGATGGTTTGTCTGGTGCTGCCTTTCCTGCAACCTTGGCTGGAATCCATGTTGTCCTCAGAACAGCATCCGAGGGGCATCACCTCTGCTGCACTACCTATGCCACTTTCACCTGTGCTACAGCAAAAACATGGACAATAAATACAGTAGGGAGTGGGAAAGGGAGAAATGAGCAGAATTGTATTCAAAATATTAAAAAAATAAAGGTACTTAGGGGTAGCAGCTCTAGTTCAGATGCATAATGGAGCCTTCAGGGTAAACTTGAGCAAATACTGGGTACTTTATTCTTTTATTATTTTAAGCCCCAGATTTCACAGTGTCGACAAAACCTTGCTTAGGCCAGAGTTATTGCTGAAGTCAGTCTGATTCCAGTTTCGCTTTCAGATTGTGGGATAACAAGTGGAGAGCTGGAATCTGAGCAGAACATCTGTGTTCTCACTGCCTTGCAGCTTTGGTATGAATAGATAGATAGTTAATTCAGGCATCATGTGGTTCCAGCACTTATTTCTGTGAATAGCTTCTCTGAGCAGAGTCATCTTCTCAACTGGGGACTTGTCGTTTCTCCGGCAGAGCAGACGGGGTGTGATTTGTGCAGATGTTGATAACAGCTCTTCTGATCCTGCTTTCATTTCTGACAGCGAAGCCTGTGTTAGGAATCTCAAGGAACTCTCTTCTCTCCACTTTATATGCTTTTGAAGTAAAACTCATTCAAACTTACAGACCACAAATACGTATTTTTTTGCAATCAATTGTGCTCAATCAGTGCAGTGTAAAAAGATGTTAACAAAATCAAATCCTTTCCTATTGCCACTGTATTGTGGATTCCTGATAAGTGCAACTTTAGGAGAATGTTCATATTAACCATTAAGATCTCTCTTATGTCTGACTTTCATATTAATGTTATCTCACAACATTTTTGTTTTTCTTCTGTATGCTTAGGACAAAAATTCCTCCTGCGGGATGCTTTGGGTGAGAGCCACTGTAGACTTCCAGTAGTCAAGTATCCAGTGCTGCTGTAGCATAGTGCTGACAAGACCTGATCTTCCTTTTTTTCCCCTTTCATACCAGATCCTGGCTAATGTGCATATTTAGAGCTGGGCAGAATGCTGCATTTATCAGGTTAGATTTGAAACTGTCCAAAAAGCGCCTGTTCTGAACATGCATTTCAACATAACGTTGTTTTCCAGGCTAAATTCTTTTGTCAGTGTTTCCCCATTTCCTTGTTGGAGGAAATCAGGAGACCCCTGTTTAAATGAAGATACTTGAAACTGTGTTGAAAGCCCTGAAGTGGGTTGACTGTCTAACAGGTGTATCCCTGAGCTGCAGTTTTCAGCTTAGTTGAGTAAAGCAGATTTGGGCTTTCCTCTGCTGTGCAGTGCTGCCATTCTGCTTGTCAGAGGGGACTGGGAGGAATTGCAGAAGGGAATCACACCCTGAATTTCGGGGAATTGCACCCTGAAATTAATGTACATTTCTGGACTGAAGTTAGCAGTTGTTTTCCTGAATGGTGTTTCTCCTGGTGCTCCCCAGCAGTGTGTTCCCTGTCCTTACTGGTTCAGAAGGGTGGGGTTTCCCTCCAGAATCTTTTAGGGTGCAGGAGACAGCTCTGCTGGCCCTGCCTGGCTGACGACTTAGCTTGGTGTTGTTTATTTAGCATCCAGATGTTAATTTAGAAGTGTGGGGAGGTTTGTTGTGTAAGCTTAAAAGCAGGCTCACTGGAGTCTCTGCTACATTCTCTGGGCCTGCTCAGAGAGCTTGGCTCCTGTCTGGAAGGATGCCATTTGTTAAGTCTTACCAAGTTGAGCTTGCCCCCGGCTATTGTATTGGATTTTGTGCAGCATGTGTAGTAAATATCATTTCCTTTGCTGCCTTTGGAACTGATAGAACACAGGAAAGATCTGTCTCTGCAAAAGTCCCAGTCCTGACTCATCTTTCTTGCTTTGCAGCAAGTTGTGTAACTACTGCAGATCATAAAGCTGTAATAGATCTGAATGCAGAGAAGCTACTTGAATGCAGGTGATTCAGGAACAGTTGTGAATTCCTGTCTTGTAACTTCTGCCAGTTTGGTTCCCACATTTTTTCCCTTACAAGACTGAAGGGATCAAATCATATTTTTTTTCTGTTGCCCACAAAACAGCACAAACTCTTTTGCTTGTATTAGAAATTCCTTTCCTCCTTGCTGCCCCTTCACCCCTCTCCCTCCCAGAGGCATGCTACAAGAAGAAGGAAAGATCAGAATTCATATTTCTGTTATTTTCAGACATGCCAAGTTAGATAGCACAGGGGATGTAAATATTCTAGAGATGTATTTTTGACTGGTGAAGGGAAGCAGCTCCCTCACACTGCAGACAGCATTTGTTGGCAAGCTGTACCGAGTCCTTGCTGTCCTGCAACAAAACTGATGGTACACAGAGGTGGCAAAGACTCAGGTGCTGATCACAACCACAGTCTTCTGGTGTCCAGTAAGAACTCTTCTGCAGGTTTCTGGACTCTGCTGCCAAGGGTGTTTGGTGTCAGTGTTGCTTGTGAATAGGGAGCTGCCATCGCTGTAGGGAGAGGACCTGAGCCACCCCAGCACAAAGACCTCGTTTTCTGATTGAGGCTCCTACGTTACGTATCAGTGGGAAACACGGGACCTTGTGCATACAATAACAGAATTCTTACCATGCACTTGCCCTTACAGACTGAATTGCATCTTTGCACTGCATACATCTTGTCTTCATCTGGCTCATCCTGCAGTTTGGGTTCCAAAAATAGATCCTGTGCATGAATCTGTACACACATGCGCTTTTCAGCTCTGTGACTCCTTTGAGATGACCTCCTTTGCAGCACTGATGAGCAGCATGCGAGAACATTACTCATTCCTCTGGATCCACACAGAAAACCATGAGCAGGGAGAGGTGTGCAAGTTCTGTATTCCATCTTAAGCCATTGACTGTAAATGTACCTGGGTGAGGGAGACACCCTGATTGCTCAGGATGGGAGGAACGATGGAGAGTATTTGTGGTTGCTGGGCTTCTGTTTTAATACCTAGAAATTTAGGTCATGCAAAGCATAATTAGCAGTGACTGCAGAAATAGTGATATTTTGATATTTGGAAAAGCCACTGATTTGAAAGGAATTGAAGTGGGAAAAGGCATGCACAGCTTAGACAACCCACACCTTCAGCTGCACTGGGAAAAATTAGGGCCCATATGTGGATCCCTTAGGGAAACACGTTGCCTGAATGAGGAAGGATCAAGATTAATATTTCTATTGTCAGCTGTCAGCAGTAAGATGACATGAATGGAGCAAACATTTTGCAGTGATGCACAGAAGCACTCGCCAGAACCTCCTGCTGTAACCTGAAGCGTTAAAACTTTCCTGAATAACTGTATTTTCTAACTATTTATCCTTGAGCTGTGTGCAGGAAAAACAAACACTTTGTTTCACATGCAGCATCTGGCAGAACCCTGAACTCCACAAGTCATCACTGCATGTGATTGAGCAGAGTTGAAGAGTTTGTTGTCAGCAACATAGGGCATTTCTAGAAATGATGAGAAGGAATTCCAGGTCTGGGACAGTATAATTTAGTTGACTTGTCTTTATTTAGAGTAACAAAATTAATTCAGAAGTACAGTTCTTAACTACTCTCAGTATCCTCTGGGAGATACTTAGTATCTGTACAATCACTTCAGATGTTGCAGAGTTCTTCATTGTTCAGTGCTTGTTGATAAAACTCTGGAGACTGAACACAGAGTTTAAACAAGAAGACAGATTTTTTTCATGATATGTCCACACTAAACCTCTTTGGCAGTAGGTGACAGAAGATGTTGAGGCTTGTGGCAATCCTTAGAGCCAAGTGTCTGCACTAGAAAATTATGTCTGATTGCCACTGACAATGGCCACTCTGGGAGTCGTAGGTGCAGATACTCCTGTCTACTGTGACTCTAGGCTGTAAGATTTGGAAACATGAGTGTAACTGATGTAACACAAAGTTTTCAGGAAGCTGAGGTTTAAAAACACTGACTGCTGTTCTGAGGATGCTGAGTCAAATGCCAATGGTATTTTAAAGTATCAGTTTATGAACTTACTGAGTGCTTCTCTAAGCTGTAAGGAAAGGGAGAAGTCTCAGGGGACTGCCTTTTATCTATAAGGGCTGGATTTTAACATGTGCCTTAGAGGAAGCAGATGAGTTGGAGAGAAACCTGTAGATTCCTCCAGGTGAGACCATGGCTGTGACTGAAGGGCTAGTCTCTAGAGTGGCTTTCTAGTGTCTTATCCAGGTGTTTAGCTTGTTGCATCTTGCACTTTTCTGTGAGCTTAATCAGAATTGTACTTGTCTTCTGGCTTATTTCTGTGTGCTTTGGGTGGTGCCTCTGGAAGATTTCCTTTCTGCACCTTCACTGGCAGTGCCCAGACCCAATCCTTTGTCTCTGGCCTTTGGAACACATGTAGGATGTCTCTGTCTCCACAGCCCCCTTCCTACGGTTTATTTGATTTCATTTGGATTTACCCTTGCATAAGTTCAGTTGATCTTTTGGCTGTTAAATTCTCATAATCTCCTGCCACCACTTTTTGTCTTGGTCATGAGGCAGCCTGAAGCACCTGGTGGCCTCTGAGGTCACATTTGTGACCTTAACTCTTGCTTCAGGTCAATGACAGCACAGCAGTATCACAGCATCTCTCAGGGAGGCTGCACATGCAGTTGTGACTTCAATCAGAGCAGTCGCATGAGCTTTTACTTCTTCAACAATAATGCAACAAAAAGTGCAACAAAGCATCTTCCCTTTGTAGCCAGGAGCGCACCAAACCCTGTGTTACTTTGTCATTGGATCTTTATACTGTGAAGAGCATGGTTTAAGCTACCCCAGATCTCTTTACTGCATCTTTGAACAGACTAGCTGGTATTCTTCAGCAAGGCATGCCTGTCCTAACCCTCCTTGTCCCCCAGGCTTACAGTAGAAGTAGGATCTGCTTTAAGGTTGTGTTCAAACTGCTGTGGGTCCTGCTGAGACCCATCCTGCAGCTCTCTGCCCAGTGTAATGCTTTATTTTTTATTACAATTCTTTTAAAGGAAAATGCAAAAAACGAGGAGATGGTTTGAAACTGGAGAATGACCCTCAGGAGGTGAGTCATCTGGGATGCAAAGGTCTGCCTCTCAGGGGGAGGCCTCTCGAGCACTTTTGGTCCATGGAGAGCAAGTTCTATATTTGTTTCTGCTCTAAGACCGGCCTGCCAGGTGGGTGAGGGGCAGTGGGATCCCTGATGCTCGGCACTCTTTGGTCTGTGCACTTCAGCCCTGCTCCTGCCCTCTCCACAACTTCCCTGCTGTTTTCCATTCCGTCTTTTGGAACTGAGTGCACCCCAGGCATTTGCTCAGCAGCGCTGTGGCTCTGCCTGTGGGCAGTGGCAGGAAGTCCTTTTATCAGGGCCTTCTTGTGAGGCCTGAAGAAGTCACTTGGTGCCTTGCTCTGGCTGCTCCTCAGAGCTGAGCTGTTACCCCTTTGCTGATTCCAGTTCTGCTCAGGCTATGCAGTCAGATGAGGACAATTTACCTTAAAATATTCTCCTATGGGAAAAGCCTTTATGAGAACAGATACCACAGGTGCTTCTTCATTTTGCAAACATTGTTTTCCACTCCTGGTAAATGAGTGAGAATTGTTCCAGAGGCCCCAAAATCCAGCAGGAGCTACAGAGGCTGAGTCTGCACTGTCTGGACTTTGCAGCACGCAGAATCCAAATGATGAGAAGCCAGTCAGGTGCTTATAAATTGTGTCAATCCGCCACCAGGGAAACTGCCTCCTGGCTTTGGACACCAGAAGCATTAGGAGTGCAGTCATCAAAGAGATGGAATGGGAGCTGTGTCATCTGTCCTCCACCTTGTAGCTTACATGGGGTTCTCTTGCCAACACAGGATTTGGGAGCACCAGAGAAAGGGGCCGGGGTGGGTTTTAGCATGTGCTGTCAGACACTGTCAGGTGCTTCACATCCTGCCCCTGTGGGAAAGTCAAGCTGGGAACCATCAGATATTTTGCTTTAATAATGATAGTGTGAAATCCACAAATACTCCTTAGAGTGGTTGTCCCTTTAGAAGTTTGACTGTTCAGCACTGTATCCATTGTGTTCTATACAAGCCTGAAGTTGCATCAAGTTATTTACCGCTTCTTTGCCTTTATTTCCTCAGGCAGAGTCTGAAATGGCTCTGGATGCAGAGTTCCTGGATGTCTATAAGAACTGCAATGGTGTAGTGATGATGTTTGACATCACCAAGCAGTGGTAAGGGACTTTCAGTGGCACCTCGTGATTCTCCCTTGTTTAGACAAAACAAATGACTTCTAGATTTCCAGGTTCCCAATTGGATTTGGGAGCTGATAACCAGCCTAATGAGTTGAAGCAAGCTTCAGCTCCCTTAAAATAAAAGCTTTGTCTTGTGACATGGCTTTTAATGCACTGTTCTCTTGGGCTTGTTCCAAGCAAGCAGTGTCCCAGTGGGCTGTGTGCTGCAGTTGCTGATATGCTGCTGGTTGAGGCTTGATAATTAGTGCTATCACAGGTACAAAGTGCATGTTACAAATCTCTGCTCTCCAGAACACAAGGGAAAGGGGAATACTAGTGAGAAATTCCCAGGAAGACTGGCATTAGTAAGGATTATTTAGAGGCCCCAGGCTGCATTAATGTACAAAGATAATGAACTGTTTGTTTTGCACGTCTGCTGAGGTGGAGGATGAGGAATGTATGGAAACCAGAGTGGAAAGAGCTCCTGCTTTATATTTAAGCTAGTGTTGTACAGGCTTAGTATTGGTCAGAGCCTGGGGGAAGCTGAAGGGAGGGAAAACTTTTCTTCTGCTGACCCCAGACAGTTATGCAGGACTGAGGGATCCATTGCTGTAGGAGATATGAGGTTGCTGGTGGAAGTGGATTATTGAACTTGTCAAGTTGTTTTTGCATAAAGAATGATCCAAATATATTAAGGCTTCATGTATCTGTGATTCTCTTTCTCTGAGGGGACAAAGAAGCCTCAGACTTGGAAGAATTTTGGAAGAAAAGTTGTTTTTTTTCTCTATGATTTGTGCATGAAACTGCTCAAAGAAGGATGTTCCGACTCATCTGCCCCTCTCTCTCTCTGTCTCTCTCTCCTCTTTGATGAAGGACATTTAACTATATTCTGAGGGAGCTTCCTAAAGTGCCGACCCACGTTCCAGTGTGTGTGCTTGGGAATTACCGGGACATGGGGGAGCACCGGGTCATCCTGCCCGGTGACGTGCGGGATCTCATTGACAACCTGAACAGGTGAGATGAGCCACCTGGCAGGGCAGCACGTCTGGGGAGCTCTCTGACATCACCCAGGGGTAACCATGTTCCACATCCATGTCACGTGCACCCGCTGCCCTTGGGCCTGGCCTGAGGCTCCAGGGTCTCACAGCAGTGTCTGCTGACACAGTGGGCTCTGATCTGGGAGCCTGCTCTAGGCAGAGTGTTTGCTGTGTTCTGGAAAACAGGGAAGGTCTGGCAGTGTGTGCCTTTCAGAAGTACTGTTCCCACGAAGTTATCTTCTTTCTGGATAGTCCTCATGTGAAAGAATCCTCTCCCTGCAGCACAACTCTTCTCTGCTCCAAGTAATTCAGCTACAGGAGAGGCAGCCAGCACAGCTGTCTCCTTGCTCTGCCTCTGAGCTTCCCCATACAGCACTTACTGGGCACAGCCAAGTTACACACCTCCCTTGCCAGCTAGATAAGAATTTTCCTTATGCAGAAAACTGAAGTGCTCTGTTATGTAGGATAAAATACTATTTGTTGGTCAAGATTCAGTAGCTTGTACCTTTTTATGTAGTTTCATGTCTTTACTTGTTTGTGTCTGTGTCAGTCACACAGAACTGGTGTCAGTTTTAGGACTTTGTCCATAATGTAATCATTTCTTTACAAATTGATCTCTGTATGTGATTTCTGTCAGTCTGTTTGTGGTTTTAAACCAAAACCATCACTGAGAAGTGAGAAACTTGTGTAGTTGTGAATCCCCAGTTTAGGAGACCAACATCCCAGTGTCCTGACAGTATTTCTTAGTCTGGCAGGCCCATGACACTGTGATACACCAACAGCCACTTTCTGCCACCTTTCCGAGGGAACGAAGTATGAATTTTGGCCATACACAAAATAACGAGTCCCAGGCAGAATGATCCACTGGCCTGAATTTGGGGGTGGAGGGGATGGCCTGTGGGGGTTGCTTGTGCTGTGTCATTCAGCCAGTGCCCTGTGTGTGCTGTCTGCCCTGAGCACAGTGTTCTCTCTGCTTGGCACAGGCCTCCTGGCTCCTCCTATTTCCGCTATGCTGAGTCTTCCATGAAGAACAGCTTTGGCCTCAAGTACCTGCACAAATTCTTCAACATCCCCTTCTTGCAGCTGCAGGTAAGACATGGATATTGCCCTGGTATGCAAGGCAGGAATTTGGTGTTTGGGGTTTCTTTTGCTAATACAAGATCCTGAGTAAATTTTTGTTTTAATTAGGGTTAGTATAGCAAAATTATGTCAGAACATTGGTGCCTGTGACTTAAACGTGTCTGTCGTTGTGAGAGGACTTGTCTGCTGCGTTCCCAGTGCTGACCTGTGGAGAAAGGCTCCAAGGGAATGAATAACACTGACATGAAAAGGGAGATTTCAAATCAAAAATGTTACATACCTACATACATTTGTTAAACTTTGGATTAAAAGTTCAGTTAAAACTCAGATGAGATGAGATTTGGTCAAGAACTGAACAGTTCAGGACCCTCTGTTTGTTGAAAATCTTTGCCCTAATGGATCCGCTTGGATGCTGTGTGTGTGTATCCAATCTCAAATTTCCTTCGTAACTGAGGATTCTTGGGAGGGCTGAGCGGAGAGAAGAGTGGGATTCTCAGCTGTGGGCCTTTAGAGGAGGCCCCTTTTGGGGTGATCCTGCTGGGGTTCTTTGGGATACATAGCTTATGCTTTCTGAGGGCACATATGATGTGTGTTTCAGGTCAGCCTAGTTTTTTACTAGCTTTGGACTGCCTCCTCCCTCCCCCGCCCCGAGTTTTCCTGGCAAAAGGAAAAAAACTGAAAAGGAAAGAACTCAAAAGAAACTGAACTGAATTAACAAAAAGAAATCATATTTTCTAATATCTACAACTATGTATGCAATTTATACTCTACGTAGGGCTCCACCCCAGGGGGACAAAGAGAGAAGGTAGGGGAGAATGGTTAGCAAGAACTAAGGGGAGATGAACCCAGACCAAAACAAATGAAACAGACAAATACAATTAAAGTCTTCAGGAAAGGAGAACAGGGATGATACAATCTCACCAGTCCCGGGCTAAAAAAAACTAACAGAAACAGAACAGACTGTCTAGGCTCCTCTTGCTCCCCCCAGCTTTGCCAGAACCAGGAAGATACAGCTCCCTCCTATCTGCCTTCTTCCTCTGCTACATGGAAAACACGTGTGGAATACTTTGTAATGTCCACTTCCTTAGTTACACTTAGTTACTGAGGAAGCCATAGATCAAACCCGTCAGATTCTGTCATTGTTTTCTGCTGAATGGGGAAAAACACAGGTAGTTGATTATCTTGCACCAGTAATTGAAGTGTCTGTGTGTATTTTTATACAAATAATCCCCACGAGTGCTAGTTCAGAAGGAGCTGGAACGTGTTAGTGGATGTTACCACGTCCTCAGGCTACAGAGCAGAAGGAACCAGGATAAGAGAAGTGAATGTATGAAACCCCAGTAAAACAAATCAAACAATAAAAGTAGAAATCTGAGCTATAAACCCAATTTACTACTCAGCACAGAAGATTGAAATCTGCCAGCAGTGAAATGATTGGCTTTATAATATTAGTTCCAATGGCAAAGGGGTGTCTGGTGGAAATCGTACTGAACTAGTTCCCAGGTTACTTTTGTTGGTTTTGTAGATCTGTGCTTTTTTTCTCCAATACGTGTTGATAAGAGACAAAGCCATCAGCACAACCTTCCTCCACAGTTGTTTCTGAAAGCTGCTCATGGTGATAATGTTGACAGCCAGTGTATGCCAGGATTTTCCCTGGCCAAACTCATAAGCAAGAAATTCCAAAGCATTTGTAGTATTGAGTTTACCTGGAAACAGCTTTAGAATGTGAGTCTTGGGAGACTGTTCATCTAAATGTGCTGTGTACAAGTGTAAGCATCTCTTAATCTGAGTGTGAAAGCAATTAGGACACTTTCATAAGGTCACCAAAGCCAAATAACTTCTTGAACACATCTTGGTCTTTAAGGTAATATAAAAAATAAATCTCATATAACCTTGAGTTGTTTGGTTGCTTAGGAGAGGTGAGGGAATGGGGTCAGCTGCCCACATTGTTCTCCTGCTCAGTTTGCTCAGGGTGCCACTGGGAGGAGCCCCAAAGGTGCAAATGCCATGTAATTTTAAACTGACACATCCTGTGGCTTTCATGTAATTAAATAATTCAACACTGCAGAAACAAACCTGAGAAGACTTCTCCATGGAGTTTAATTCCCAAAATGTGCAAGGCGATATTTGGATGGGTATGTGCAAACCATACTTTCAAATATGTGTACTCTGTTCTTTGTACCTCAGCACAGAAGGTGGGACCAGAGGAGATTGTCTTGTGCCTGTCATTCCAGGTGAGCTGCCTGGCTTTGCCTTTAAAACAATAATGCCCAACCTAGTTCCTGCAGTTCTGTGCTCATACAGGGATTGCAGGCAGGTGTTTTGGTGTACATTCTGATAAAAATCCCAGCATAAGATCCCTGCAGGGATAGCTTATTTCATTCTCCTGTGGTGTGCAGGAGGTTCCTGGTCTTGTCTTCTCTGCCAAGGGAGGTGACACTGCACATTTGGGGCTCTTGGTTGCTTTCACCCAGGTATTGGGGACTTCACCTGAGATGGACTGTGTTAGTTTTTCCAGCGCCCCTTGCATTTGTGTCACAGGTTTCTGAGCAGTGCCTCCTGCTGCTCCACAGTAGCTGGCTCAGGGCACTTTGCTGCTCCCAGAGACTTGAGAATCTTGCTTTGGAGTGCACAGGGACCAGGCCTGAGCCTAATTAACATCCAGTGCACCGTGATGCTGAAATGTGTAGGAAAATCTCAGCTAGATTTGCTTCCTAAAGGTTCTACTTATCCCTTCAGAGATCCTTGCCAGTACCAGGCTCCAGAAAGGCATCTTTTCCTGGGTACTTTGGAGCCGAGCAGGGTTAAAGGAGAGGGATACTGTCGGGTATGAAATGCACATAGGATTTACTCAGCCTTGAAGGTATCTGTATCCCTCAGCCCACCGTCTGCAGCTCTCCAGAGGCAGAGTTGTCCAGCTGTATCTGAGATCCCAGGCTGTCCCTTGGCAGGGTTGATGTCAGTGGCCCAGTCCTGTACTCAGCTTACAGTCACTCATCTTTCATGGAGAAAGCAGGACTGAAATCCATAGCCCCAGTACAGAGCACGTTCCCTCTGGCAGCTTGGGCTCTTCAATTATTTATCAGTTTGTTTCCAGCGGCAGGATTGGCAAAGCCGAGGATGCAGCTCAGCTGTAAGTATTGCTGGTGGCCCACAAATGGGCTTAGGTCACCCAGACCTCCGGATGCTGCGCTGGAAGGAGACAGGATTCTGCAGACAGCTGCAATTGCCTTTTCCCAGGGAGCCCTTGAAAGTGGCTTTCAGCCAAAGCATTGGTCTGTAGCATATGATTTATTCCCTTCTTTTGGGTTATTGCTAAAAATAAGCTGTTTCTTTAATATTTTAATACCAGCACGGTAAAATAGGATTTATTTTTTGAAGTATTTGGAAGTCTGCTAATAGTGATGAATTTTTACAAAATTAGTTGCAACTCACTCTTAATTAGATCTATAGTCTTGATTTACTGTGATCTGTGAAAATAAAACAAATAAAACTCTAGTGTGTCTCTCATTGCCAAAGTGTGAGGCAAGGCAAACCACTTGTTCAATAAAAGTCATTATCAGAGCCCAAGGTAAGCACTGGAAAGCAGCAGCCCTTCTGTCTGTTCAGCTAATTTGCTCAGCATTTATTTCACCCATCTCAGGAAACTGGGGACAAAGAAGCAGCAGAGTTGCCCTTTTTTGTTTGATTTGTGCTCATACTGCATGAATATCATATAAGGATGACATCGACTACTTCTGAAATCTTGATTTTCTGGAATCTTGAATTCTAAAATCTAGAATTTGAATTCTGAAGTCTTTATTAGTACTTCAGATTAGTGTAGCAAGTTTAAATACGTATTGCATATTTTGCTGAATCTTTCGTGTCTGTAAACCACAATAAAGGGAACTGACATTAAGTAATGACTTCAGAATTCTTTGCCTACATGTTAATTGAAGTCAAGTTTCCATCTGAAGATGGCTTTTGAATCTGATGAATAAAAATTACCTAGCAAAGAAAACAGGGACTGCTCCAAGCTCTTAACATGATAGCAAAGGTAAATATGAAGAATCTATATGCCTTGGAAGCAGTAAATTAGCCTAAATGATCACAGAAGCTCTTAAATTTCAAGAAAGGCTGGGTCTTCTGGTAAATTAGCATGTTCAAGGGTTATGAACTGTGATGAATCACCTGATCTTGTAACACAAAATAAAAATTACTTAAACCTTGCTTGCTGGGATCAGTTATGGTAGAATTTGGTATATATCAGCCTGCTCCATGGAGGGCTCAAGCTGTGCCCTGACTGTTCCCTGCAGTGTGGTGTGGTTTGTATGAGCCAGATGAGTAAACTGCTCTTAAAAGCTGTACAATATCTCGATGACTTTGAAGTTGTCACATCTGTGAAACCATAATGCCAGCAGCATGTGCACATAGAAACTGAGCACCATTGCTTCATGCAAATGTTTGTCTTCCCAGAGGGATTTATTTCTGGGAAATACATAGTAGATTTCCTTTTGGCCTTTTAATCTGGTGGGATCTTCCTGCAGTGAACTTGTGTGTTGTCAAACAGGGAATTAAAAATTCACCATGGTTATTGATGCTAACCTTCAAAAATATTTGTCAAAGTGGAAAGCTTAAATGTTCTTGGAAGATGAGGCAGTTATAAAAGCAAAAACCTTGGCAGTTTGGAGGAAGCCTGTGGTTTCTCTTCCATGGCCTCCTGCCTGGGCAGGGGTGCAGCCCGTGGCACTGGGGACCTGCTGTGACAGGGACAGTGCAGTGCTGTGAGTCACCAGCCGAGCTCAGCACAAGCTGTCGCTGCTCCTAGGCCTCACAGTGCATATGCAGTGTGAGAAGGAGGATTGATGCTCACTGGCTTTTGACTCCAGAATTCAAGATGTGAGCTGATGAGAATGCCCCATGCTCAGACCATCCCTGGGAGGCAGGTGGGGTGCCAGTGCACAGCTATGTGCCAGCCACCTGTGCCTGAGCAGAGGGGACAGGGCTCTGGGGCAAAATTTGTATCACAGCTCTGGTCTTGTCCAGGGGATCCATAATGATGTTTTGTGCAGGAATGGATGCTGTGTCAGCCCTGTGCTTGGGGCCATGGCAGAGCCAAGGCCGGTGCCACCTCTGCAGACCACAGGCCCTTAGAACTGGCTCAGCCTGATGCCTGTGGTTGTTGATCTCTCCCCACTGCCATCCAGGCTGTCAGGAAGAGGGCATCTGTTAAGCCAGTACTTCCTATTAGCTGAGATTTTTGCTTGGGTTCTGTTGGAAATGTGGGAAGTGAAGGACTGAATGGGGCTGCCCTGGGTTGCATTAGTGAAGCTGACTCACTTAATTGGCCCCTTGAACTGGGGTGTGTGTCCACCATCTGTGGGGCAGCAACTGGAGGCAGAGGGGAAGGGACTTCAGAAATGTCACTTAGTGGACAATTGTGCTCAGTCATCTACAACAGCAAAAAGAAAATTATTGAGAGGTTTTGCATCAGCTGGGTCCTGCTCACAGAGGGGCTGGTTTAGCACAGGGAAAGTCAGAGACCCAAGTAAATGGATTGCACAGCTGATCACAACAGAAGCTGAATCTGTTCTCAATATGTAACTGGTGATGTGGTGTTTGAAATCACACATTATTGATTTATGGCTGAGAACAGCTCACAGAACAAGGCACTCCTTAAACACAGATTTTCTGGATTATTATTTGATTCTGCTTCCCTCTGTGCTCTGTGTTTCAGTCGACGCCGTGAGCAGGGCCAGTGCTCGTGTGCAGTGCGTTGCTGTGGTGTAGAGTGGTGACACAGGATCTCACTGCTCAGAGGTGAGATACAATGACCCTCCCTGCTCAGGCCTGGTTTGTTTTCCTTTCCTCAGAGGGAGACGTTGCTACGGCAGCTGGAAACGAATCAGCTGGATATTGATGCAACTCTGGAGGAGCTGTCAGTGCAGCAAGAGACTGAAGACCAAAACTACGAACTGTATGTCACTGAGCTGTCATTTGTAACTGGTTTGGGTGTCACATGAATGTTGGGCAGCCCCAGCTGTGGCATGTGGCCAGGTTGAAGGGTCTAGCGTGTGACATTGAGGGATTCTTTGGATAAAATGTCACTTTTAAGTGGCATCACCTGAAATAAAGCATGCACTTGGGGATCCCTGTGAAAGGGTCCAGTTCCTACAGGCCTGTTCAGGGGAGGGCAGGGGAGGTGGGGCTGAGCAGCACACCTAGAGCGAGCACATACTGAAGGGATTGTAGGTGAAGTGCTGAAAGGGGATATTTTCCAGCTCTCAACTGCTCAGTACACAAGTTGGTTCCTCTCCTTCTGGCTGTTGCATTCCTGTGTATTGTGTGTTTTGTGATAAGCAGAATGTGATAGCAACAACACTGTTGCCTTTTCTTCCTTTGAACTCTTCTAAATTCCTGAGTGCATTTCTGATTTGTGCCCTGGCTGTGTGCTTGCTGCTTGGAACAGTATTTAGCCCCATAAAGCCAGTACATCTGTTGCACAGTGAACAGGAATTCATGTTGCATCAATTCCTATTGCAAGGCCTGTATTGCAGCAATGTGCAAGCCAGGAAAGTCAACTCAGAATGTATTGAAAAAGGATTATTTACAGCGACTTTATTTGGAAGTTGGAATCAATGATTATGAAATATTCATGCACAGTCATTTTGACAAGCATTTTTCAGACCAAGTTTCAGTTTCTATGACCTTGTTCAGTATGTTTTTCTTGGAGGGCATTGAAATACCCCAATGGGCACAAAGCAGTGTTATTTCCAGAGTGTTCATCTTCTTCCTCAGGGACCAGTTAGTCCCCTTGTGCCTTCAGCATTTCTCTTGTTGTCTCTGCTCCAAAGACTGAGCTGTGTGGGATGTGCTGTCAAATGGTTTTCCATACTTTTGTTTGTACTGCTTCAGTAATGAGAAAATACTTAAAAGCATTAAGAGTTGGCACAAGATCTTCCCGCTTCATCAGCTTTCACCTTTCCTTTAGCATTTGCTGGACCTCCACATATGTCACTTCAGCTCACAAATAGAGCAGAAAAGCAGGTTGGATGGGGCTTAGAGCAACCTGGTCTAGTGGAAGGAGTCCCTGCCCATGGCAGGGTCTGGAATGAGATAGGCTTTAAGGTCCCTTCCGACACAAGCCAGTCTGGGATTCTGTGCCTCTGTGAAAACTCTCTTATGCCATACCTGCCTCTGAATTAGTCTGTGCTGGGCTGGCTCTGAGAAGCATCTGTCAAACACCGGATCTTACAGGCAGCAGCAGCAGCAGCAGTGCTGGCAGAGGAGTGGCCAGACCTCCAAATTCCAGCAACAGGTATTAGATGGATCAGCCTATCCAGTGTGACCCCACTGCCCAGCTGCTGGGGGGCTGGTGGCACTGTCAGGCTGCAAAATTAGCTTAACATGGCCTCAGAAATACCACAGCCATGGTGCCTGACAAAAGAAGAATTGCTAAAATATTAAAAGCTCCTGCTTCACTTCAGCTCCTGCACGTTTATATCTGTACTGAGACCAAAGTTCTTTGCTTTCAGAAAATAGCACCTCTTTATAGAAAGGGCTTTAAAATACCCCTGGATGCTTCCTGGCTTGAGCCAAAAGAAACGCACCAGGCAGCATCATGTATGAGTACTTTGATCACACTAACCAAAAGGGCAAATTTAGGTTTTTAAAGTTTTTTCTCTGCACCTCGGGTAGAAACAGAGTATTTGTTCAAGTGGCACCTGTGTGACACAGATGAGCTTCAACCCCGAAGTTGAAAGATAGACACTCAGTTTTTATCTGTGCAGGAGCTCTTTAGGCTCAAGTTTTGTAGTCAAAGACCTAATTTAAACAAATAACTCATATGGCAGAGAATCCAGGTTTGTGTAAAGTTTTGAGGTTAGTAAACAGTTTGGTTTGGGGAACAGAGTATCTGTGGATGCAACAGTATGTGGTGGGAATCAGAACTTCCAGTGGTGAAGCAGTTCTGCAGTGCTCATTATTGGGGCTTAGGAAGGTTCTTGCATCCATACTTGTCAGATGTTCATCTTTTTGGGATTATCATGTTTAATGTGCTACTTCAGTGGATGTCCAAGTGAGCACCTGATGCTGCCACTCACCCTGTTGTGCGCAGCACGTGTGTTGTTGTGGTGTGACTTGGTTACCCTTGGCAGAACATGGAATCATTAGGGTTGGAAAAGCCCTCTAAGATCAAGTCTATCTGTGTTAACCCAGCACTGCCAAGGCCACCACTAAACTGTGTCCCCAGGTTTCACATCCACGTGTTTTTTGAACACTTCCATGGATGATGATTCCACCACTGCCCTGGGCAGCCTGTTCCAATGCCTGGCCACCCTGTTTGTGAAGAAATTTTCTCTAATGTCTAACCTAAACCTTGGTGCAATTTGAGGCCTCTTTTCCTTGTTCCTTTTTATTGCCTGTTACTTGATAGAGGAAACTGACCCCCACCTGGCTACAACCTCCTGTCATAAGGACCTTGTATTGGTCACTTCAGTTTGGACAGCACTGTGAGTTGTGCTGTGGGTCTCTCAAATTGCACAGCAAGGGGAGGTGACCACAGGCATTTGGCTGCTGCTGTACTTCCTCAGAGACCATTCGTGCTCTCCTGCCATAAAATTAGGCCATGGAGCAAGGCGAGGTGACAGCGCTAGGACATCTCAGTTATTCCATTCACCCGGTGCACGTCTGGTAGCTGCTCTGTCACAATGACCGATGTTAAATTTGGCTCTTTGAGAACAGAAGGGGAACAAGAGCCCTTCCTCCTGCTGCAGCAGGGGACCCGAGGACAAAACATTGCTGCTCTAAAATGTGGATCCCAGAGAAAACACGAGGTGGCACACGACGCTGCCTCATCCACCTTACGTAAGCCGTCCCCTGCAGCCGCTGCCTGGGGGAGAACAGTGAGGCGCTTCCAGCTCTTTCCCTGTGCTTAGGCTCCTCTCAGCTTGCCACACCTCTGGCTCTGGTGCTTTCTCTGTGCTTTCTGAGATTTTACATTTTCAATGCTGTTAAAAACACATTTCAGCCCTTTTTGAGTTCTTGAATTCTTATTAAACAAACAGCAATTAATTTTGTTTATGCTGTGCAGAATTTGTACTTAATTTGCTCAGTTTCTCCATTTTAATTCTACCCAGCTTATCTTCTGTCACAAGGAAAACTGGTTTATGTTCAGTGTGCCTGTTCCCTCACAGAATGATGCCAGGACTGGACAACCCTTTTGGTGAAAATTTCCCCAATATCCAACCTAAACCTCCCTCTGACACAACCTGAGGCTGTCTCCTCTCACTCTCTAAATGCCAGACTGCAGAAAGGCATTTGGGCTGCCCTGCTAAGGACTCTGCTTTAGGAATAAATGCTCCCTGTAGTGACAGCTTTAGTCATTGCAGAGTCATTGATCAGGGGTTGGGGTTTTATTTGCTTGGTTGTTTTTTCCATGTCAGGCACAGTTTTGAGAAGACCATGGTCCTGAGTAACACCAGCACTGTGGCTGGAGGAGCTTCTGCTGGAGCTGTTCTCTGGTATCCTTGGCTGGTCCAGAATGACACCAGGTACAGGCTGAATTACCAGCTGGGAAAGTAAGCCCATTCCTGCTTTCTCTTTCCTGTGAGTCCTGATCAGGCTGATCAGGAGCCAACCTGTACTGGAATGGGACTCTCTCTGGGTCTGTCTATGCTTTTGGGGAATGCTGCATTAAGAATGAAATGCATCTAAACCTGTCATAATCAGTCTTGCTAGAGAAGTGGGGGACATGAAACATGTCCTCTATGTTACAGAGCAGGGAGCTATCCTGCTCCATCCATTTTGTCAGGTGGAAAACAGTTCAACAGCAGGACTAAACCCTGCTTGGCCGTTGATTCCATTTTCAGGGACCTGGGCTGATCAGGAGGGATCAGGTGCAGTACCTTTAATGAGCTCAAAACAAGCACGTGGAAATTTAACCTTCACTAACTCCAGTCAAACTGATGTCATATGGCCAATTAATCTTCATTTTCACAATTAATAAAATAACCCAAAGCCTTTCTTGCCACATGAAACACGTGAAAATTGATCAC
This sequence comes from Sakesphorus luctuosus, assembly GCA_013396695.1. Lineage (NCBI taxonomy): Eukaryota > Metazoa > Chordata > Aves > Passeriformes > Thamnophilidae > Sakesphorus > Sakesphorus luctuosus. Next base: position 389,316 of record VWZD01003233.1, read on the forward strand.
AGCATGTTAGAAGCTTTAGGCTGCTCCCATCTTCAACAGTAAATGAACACGGGCATTGACAGTTTTAGGAATTGTGAGGCTAACAAGTCCTTTTGTGTTTGCCCTGGGAGCAGAGCAACAGTAACTTTGGCCCCAATGGATTTTTGTTCCCACAGAGAGTGTCCATCTTTAAAATTGCATGAAAGTCTCTCCTTGTGAGCAGGTCCAACCATCAGTGAAATATTCAGGGGTTTGAGGATGTTTTGGATTTGGTCTGAAATGGAGGGATTGAAAGGCAAACAAGGAGCCCACGTGTGGATGAGAACAGATGACCCACTTGGACATGCATGGCATGTTTGCTGTCTCTATATCCCAGCAGAATGAGGATACTCAGGCACGAGCTTACCTTGTGCTTTACTGGGACCTGATCTACTACATCCAGTGTGGGCACCAAGCTGCTTGTTCCACAGTAGGGTTTTGAGTGAGTTCCTTTGCAAAGGACTGATGGTTAGAGCAAGGAAGTGGACAGATTGTATAGAATCTGAGAAAAAACAGACACATGGCAGTTTTGGCCCAGTGTGTTCCCAAAACAGCCACACTTCTACCTCTGAGGAATGTGTGTAAAGGCAGAGAAAGCATTCATGCATTATGTAGTATTTTCAAAGTGTGGAGGATGCTCAGACACCTCCACGCTGGAAATTACTGCAAGCTTGCTGGCAGCGTTTCATGTGTGCTGGTTTTCTACCCACCTCCCTCACAGAAGAAGATCTGAATATAAAAGCTCAGCAGAGCTGGTTTATGCAGCCCATGTGGAACCAGTGTCAGACCACCCTGATTTACCTGGTGTCACAGCACAGGGCTTGGCCCATGTGTGTGGTTGGAAATGAAGGAGGTGACACAAAGCCCACGTGCCACAGCTCTCCTCAGTGTTGTGCTGGAGCAAGAGCCTGTGTGGTGATGTCCACAAGTAACCATTTGTATCTTCCTACTAAAAGAACTTGCTGTCTCCTGTTCCTATGTCCTTCACAGACCATAAGTGAGCAAGGTATAAGGAGCACAGGTGCAGACAAAGCCTGCATGTGTATTACTCCTCAGCCTGGCTGAGCAGGAGGGAAGGATAACATTCTATACTTCAGTTATGTAGCGAGTTTTTTCCCTCCACCTCTTAAAATTCATGTGTTTCTGCAGGAGAAACAGGTGGTAGTCTCAGCCTTCCTTCCCTCTGGAGCTGGCTACTTTCCCAGAACAGAGCAGGTTGTTTCCAAAATCAGCAGCTTTGACAGAACCAAGTATGGTAAATCTTCAAATACCCTGGTATTGTTAAGAGTGTCCTATGCTATGTTGAGTCCAGCTTTAAGTACTCTGAGCTTTGTATTCTGAATCCTAAAGTGACCCTATACATTCTTTGTATCTCCTTTTCCAAAGTCTTCAGGGTACAATTATCTTACCCTACCTGAGTCACCCAGTTGCCTTGATGATGGGACCCAGTGACCTGAGGCTCAGAGATTGTTCATTCTGGCTTCATGCAGTGTTGCTGATTTAGGTGCTCACAGGGACAGCCAGGGAGCTGCGAGAACGAGTGGTGCTGGCAGCAGTGCCTTGGCAGTGAATGCAGCAGTGACCAGGCTTGCAGGCTTCCATCCAGGATCGCTGTTGCTATAAACAGGAACAGGGGTGCATGTAGAGCAGCTGGGATTAATCTCCTCCCAGTTGGAAGGCAGGAGTCTTTAACCCTGAGTAGGGCTTGGGTGAAGGAGAAGTGAGTATCACAAAGCAGAACTATTCAGCCATCCTGCCTTTGGCTCACCAGGGGCCCTGGATCAAAGCTGGAAGGGCAGGGATGGCAGAATTCAGCACTCTGCACATGTGGCGTGGAGCTGAAGAGCTGCACATCCCATGCAGGCAAAGCTCATGAATGGTTTTTCAGGCCATGGTTTGTGGATCAAGAGCCTTTGCTTTGTTGGACGAGGGCTGAATTGCAGGGATCCTTGGTTTGCCATTCCCTCCCCACTGGTGCCTGGGGGCAGTCTGAGCCACGTATGGTCCCCTCTCCTCAGGAAAGGAGCTACGTGTGATGGCTCGGCCCCGCAGCACAGTGACAGAGATGTATTGAGTGCACACCATTATGTTCTTGCAGCATGTGTGATGTACTGTGCGTCTTCCAAACGAACCTGATGCAGTCTTCTCCATAGAGCTCAGTGCAGGAGTTAAGCTAGTTAAGCTCCTTTTTGTTTTCTCTTTGGTGCATGACAGATCCATGCATAGTTTTCAGTGGAATGTGTTGTCTCACAGTTTGCCCCAGCTACACATTCCCAGACAGGGAGGATGGGGAATGGATGCTCAGTCACATGCTCTGAGCTCAGCTCTGCCAGGACCTTGTTTTGGTCTAGCTGGTGTACTGGGTGGAATATTCACACAAGCCTTGTCCGGGAGCCTGGTGGAAGCATCAGTGAGGCCATTCACAGCATGGCACTGGTTTAGGTGCCGTGACAGTCTGCAGCTTCCTCACAAAGGGCAGTGGAGGGGCAGCTCTGATCTCTCTGTGACCAGTGACAAGATCCAAGGGAACAGCTGGAGCTATGTCAGGGAAGGTTTAGGTTGGATATCAGGAAAGGGTTCTTCCTCTAGAGTATGGTCAAACACTGAACAGGCTCTGCAGGGCAGTGGGCACAGCCCCAAGGCTGCCAGAGCTCAAGGACCTTTTGGACAACACTCAGGCAACATGGTGAGATTGCTGGGGTGTCCTGTGCAGGGCCAGGAGTAGGACTTGATCCCTGTAGGTCCCTTTCAGCTCAGGATATTTCATGGTTCTGTGATTCTATGACAGCCATCTCAGGGGATGAGCAGTGGACAGAGTGTGAGAGCCAGACTCCTGCAGTACTGGGATTGCATTCTTTAGTCCTGATTTCTGGAGGGAGTGAGACGTGTCTTTCCCAGCCTTTCTTATCTGCTGGACTGGGAGTAAGAACACTTGTTTCCTCGCCCTTGAGAGGATGAAGTTTTCCTTTGTGCCGCTGATTTCTTCCTATTTCTGTTCCTTGGGATCATCCAGTTTTATCTGTATCTTGTCTCTGTTCTCCTCTCTGTTGATGTTGCCTCCCAACTTGCACCTCATTTCCCTGGTCTCTGTGCTGCTCCATTGAAATGCTGAAAGATACCTCAAAGCCAGTCCTTGAGAAACTCTGCCAAGGATTTCTCTCCTCAGTAATTCTGCTTTTCAGTGCTGCCCTTGATCTCTGCTTTAGCCAGTTCCTTAGTTAGGAAGGACTGCTGGTTTTCCAATTCAAGTAACAGCTTCCTAGGGATGTTGTTCCCTAGGGCTCCAGACACTGCTGGTCACAAAGTATATTAGTTTCTTCCTTAAAAGTGTATCAGGTTACTCCTTAAAATAGGAAATTATATCTCAAGGAGGTTTAAAGTCTCTTAGCCCCTGCTGTTTGCATTCTGCTCAGTAATCAGTCCAGGGAAGGTTCAGGCTGGCTCAGGTCCCTGAAGGACGAGGTCATGCTCTGTATGGGAGAGGAGGCTCTACTTTGACAGTCTCATTGCCTGGAGCACAACCAAGTCTGTCTTGCAGAACCAGCTGAACCCAGAGCCCCTGTGCTCTAGTTCATTAGACTTAATGGAACGAGAGGCAAGACCGTGACATGCTGGATTTTATACAGGATGCTTCAGTTGGGTGTTCTCTCTGTATCTCTCAGCTGTGCAGCATATAGCAGATCTGATTTTGAGAGCATTTCATGGCAAGAGCCTGTCCCTCTGTCTGTGTTTCTCTGTGCACAGCTTGTGAACAGACTGCTAACCCCGCAGGCTGCAGAGGGAGGCTTGGGTTAGGTTTGAGCTCCTTTTGGAAAAATAAAGAGCTTTTCACCCTCTCCAGCAGTACAGGCTTTAATGCTCTTCCAGGCAGGAACCTAGCCAGGACTACAGCATGCTGCAGAGCTCCTGCTGCTTGGCTCCACTGCCTCCCACACAGAGGGGGAATGTGTGCAGGGGGAGAGCCTGCCCATGTATCTGCACACTGAGGGAAGGGTGATGGCACTCAGTTCTCACTGAGCCCTTGGGACAGCTCTTTTCTTTTGATGTTCAAGGATTCTCCTCTCAAATCCATTCTTAACTGATAAAGAGGTTATTATAGCAGTTGAGTTTTCTTGAAGACTGATCTCTTCTGCAGAATCTAAAACTGTGCCATTCCTGTACCACATTCTTCCTTAGAGACATATGTCCAACAACTGACTTAAGGTTGCATTTCAAGCCCTGGCATGTTGTTATAGTCTGTCTATCCAGGGAATTCCCAGTAATGTTGCAAATACAGGTTTCATCCTGCAGTGCAGAGCAGATTGGGATTCTCCACACTTCAGTGCAGATTGGGTGAGTTTTGCTTGTGTGGATAAACCAGATTTATTGTGGCCTAGGAAGTGACAGCATGGCTGGAAGCAGATCCATACCCTCCCAGCCCAGCTGGAAGCAGACCCATTCCCACACATCTCAGCACACAGACAAATAAAAAAGGCTAATAAGAAGAGGGAGAGGGACTTCTTATATGAGCAGGTAGTGACAGGAAAAGGGACAGTGGCTTTGTACTGCCAGAGGATAGGTTTAGATGGGATCTTGGAAAGTAATTCTTCCTGTGAGGGTGGTGAGACACTGGCACAGGTTGCCCAGAGAGGCCCATTCCTACAAGTGTTTAAGGCCAAGCTGGATGGGGCTTGGAGCAACCTGGGAAAGTAGATGTCCCTGCCCATGGCAGCCATGAGCTTTTAAGGTACCTCCCAACCCAAGCCAGTTGGTGATTATATGATTCTCCATTCCTTATGTTTGTAATTTATCTTCCCCACAGCTTCCTTGAAATGATGGAAGCCCGAAGTCAAGGACACACATCGCCACTAACAACGAACGGGCAGAGCCCTTCCTCTGGCTCCCAGTCACCCATCGTACCCCCGAGCTCCACGTCCACAGGCAGCTCCAGCCCTGGCACCCCACAGCTGCCACCACCACTTGCCACGAGCTCCACCATCTCTTCTGACCCCTCACCATCATTTTCACCAGTGCCTGTGCCCGAGGCCCCCCAGCCCCACGTGCCTGCGCCAGCTGCAACCCCCCCAGCCACGGCCCCTGCCCCCAGGCGCGGCATCATCGCACGGCTGTTCGGGACGTCCCCCGCGTCGGAGTCCCCTCCTCCCCAGCTAGGTATGTGCTGGTGCAGTGCCCAGGCAGGATGTCACCCAGGGGCCTTCTGCTGCCCCTGGGCTGGGACAGAGAATGTTTCGTGCATTTGTTAGAGTCGGTGTTAATAATGCTGAGGCCATGGGCTCATCCACGTATGGGCAATTCACTTACAAGTTGGACTCAGTGATCCTTGTGGGTCCCTTCCAACTCAGAACATTCTGTGATTCTGGGTTTTTTTCATTATTTCCCTGTGAAAGGCTGAGCAGATAGGTGAGTTAAGGCCCAGCGTGTGACTCCCTATTTTTCTCCTGATCAGTGTTCTGGTTTGTCTCTGTGCTGGGCTTGGATGGGGACTGTGCCCAGCCAGTTGGGTGTTGGCTGTGGCATGCTTCAGGAGGAAGGTCCTGAACACACAGGAGACACTAATAAAATAACTGTCATGTTATTACCAGGAGCACAAATACCTCTTTAATAGCAAGAAAAATGATTAGAGAAGCTATTTGAAGCGCTGTCCTAGCACAAGTGTGTCAGCTTGGAGGGTCCTGTGTGTAGTGGAGAGCAGCAGAGTGCTGGGTTTAAAGGTTATTCAGCCAGAAATTATCATGTAGGTCCAGGCTCCACAGTGGATCCCCCTCTGGGGAAATCTGCTCCTTCAGAGCTGCTCTGGGAGGAGGGAGTCAGGCTTGGCTCCTGCCTCAGTGCTGGTGCACAGTGGAGCAGCTCAGCCCTCAGCCCCAGCCCTGCTGGACAGAGTGATGGGGCAGAGGCACTGAGGGTTTGTTGCATGTAATTTTACTGATCTGGACCTTACTTTGCCTGTCACATTCCTTTTGTTTGCGAAGCTAACTGGAGCTGCAGAACTGGCACTGCCTAAAAATCCTGACATGGTTTGAATCACCATTTGGAAATACCTTCCTTCTCACACTGTCAATCCCTCAAGCTCACAGTGCTGCTGAGACACCCACAGAGAGAAAGGAGGAGGTGCTGGGAACACAGGCTGCAATTTCAGATATTGAAATGCTTCAGTTTTAAATCTGCACACAGTGTTCTGCATCCTAAACTTCTTCCCAGATATGACTCAACGCACCCATTTTGGTTTGTTTATGACTCTTCCTACCCAGAAGAAAACAAAACAAAGACCAAAGAGGAGCAGATGTTAGAAATTCCTTTTCAATAAAAAAACCTTTGCCATATTGATCTATAGAAAAAAAAAGATAAGTGGTCTATTACCAGTGTTAACAGCATTTGGGTTTGGGTTTTATTCTTTTTTTTTGACTCTCACTCAGCTGGAGAACTGTTTTGGGCTTGTGACCTGCAGCCCTGGTATTTGGATGCTTAGGAAGGGTTGCAAAAGGCAGCCACGAAAAGCTGATGTGTCTGTGTTGTGAGGTTTCTATAGTGTGCCAAGGGTCTGCACCTCCACTGGAACATACCGAGGTTCACTAGAAAGCAGCTGAAAAATCACTGTTGTGAAGTAATACTTGGTTTTTCTGGGAGCTGGTATTTAAGCTTTTCCTTGAAATCTTGGAGCACTGATTTGTTTGGCTGGGGTTTGGCTTACACCAGTGGTCTTCTATGGCATTAGTGATAGTGTTGGTATGCAAAAGTGATCTGAAAGCTGTGCTAGGAGAGTAAAATACAGAAAAAAGAAAAAGACACAAATCCTATTCACCCAAAAGAAAATAGCCTAGATGTGTATTGCAGTGTGGGCATGGGAAAAAGATTGAATATTGCAAATTCCAAAAAGGTTAATCACTTCAGACTTCTCGGTTATGCTAATTTTATGAATTTTCATCCTGATACTTTGAAGATGGGTAAAGTATCTCTACAAATAAACTGTATGAAAGCAAGTCTGTATTTGACGTAGCTCCTGAGCTTTTGGTTACACAGGACATCTAAAAGCACTGTGTGAACAATTCTTCCTTGGACAGTTACAGCTGAAAAAAGCAAGAGGATATGAGAGGGTGAACTGAACAGTCTGGAAAATGTAAGAGAATGAGGGGACATCCCACAGGAGCAGGGCACATAGCAGAGGTGTGAAACCTGTGGTACAGTCAGTTGCAGCACTCCCTGGAGGGCAGACCCAGCCTGTGCCAGAGAGGTTTTCTGTCTGTCTAAGAGCCTGGGTCAGCCTGGTGTATTCTAAACCACAGCAGCCATTTGGATCTGTGAGTGCCTTCATGCCAGAAGGGCTGGTTTATATCCCATTGGTAACCTCGTAGTTGCTGCCACCCTGGGCAGCACAGATCTGGAGAAAGCCGGTTTCTGTCTTGCTTGTGGTGACCTCTGTGTTTTACAATTCCTGTCGCTAATGCAGATCCTGCTGCTGCCACTCCTCCCCCAGACCCTGCAGCCCCTGCCAAGGTGCAGAGCGTGGAGGACTTTGTTCCTGAAGAGAGCCTGGACCACAGTTTTCTGGAAGACTCAGCACCGCTGAAGGACAAAGGGAAACCACAGGCCAAACACCGTGTGGATAGTGAAAGGTAAGGAAAGGAGGGCAGAGGGAGGATGGGACAGGGACCTGGATGTGTAGCCTGCCTAACCTGCTGCAACCATTCACACAGTGATTCCAGGGAAATTAGCTGTCCCAGAGCCTTTCCAGCTGTGTTATGGTCAGTTGTGACATTCATTGTCGCCCATTTCATGACAGACACTGCTCCCTGGGAAGGAGGAACACCAGGAAAAGCAGGTTATCACCTTCCTGCTGTTGCTGTCTTGCTTCGTGCTCAGGTTAAACCACTTTGGGATCCTTTGGGTCAGGAAGGGATTTTCCTTCTGGCCAAACACACTGAATCATTTGAGATATTTTTCTTCCTGAGCAGAGTGCACTCTGAAGGGATATTATGTTTTGCTTAATGAATACTTCCCTTCTGCAGAGGCCCAAAGCATGGCCAAGCTCCTTTGTGACCTTGTACTGCCATTCCTGAGGCACTGTCAAGGCGTCTGGGGTTTGCTGGAGAACACTTGGAGGCACTCAATAGCTCTCTGGAATTTTGGAAGGAAGGATGGAGAGGGCCATGCTCCTTTAGGGGTGTCACTTCATGGTTGCCTTTTGGGCAGATTCCAAAAAACTTATAAGGGATGCCTTTCTATTTCTTTGTCTATGTAGTGTCTATGTCCCAGCATTTTCTCTCGAAATTGGCAAGAGATTTCATGGATGTATAAGGAAGGAGTTGGATGGTCACACCCAGAGAACAGTGATCCTTGTCTCAATGTCTGGGTGAAGATGAGTAACGAGTGTTCCTCAGGGATCTGTACTGGGACCATTGCTGTTTAGTGTCTTTGTCCATGACACAGACAGTGGTATCAGCAAATTTATCAACAACTCCAGGCTGAGGGTGCAGGTGACACTCCTGACAAATGGGATATCATCCCAAGGGACTTCGACAAACATGAGAGGTGGGCCATTAGAACCTCTTGAGGTTCACCAAGGCCAAGCTAAAGGTGCTGCACCTCAGCTGGGGTGTCAGTCCAGGCTGGGGATCAACAGATGGAGCAGTCCTTAAGATAAGGACTTGGGGATGCTGGTGGGTGAGAGGCTGGACATGGCCCAGGCCAGAAATGCTGAGCTAATCCCACAGCGTGGGCAGCAGAGGAGGGAAGGATTCTGCCCCTCTGCCCCCTCTGGTGAGACACCACCTGCAGTGCTACCTCCAGCTCTGGGATCCCAGCACAGGAAGGATGTGGAACTGCTGAAGCAAGTCTAGAGGAGGCTAGAGAGGTGCTCCAAGGGCTGGAGTCTCTCTGCTCTGAAGACAGGCTGGGAAAGCTGGGGGTGTTCACTTGGAGAAGAGAAGGCTCTGGGGAGACCCCTTGCAGTATTCAAGGGAAGATGAGGACAGTTTTTAGCAGGGCCTGTTGCAACAGGACAAGAGGTGATAATTTTAAACTAAAAGAGAAGAGATTCACACTAGGTATAAGGAAGAAGTTTTTTACTTTGAGAGTGGTGGGGCACTGGCACAGGTTGCCCAGAGAAGTGGTGGATGCCTCGTCCCTGGAAACATTCCCAGTCAGGCTGGACAGAACTCTGAACAGCCTGCTCCAATTGAAGATGCTCAGTGCAGGGGGGATGGAACAAGCTGTGCTTTAAGGTCCCTTCCAACCCAAACCAGTCTGTGATTCTATATCTGTCTCCTCCAAAGGGCAGAGCTGTATTCATGCCATAAGCTGGATTTTCTTTTTTTTTTCCCACTTTTTTTCTTTTCCTATCTTTGATGTTTTTTAACCAAAAAATAAGGGAAAGTGGATTGCATATGCTGAGCTGCTCAGACAAGAGGATGTGTAACAAGCTGTCTGAAAGCAGACTGTCTCTTAAGAGGTGACCTAAGCATACTCACAGGCTCTCCATCCCTTGGCTTAGTTTATTCCTTGCCTGCTGCCTCTTGTCATCAACACTGGATTAACCAAGAGCATAGTTAAATGCTGACACTGCTCATCTGTGAATGTGGTGGATTCTGCATCTTTTGACATGTTTGTCATGATTCAGTGTTCTCTATTTCAACCACAGCAACTTTAAATCTGTGCTGTGTGTGAGGCTCAATGCTTGTCTAATGCAGGTCAGCCTGAGTCATCATCCCTTGTGATGGCAGAACACGTGGATATTTCATTAAAGCAAAACAAAAAAAAAAACGGCAAGAAGAAAGGTGGTGGTTGCTGGCAGCGTGCTGGCCTTGCTTGTGGCTGTGGCTGAGCTGGGATATTTTTCTGTGTTTAACAAGGAATTGTCAGGAGATCCAAGCCTGACCTTGCTGGGACTGGCCAAGAGACTGGGTCCTGAAGTGCCCTCAGAGCTCTGGAGCTGCAGTTCCACCATGAGCAGGAGGCTGGATCTTTCACAAGGGCTTCTATGCTCCAGAGCAGCAGTCAGTGGAAGCAAATAGGTGTTAAAAAGTCAAACATGTGGAACAGGGGTGCATCTTGGTGGCCTTCCAGGGTCAGTGAGTTGGTGGGGGGAGACAGACCCCTCTGGGTTTTCACAGAGCCCACACTTGTTCACAGTTTCATCCTTTGCTGACAGTGGTACCCAGTGCAGTCAGAACAGCTCTATTTCCCTGGCAGAAGATGTTGCAGCACATTCCTGCAAATTCACATGTTCATTGTTCTGTAGCCTGGCATCCATGGCTTGCTCTGATTTTTTCTGTAGATCACACAGTTTTCTCTGTGGTCTGACAATTTTACTTTCTTGCCAAGAAGGGCCTACCACAATAAGCCAGATGTGCTGAAATTCAGAGATGCAGATGTGATTCTGACCATCACCTGCAATAACCATTTTCCTCCAGGATGCCAGTTACAGCCCCACGGTACCCAGGAACAACATACAGGTTCTGTAAGCACTGTCCTCAATAACCAGCTTCTGCTGCAGTGAAAAGGTGGCTGTAATTGCAACAAAATCTACTGCTGCAGTAATTTATCTCTGACCTAAAGAATAGTCCTGTGAAACCACTCAAAACCCAGGGAGATTTTATTGGTTTTAAAAATGAAATCCTGGAAGCTGCTTTGCCCCAGTATCTGAGTGAGGAACAAGGCCTGAGAATGTACCAGCAAGGTGCATTCAGGTCTCCTGGTCATTTTGAAGCAGATACCTGAGTGCTCAACTTACACAGCTCTCCAACACTCCTTCTGGGTGTGCTGGAGTCAAGGGTGATCTCTTGAAACTGAAGAGCCATTGAAAGATGTTGCAGAAGAATGGGCCGTGGTTTGAGAATATGTGATAGTTACTTCTCTGACCCAAATAAGAGAAATTGCCTCGGTGACTGTAAGCAAGAGCCCTGCAATGAGCTCTGAGGTCACCTCAGCACACTGTGATTTTGCGTGTGGAGCAGAGATACGTTCACAGGATTGGAAGATACTTTGAGGGTCATCTGGTCCAACCTGCCTCCTCATCCAGGCCTGCTCAGAGCCATTTGCCCAGAACCGTTTCCACATGGCTTCTGAATATCTCCATGGATGGAGAATCTACAACCTCTCTGGCAGCCTGTGCCAGTGCCCAGGCACCCTCTCAGTGGAAAAAGTGTTTCCTGATGTTCGCAGGGAACCTCCTGTGTTTCAGTTTGTGCCCCTTACCTGTTGTCCTGGCATCAGGTAGCACTGAAAAGAGCCTGGCTCTACCTTTTTTGTACCTCCTTCAGCTGTTTAAATACCAATTCAAGGTCCCGCCCATGCCTTCTCCAGACTAAGCAGTCCTGGTTCTCATATGGGAGAGCCTTTCCTCATGTGAGTGGTGCTCCAGTCAGTTGATCATCTTCATGGCGCTTCATTGGACTCTCTTCAGTGTGCCTGTGTATGTCTTGTACCAAGGAGCACCCAGAGCTGGATGTAGGATTCCAGCAGTGGCCTCACCAGTGCTGAGGAGAGGGGCAGGATCACCTCCCTGACCTGCTGGTGGTGCTTTGCCTCATAAAGCCCAAGATACCACTGAACTTCTTGGCAACTGGGGCACCTTGTTCAGCTTGGCATCCCCAGAACTCCGCAGGTCCTCTTCTGTCAAGCTGGTGACCCCCAGCATGTACTGATGCATGGGGCTGTTCCTCCAAACTTCAGGAGGTTCCTGTCAGCCCCTTCTTAGCCTGACAGACATCATTAACTCCTCCCAGTTCAAGGTCATCTGTAGTCTTGCTGAGGGTACACCCTTGCCTGTTATCCAGGTCATTAATGAAGGTGATAAACAGGACTGGACCCCATATTAATCCCTGGGTACACCTCTAGTTTCTGGCTTCCAAGGAGACTTTGTGCTCAAGTCTACTTTCCTGAGCTCCAGCTTCCTTTTTACTTTCCTCCCAGCACTTAGGTTCCTGAATCACCAAAGCTGCCTTTGACCTTCTCTCTCCCAACATATCTCTCATGTTTTGTGTGTGTGAGGTCCAGCAGAGCACCTCTCACTGGCTCCTCTATCCTTTGGGAGTGGAAGTTACCTTTAGTGCAGTCTGAGAACCTCCTGGGTTGCCTGCATCTTGCTGTCTTGTCCTCCAGCAGGTACTCAGTTGGTTGAATTCCATGAGGACCAGGGTCTGTGAACATGAGGCTGCTCCTATCTTTTTTGTACAGGATCTGATGCACTTGCTCTTCCCACCTGGGCAACCTGTTGCAGACACCCACTATGGTGTCACCTTTACCTATTCTCTCTTGAACCCTGACCCCTAAGCTCCCAGCTGGCGCCTCATCCTCTCGCAGGCAGAGCTTGGTGTGCTCAGGCTGCTCCCTCACATGGAGGAGGGCAAGGTGTGGTCCAGCTGGAAGCAGGATGTTGTGCTGTGTCACTGAACTGCTTCCTGAGCTCGGGGCTGTGTTTGCTGCCAGTTGTAAGAATTTGTTTGCTCTTGTTGAGTTTCAGAAAAGCTGTAAGTTCTGGCATTTGTTGAAGTAGGAAATTCTTGATTATTTTGTAATGATGTTGTGTGAACTTCCCCCATTCCCTGCTCTGTAACATGGGTAAAACAATGGAGCAAGAATTGACGTGGAGCAGCAATGTTAGAAAAAAACCTTTTTTTCCTGAAATGTACTCTCAGTGAGGAATGTGCTCCTACCTGTGGAATAGGGCTGCTCTCCCCAAGGGTCAGACAGCTGTGGCACCTTCCAGCACTGACAGCTCTTGGGGCTTCTGTAGCTAAACCCCAGCATAGGCTTATGGAGATGAATGGAGTCCTGGGGTTGGTTTAATGGTATATTATGGTTCCCTGACTTATAGTAGAGAACTCCCCATATCAGTTTCTTTACCAGTTAATTAGGGAGGCATTTCAGTCTCTCAGTTTGCTGTTTCAGAACTTAATTTGCTGCTCTTTAACCTGATCCCCTGAACCAGCGTGTAAGTGACTGCACCAGAGGAGCCAGTCTGCACCAGAGCAGCTCCTGCCTTGGCTCCTGCTGGGTTAGGCTGGACTGGGTCCCTACATGGGCTGGAGGTGTCTGAAAGCCAGTTTATGTTGCACCTGACAGTGTTCCTGATCTGTCTTCTCAGCATCCCTAGACATGTATCCTAAACATTGATTAAATTTCTGTGTCCTTACAGCTGAAGGACTTTGAACTGATTCTTTGCTTTTATGGATGTATTATGGATAAAGTGGTGCCCAGCTGCACTAGCCCAAGGGAGGGAAGCCCAGGATACTGGTTCACAGTAGAAGCCTCCATCTCCTAGAACACAGTTATGCAGGCTTATCCTGCGATATGGGATTCCCTCAGCTTACCTGCTTTATTAGAGCTTAGGGTTTTCCTCTTTCTTTAGCCCTTAAAAAGGATGTACAAGAGGATTCCAGTGGATGCCCTGGGGCTGGCTCTGCTGGCCACACTGTGGGGCTGTGGGAACATGGCCCATCCAGGTGTGAGGCCATGAGCTCAGGTTGCAGCAGACTTTGTTTCCTCCCCAGCAACCCATCTGTGGCACATCTGAGGCCCACCAAGGACACCCTGACAGGCTCTGTGATCAGAGCAGACCTCATCCAGTGTAGTCATTTTTAGGGGGTACCTGTGCCTGCAAACACACTGGCTCAATACTCCCACCAGTTTGGCAGTGCCTCACAGTTGGAGAGAGCCCTGCAATGTGCTTGGGTTTGCATGCTCTGCCTTCCTTTCAGCTGGAACCTCAGGACCACAAGCTGAATCTAATTTTGCCTTGTCAGACCCTGTTTATACTGCAGCAGTGATTTTCCTGATGTATATTCACTCCATTGCTCTGCTCTTACGCTGTCGCTCAGCGATCAGTGTTGGTTAGAGATGGGGGCAGTGCACTCACTGTGAAGGGAGGTGACCCACTTTGACAAGGGGGTGTACACACGTGGGTGTTCCGTTCAGGCAGGGAATGCTTGAAAGGCTGCAAGTCTGTATGGAGTGTGGTAGGACCATGGCAGCAATCTCTGAAGAGCCCCTGTGCCTAATAGAGCAATGATGTGTTAAAGAAATGCAGTGTCTTCAGTTCAGAATAATATCCTGCCATTTTTAGGATGCAACTCCATTTTCTTTTCAGTGCATTTCAAGAGGAAAACCTGCCAGTGCTTTGCAAACCTCAGGAATCGCTCACTTGTCATTCCTCCAGCCCTGAGGGCTGGTTTGGGCACCAGTTCTCCTCTCCTTTGTGTGGCCGGGCTGTGTGCCTGCTTCCTGGCGCGGCATGAGAGCAGCAGTGTGAGTGATGAAGGGGCCCTTCAGCAACCAGTCCCTGCTCAACTGAGTCCTGAGAGCAGAGGGAGGGCTGATGTTGGCCTTGATCTTGGCACTCCAAGCCAGACAAGCACTGACTGTGATCACTCTGGCTGCACTGGGTGTCATTAGCGTGGTGTCCCGTTGTCACAAACAACTCCATTGTCTGTTGGCAGATGTATTAACTCTTTAAAACTAACTTGTAAGCTGGTATCCGGCCATATAAGAGGAGCCAGAGAGAGTGGTTACCATCATCCCTGTGCTGCTTACTGGAACACCACATTCTTCCAGCTTAAGGATCCTAGGGTTTTGTTTATGTCTCTAAAATCTCATCTGTTCCAAGCAATAATACTTTTTTTGTCTCTGCGTAAAAATGAAGGCTTGTATAATCCATGTAGTGTAATTAAAAGGACGGTGACTTCTGTGTGGTGGGTTATCGGGAAGGAGCTGGGTATCTCTTGTGAGTAAAGTAAAGAGAACAAGGAAAGGTGATGCAGAGTCTCATCAGCTGAGCCTAGGGAGAATATCTGTATTTCTGACATGAGCAAATCCTTCAGAAAGTATTAAAATTGAGTCCTGGGGACATTCAGACAAGAATCCTCAACTTAAGCTGTGAAGCTCTCAATCAGGCTGCCTCTGAACACAGAACTGTGCTACATCCAGGGAGGCTGAGAGACTCCCAGCTCAGAACGCATGTCCTTAGGTTAATTTAATGTCCGGGTATCCGGCTGCTTTCAGGGAGCACCACAGAAATAGAAACTATTCCAGGAAGTTGATAGCTGAGAGTGAATTCCCACAGCAGTGACAGTGTATGATCAGGTTTAATTACGAGATGTGGGGATGAATGCTGTCAGTTCCAATAGTTTGACTGACTTATCCTTGGCTGTTGGAGGGAGTTCCATGTTCTGATGGACCTGAGGCAATGGGCTGCTCTGTACCACTGAGGCTCACCTTTTCCAGCCACTTATTTCCAGCTTGAGAGGTAGCAGCTGTTGTGTGACACATCCTGCTGTGGCCTGTTTGGTGCAGGGTTTGTGCCATTAGGGCAGGGAGCAGGTCCAGCCTGAGCTGGGCAGTGGGCAGGGGAAGGCTGGCACTGCATAGATTCACAGAATCACTGACTGGTTTGTGTTGAAGGGCCCTTAAAGCTCATCTCATTCCACCCCCCTGCCATGGGCCGGGACACCTTCCACAATCCCAGGTTGCTCCAAGCCCTGTCCAGCCTGGCCTTGAACACCTCCAGGAATGGGGCAGCCACAGCTTCTTTGGGCAGCCTTTGCCACCCTCACAAGGAGAAATTTCTTCCTAATATCTCTGCCCTCTTTCAGCTTAAAGCTGCTCCCCTTTGTCCTGTCACTCCATGCCCTTGCCCAAAGTCCCTCTCCAGTTCTCTTAGAGCCCCTTTAGGCACTAGAAGGGGTTCTGAGGTCTCCCTGGAATCTTCTCTTCTCCAGGCTGAAAAGCCCAGCTCTCTCAGCCTGTCTCCAGAGCAGAGGAGTTCCAGCCCTTTAATCATTGTCTACCCTGGGCTGAGAACATTGCCCCTGAAGTTGGCAGGAAAGGCCAGGCCAGCATCAGTCTCTGACCAGGTGGCAGCAGGTCTGTGCAGCACATCCTGGGGTGGGTGTCTGATCACTGTCTGATTTGCAGCGATGGAGAGGCGCCTTGGGGGAACCCCATGGTGGCAGGTTTCCAAGATGACCTGGATCTGGATGACAAAATCCCCAGCAGACCAACACTGGCAGGAGAACGGGTGCCCAGCAAGAACATCACCCTCTCCAGTGAGGAGGAGGAAGAGGAAGAGGTGAAGGACTCTAAGGTCATCCTCATACCGGATGGAGACAAAAACATGGAGCAGGAAAAAAAAAGGTACAAAGCACAGGCTGAAATGTGGGGTTGTGCTGGCAAACCTGGGCTTCTTCTCAGCCCTGCCACTGACTGTGTGTGGCCCCTGGGAAGTCTTGGTATCTCAGGTCCTTCAGCTGTGAGCTGCAGCTCTAGTTACTGTAGGTGTAGTTGCTTTGTACAGTGTTTCCTGCCCCATGTGGCCACTGGGATGGTTCTGCCTGGATGCAGCCTAGCCTTCAAATTTGAGCAAGAGCCTGTTACAGCACCAGAACAGCTGTTCATAGTGAGGTGGGGAGGAGAGAGGAGTCAAGCCTTGGGTGAAAGATGTGGAGTCACTCACCACACCCTGTGCTGAGGAACGATGAGCTGGGTCATGTTCTCCACAAACCACATCCTGGGGGCATTATCAGGCATGATCTGCTGGCATTGGCACCTGTGCCTCAGCGTCCACAGGGACACGAGTGTTATCCTCAGCCTTAGTGGTGTGTTTGACCACACACCCCCGCAGGATGAACTGCCTCTCCCAGTGGGATGCACAATGCAGCCCTTGAGGCAGGCTCAGCTGTTAATTGTGCTTTACTCCACAAAATGGGAGTGGACAGGCTCTGACAAGTTTTTATTTCTTAGGTCTTCCAGAAATTCTCTGAAACCACAGAGTGAAGCTATTTTGACCAAAGCAACTGACCTGAAGCCTCCTGGCAGTTTACCTTCCCGTTCTGAGTCTGAACGGAACAGCAGCAGCAAGGTCAACACTGGCCTGACAGCCACTGCTGCTAACCCTACAGCAGCAGCCCAGGCGTCAAAGGCCACTTCCCAAAGCAAAGGACTTGCTTCCAAGCAGAAAGTGGTCAAAGAGGAGAAGCCTGAGGAGTCTGACAGTGATCAAGAGGGACCAATAGCTACTCAGATGCTCTCATTTGTTATGGATGACCCAGACTTTGAAAGCGAGGATTCTGACAGCCAGAAGAAGAAAGTGGTAAATAACATGCCTGTGTTGCTGTGAGCTGTGCCAAGCTGAGCTGGAAGGGTTGAGGCATCTCCCTGAGCAGAGTCTTCATCTGCTCTCCCGTCCCTCAGCAGCAGCAGTCACAGCAGGGCAGGTGCTAAGCAACCTGCAGAGATTGATGTAAGCACAAACACACCAATGCTCTCAGTGTGGAAGCCACATGGCAACAAGAGTCATAGAATCACAGATCTGTACAATACTCTGAATTGGAAGGGATGCACAAGGATCATCAGTCCAACCCCTGGCCCTGCACAGACACCCCAACAATCCCACGCTGTCCCTCAGAGCGTTGTCCAAACCCTCCTGGAGCTCTGGCAGCCTTGGGGCCGTGCCCACTGCCCTGGGGAGCCTGGTCAGTGCCCACTACCCTCTGGGGGAAGGACCTTTCCCTGAGATCCAACCTGACCCTGCCCTGACACAAGTTTTGTGTTTACAAACACAAGATTTGTGCTGGTGCATTTTACTGTGCGGCTTATCCTCAGCGAGTCCAAAGCACAGCCAGTGCAGCAGTGTGGAAGGTACAGAATACTAAGTGCTAGGTTTTCATCCAAAGTTTAACATGTAGAAGTGTGTCTGCTAGAAAAAGTGATCTTCTTGCAGTCAATCCAGCAATGAAAAGGCCATTACAAAATTTGCTTGGCAAAAGCTTGAAGGGAAGAAGGAAAATCTGCCTGGGAAGGAGTTTCCAGTGTAGCTGAGGTAGCTGTAAATGTCTGAGACATCCAGCACATGCTTGCAGGTGTGTGCTCAAACACAGGTGCACCAGGAGCCCCCTCACACCTGCTCTGTGTTACAGATGGGAAAATGCTTTTCCCACCCATCTTCTCTGGGCTGGGCAGAACTTGCTGCGTGGCTCGAGACATCCCTCATGTCAATGCCCTGTACTCGCAGAGCAACTCCTGGAACCCGCTAACAGTGATTTGGAATGGACAGTGGCTGTTCAGGAGTGTTCTGGTGTCTGTATTAGCTGGCGTTCAGGGGGGTTCCCTGTGTCTGCGTCATTCCAGAATCCTGTAGAAAGGTTGTCCCAGTTTTTTCACCTTGCCTATGTGTCATACTGTTTATTAAGTAATTTTCCATTCATTTTCATCTTCACTTCCTGCTTTCCTTGGCAGTTTAATATGAAAGCAAAAGTATTTGGAGCAAATTTACATCTCTTGCATGTGCTGATGAGAAGGGATTGGTGAGGGTGCCAGTGCAGCAGTGTTGGGGAATGCCCCATAGCAGGTGCATGCTTTCCCACTGCAAGATGTACTGGTCAGGCAAATCAGTAAAATCATCATTAGCAAGGTGGGGGGCACAGCAAGGCCATGTTCAATCAGTGTACAAGGATATGAGATAGGTTGGGTAACAAATTCTGAAGAGGATCAGTTGACAAGTATCAGAAGATCATTAAACTGAATTTCCATTCCAGTCATGCAGATACAGAAGATTTTTGGGTGATATCCAGACTCTGCAGCGTCCTGGGTTTTATCCCACACTGAAGGGGCAGATTTGACTTTGGAACACATTCCCTGTTGGCTTGATGAAGGGAGTTATTCTGCAAACACACTCTGCTTCCTCAGCACTGCTGCCTCTGGTACCTGAGACCCACAGAGCTGCACTGCAGAAAGCTTTTGTCTCCCAGGGCTGAAGATGAGTTTTCAGCCTATTAGATTGGATTTTCCCAAAACAGAGGTGTCTCCTTTGGGCAGGAAAAAGCTGATGCTGGTGATGTAACAAAGTTGAAGATCTCTTTTAATCTCTTTACACTGGGAATTAGATTTTGGCAGCCCTAGTGTGGAGATCTCACAACACTTTTGCCAGTACGAGTGTGACTGAGGCATTTTACCAAGGCAAGAAATAGGGCTCATAAGATCCAGAGCATTGATTTCCAGGCACTAACAGCTCAGCTCAGCTGCCATTTCCTTCTCCCCTGCCCACCTGCTGATATCTGATATTTTTGTGTGCAAAATGGTTAGAGATTTTGGTTGAACCATTTGTCAGTGTTGTCTGCCTTTGCTTGTCTCTAGGATGAATTCCCAGTGCGGGAAGATCTTTCAGAAGTGTCTGATGATGATACCTCACTGGCAAAGCCACCCCAACCTGTGAAATCAACAGTCCCCTCATTTAAACTGAAAAATGACTCAGATCTCTTTGGTTTGGGTTTGGAAGAAGCTGGTCCCAAGGAGAGCAGCGAGGAAGGTAAAGTTCACACCTTATTTCCAGTCTTGCTGCTTTTGTTTGTCAGTCATCTGCTTTTTCCAAAGTGATCCCAGGGTGTCAGCAGACCAATTTGCACTAAATAAAATACCCTCTAACTTCATGTGGTACCCTATGTCAGTCTGAAATCTGGTTTAACGCAGCATAAGTAACTTTAGGTTTTTCCCCATGAGGAGATGGGGAACTTGGCTTGTCCCTGGCACCAGCCAGGTATTATTTTAGTCTTAGCTGAAAGCAGAAGCAAATCTTTCACAAGCTGCTGCTGTGTAAGGCTTCCTGCTTAGCCTTGCCTTCCTGGCAAGGGGTGTTCAGCATTGCAGTGTCCACCACCTCCAAAATTTGTATCAACTTGAGCAAAATGTTCCGACATACCCTGCCAATTTCCTCTTCTGTTTTTGGGAAAAATGGGGTGGGATCCTGATCACAACCTAAGCATTCCTCAGGCTTTATTTTTTCCCCCATTCTCTGAGGGAACAAATCTTAACTTGTGCAAATAATTGCTGCTGTCTAGGCATTACTGCAAAGCAACTTCCTGTAGACCTGCCCTGATGGCACCATGAAAGATGGGAAGTTAAAGACTTAAGGAAGGAAGAAAGCTGTGAGCAGCAACAGAGAGAGCTCCTTGAATAGCTGTTCCAAAAATGTGAGCAAGGTGTCACAGGCTGCCATGGCTTCATCGGCTTGTCACTCTGAGCTGCTGAGCAGCAGAGCTTGAAATAGTTACAAGTGCATCTGCAGAGGCCCAGGTCAATAATTTAGCTTCAGTTTAGCATCTTAATAATTCAACATGGGTTACTCCTATCTCCTCTTTTGGTGATAAATACAAAACCACATCTCTTGGTCATCAGCCTTTGGAACTCGACTGGCACGTAGATTTCTCCATTTGCAGAGCAGCTGAGGAAACAGGACTGTAGGTAGGAGTGACAGTCAAATAGCACACGTGAAATGTGGTGCAGTCATGAAGCCTCCTGTGAAACAGCCAAGCAGATACTCTCCTGTTCAAGGAGGTTTTGGGCAAAGGCAGCGGACACTCAGCAGCCAAGTCATCAGCCACGGTCAAGTGGGACAAATATTGTGACAGTGATGGACTCTGGAACTCATTTGATAATGTGAAAGTATTCACCCCCATAGAGCAGGGCTGCAGCAGGGACGCTTTGGGGATGTAATTTCCATACACAGTATGAGCAGCAGTGAGTGTTGGCCTGTCGGGTGTCCCATCTGCTGCCACTGTGTCCTCAGTCGTCCTCAGAGATGCACAAACCATGCCTGGGAGGATTTCCATCAGAGGAATACTGTTCCCAGGAGCTCTTCTTCAGTTTTGGAAATAATAATCCACTTCCAAATTTGACCTTTGGACCAATTTGTAGAGCTGGTCTCTAGATTTGTTCCTTAATAGCTGTGACACAGTGAGTGCCAGGTCAGTGTTGATAACACAGGTCATAATTAATGTTCATAATTAAACAAGATGCATATGATTGAGTCAGGGTTTGAGTGCTGGGGCCTGTGGTGGTTTCTAAAGGGACACAATTTGTCCTGAGGTGTCAGCATTGCCATTGCCCATGGCTCCAGGATGGAGCATTTTGTTCTCAGAAATGGGTCCAGTATAGAATTGTATCTTTTAACATTTAAATTGAGTAAAACCAGTACTTTCTTCTGTTTTAATAGATAAACAACCTTCTAAGGAGAAAAAGAAGAAGAAAAAGAAAAGCAAAGAGGTACTGTTTAATTCCAGAGCTGATCTGCCATGTTACATACCAGCCAAGAACCAGGGTGGCCTTCTGTGGTATCCTCTGGGGATGTGGTGGATTCCCTTCCATGCTCATATCCTGCAGCTGATGTGTGCCTTACAGGCTCTGCAGATCATCGAGCTTCAAAGCAAGCTTTTAGGGCAGTTGAATTTTGAAAAGCTTGTAAAGTCAAGATGAGGCAGAGCAGTGCATGTCTGCTGGATTGAATGTGTTCATAGTACCATGATTTTTCCCAAGCAAAGGGGTGTCAACAGACCTAATCTCAGGAACAGTGAGGGAAGTTGCAGGAGGCTTTTTCTGTGCCATTTCTGCCCGTGCAATACCATAGTATTGTTGGGCACAAACTGCCTGACAGACCAGTACTACACATAAACCAGGTGGTCTGTTCAAACTCGCAGAATGGCCTTCTGGAATTAACTCCAAGCCAGCCTTGGCAGTAGATGCTTCACCCTAAGTAAGATTCCTGATCCAGTTGAAGATGTCCCTGCCCATGGCAGAAGGGTTGGACTAGATGACCTTTAAAATGTCCCTTCCAACCTAAACCATTCTGTGATTCCTGTCAGAGCCAAGTGTCAGGGCAATATATGCTGGGTCACTGGAACGCTCAGGATATAGAACACTAATAACTGTTCTCATTTCACAGGAAGAGGATAAGTCAGTGAAAAAGAAGAGCAAACACAAGAAGAGCAAAGAGAAGGAAGAAAGCAAAGAGGAGAAAGAGAAAAAGAAAAAGAAAAAGAAGAGCAAGGAGAAAAGCAGTGAGATAGATGAACTTGAGGCTTTTCTTGGCGGAGGAGGAGCCAGCGTCAGCAAGCCACGGGGCGGGGGAGACTACGAGGAGCTGTAGGCTGGCTGTGAACTCTGCACCATGGCTGTCTCCATCTTCTCTGACGAGTCACCCCAGGACAGGCACAGATGTGTAAAGCTTTGGCCATTTGATATATATTCTCTCAAATCAGAGTGAGCAAAACAAAAGCTTTACATCTGTGTGTGCTGGTCCGGTGCATCGTTACACAAAGCAAACCCAGCTGAGACAGACATACGTGAGCCAGGAGAAGGTTCAGGGCTCAGCTTCCAGGCTGTTGGTTTTCCTCCTTCTAGAGATGCCCCATGGGGTCACGGACAGGGTGTGGGGGCAAGGGCACCTGCCTCCTGCCCCATCCCTGCTCATTCCACTTCTGCACACCTGAAATTCCTGTCTTGTCAAGAGGAGTGCAACAAAACATGCCGCATGAACGCATCATGCTCGACTGTCTCAAGTCTAAATTCTTATCCTTCCTATTTTTTTAAGGAGAAAGGTGATATTGGCCATTGCTTCACCCCAGCAGTTGATGAGCTTTAAGTCAAGCAGATCATCTGTGGTACAGCTCTCTAAAGCAGCCAGCATGAGAGAGAGTGTGTGTGATTTTTGGAGCCCATTGAACGGGACCTTTCTGCACAGCAGCTTAATTAGCCCTCACTGGTGCTGCTGTTGGAATTCATGAAGCCCATTGATTTCCGTGGCCCCAGTGTCTCAGACACTACATGTAAGCTGCTATGCAGTTTGGGAAAACAATGCAAAGTGCAAAGCTAACCTGAAAGAGAAAAAAAATCAGTGCTTTTCTGCATTTCCCACCCTTGATTTTGCATATTCCAGAATCCCCTCCCGCCGGGACCTCTCAGGGACATGACTCCATGTGGAAATGAAGATACCCAAAGCTTCAGAATTGGCTACAGGCAGTGTTGGCATGGCAAGGCATTTGCTTCTCAGGCTTTTTACAATGAGGCTGTAAAGCCCCAGCTGCCGCTCTGCGCCCAGAGGGACCAGCACTGCAGCTCAGCAGTGTCCGTCCTGCTCCAGCTTCTGTCCATACTGCAGCCAGACAGCGTGCTACCTTCCCTGCCCCAAGGAGAGACTCCTCTGTTCCACGAATTTGGGAAGCCTTTTAGTTTCTGCTTTGAACTTAAACCTGTGATTTGGTACCTGCTCAGCAGCCATTGGATGGGCACTGGGCACTACAGCCACCCCTTGGCGCTCGCCTGTACTTCAGTGAGCAGCCCTGTCTTTGATGGAGCTGGTCAGTTCTCTGTGCTCCTCCTGATTTGGTCTTGGGGCCCCTTGCTCAGCTCAGATGGTGAAGCTCCCTCCAGGTTCTGTGCATTACATTTCCCTCTTGCTTGTAAGTTGATTTGAGGTTTGGTTTTGTTCTCCCTCTCTCCTTTTTGTTGTAAAATGTCAACTATAAAATCCAAACTGGAGTTTCCTTCTGTGTCACTGTAAAGCAACGTGTTCTTCTGATCCATTATCCACTCCAGAGCTGTATTGACCAGCAGGCATTTTAATGCTCCATTTTTCTTTTTCTTGCCCACAAAATGCACTTGTAAACCTTTCCCTATAAAACAAACTGGGTTTTTGCTGCATGAGCAGTGTATTGTTCAGGTCTGTTTGCCATTAGCATTTGCCTCCTCTGAGCATTCCTTGTGAAACTGTAGGAAAATTGCATGGGACAGTTCAAGCTTTGCATATCTGGGGAGGAAAAGGAAGATTGGGATGGGACCAGTTTGTGGCCCCTCCTGTGTGAAGGCAGGTGGGCACTCAAGCCTCAGCTGCTGCAGTCTGGAAAGCACTTCTGTTCTGCCAGGATTTTGGGTCATATGCCATTTCTGCATTGAAAAACCCTGGCACAGTCCATTCTGACTATAAAGCTCTGTTGTACACCTGCCTCTGCACATCATCTTCTCCCCCAGCGCACTCCTGCCCGGGCTCAGGAGCTGTGTGTCCTTCCACACCCTGTCACAGAGGGATGTCCCCCTGCCCCTCTGTATGCTGCGTTCCCAACCTCACAGAACGGGGCACTGAATTAAAAAATCAGTCCAAAAAAAGGAGCAGAATGTAAAAAACATGAGTTCTTGCCCCAAAACTGAAGTCTGCCCTGAGAGAGCTGTTGCCTTCCCCAGTGTTGAGGGGTTGGTGGGTTTGGTCGGGTGTGGTTGGCAGGGGGCTCTGCTGGTGCCCTGTCCCTGCTACCACCAGTGCTCTCTTAGGTTTGCCACTCTAGGAGCCTTCACGTTCCCTGTGGCTTGTCAGTACAAGGAGCTAAGGCAACACCAAACAAAAATTAGTCATTTTCATTTAAAATACTCCTCTAAGAGAGAAAAGTAGATGTGGGAGCTGGCTCTACTTACATTAGAGCCCCAGCAGGGTGTGTGGCATTGTTTGACTTTTACAGCGAGGCCAGAGAAGTCCTACCTGTGGGTGAAGCAGGAGTGTGGAAGGGAATAGCAGCAAAAAGGCAATTCTTGTAATACACACGGGACCACAGGCTGGTTTAGGTTGGAAGGGACCTTAAAGTTTATCCAGTTCCACCACCAGCCATGGGCAAGGACACCTTCCACCAGACCAGGTTGCTCCAAGCCCTGTCCAACCTGGTCTTTTTAGACTGAGGCTTCTCCCTTTTCCAGGGGAATACTGAACTTGTTCCAGCTACAGCATGAGGTGTGATCCAGAGTCAGCCAGTGTGAGGGAGGGGAAAAGGAATCAGGCCTTGTCTGAGCCAGGCTCTCCCATGCCCAGCCTTTCAAAGAAGCTAAATATACAAAGTATGTGTACGTGCCTGTCATTATGGGGAAGCTTCTGCTTTGGTATAAATAGTTCCTGTGAGCCTCTCTCGAGGTACCAGAGTATTTGCTTTTGGGTTTATCAGTCATCAAAAAAAAAAAAATCAGCAGCTTGAGGCTGAGGAGCTGCAGTTTCTTGCAGCTAAGTCTGGGCAGAGCTGCAGGGTCTGGATTTGAAGCAGTAAGGAGGGAGAAGTGCAGATTTATTGCATTTTGGCTGGGGCTGGTTCCTCGGCACAGCACAGGGAGCCTCATCCGTGGGGACAGGGCACTGCCTGCTCCCCTGCCTGGCTGGGATCCACAGAGCCCTTGGCCACCATCCGATTGTATCTTGGCTTCCACTGCACCAGCCTGGAGCCAGGGTGCTCAGGGTAAGCCAGGAGAGTAACTCCATGGGTACCTGCTCCCACCCAGCCAGGTGGCCCAGGTGCTGCCCCAGCCTCTGCAGGGTGTTTGTCTGGGGAGTGTTCCTTGCTGTCCCCATCCCTGGAGTGGGATGACCCGGCGTGGCAGTTCACACTCCCTGTTGCTGTGGGACAGTGCAGCTGCTGAGACGGGACATGGTGCAGTCAGAATCCTGACTAATGCTCTGATCCTGGCAGGTTTCACCCTGCATGGCAGCCCTGTGGCTCCTCACCTGGGCGCTGGTTTTGGGGAGACCTTCCAGCTGCCATGTACCTGAGTGTCCTGAGCTGCCCAAGTCCTCCGTGCTGTACCTCCTCCTGTGTAGACAGCATCTCCCTCCTGATGGCCCAGGTCTCCTTGGCACAGATGGCTGCCCTGCCTGCTATAAAAGCCCTTCCTTGTGTTAGTCTCTGTTAGTGGCTGTCACAAAACTCCCTGCACGAGATTCAAGCTCCTGAGCCTCGTGCCCCAACCCTGTAGGGCCTGTGCCGAAGGGACTCTGGCTCTGATACCTGGCCTGTGTCTGCCTCTTCCCTGTTGAACACCAGGTAGTGAACCAGCACCAGGACAGGCTGACGGGTCCCTGCAGCCCCCACCACCCCCACTCCAGCTCAGTTTTCAGCATTCCTTTATTTCCCTGCCTATGGTGGGGGGTTGGAGCCAGCTGATCTTTAAGCACTCTTCCAACCTGAACCACTCCATGATTCTGTGATCCCTGTGGAAAGCTGTCTGTCACCTGCCTTGGGGCTTGGGAGCTGTCTGATTATTGCCATCCAGATTTATTCCTGGACAATTTGTGCTGATTTGTTCCTTTGCCAGAATGTTTAAGTGCTGCTCCCCCTTCCCAGCCCTTTCCCAATGGGACTCTATCCCTGGTTTTCCCTTGTCCTGCCAGCCAGTCCATCCCCCAGCTATGCCCATTGGCACCGGCTCCCCTCGGAGTTCATCCCTCTGTGATCATGCCAGTCCAGGTGAGGTCATGCCAGGGCTGGTTCTTAATGATTCCCATACAGTCCTTCTCCTGCTGATCCTGGGATGGGGCTGGCCTTTTCCACAGCTGTATCCTGGCTCAGCGGTGCACACACTGTCTCTCATTTCCCATAGTTAATGCCAAGGGCCACATGCAAGGAGTGGCAGCTTCCCCCTATTGTTCCCGTAAGATTGTAGCAAGTTTTTTCCTTGCTTGCCAAGGTCTAGGTTGGGAATTTGCTTCCTTCCCCCCAGCAGTGAACATGAAAAGGTCATTGGAACTTGAGTTTAGCAGGACACAGAATGAATGTGTGAAGCTGTGGGTGCTCTTGGAGGCTCGGGGTGGAGCTGTGGGGCAGGAGATAAACCTGGCTGCCCCCAGGCCTGGTGCAGAATGGACCTGGGCAAGAGCTGGCCTGGGGGCACAGCGGGTTTACTGCCTGCAGTGTCCCTGCATCCAAGGGTCCAGCTGGTTTGAGAGCCTGTGGTGCTTGCCAGTCCTTTGGGATACCCCATAGCAGCCAGATGAGTGATGCTGGGGAAATCCCGCAGTAGGACGGGCTTAGGGACTGGGGCTGTAGCCTAGCAACAGCCTCAGTCATGGCAGAATATGATTAATTCAGCTCTGGCTCAGTCTGCTGTGTAAAGATACCAGGACAAGTGGTTGAGCCTTTTCAACTTGGGGGTTTGCTTCCAAAACCAGCCTGCAGCATCTCAGACGTGTCCAGCGTGTTCCTGGCCTGATGGTGCTCCATGGTGAGTATCCAGGCTTTCCTCCTTCAAGCCTTTGGCTGGGAAGTTGCTTAGCAAAGGGAATTATCTTCTGGCACCTTCATGAGATATCGTGGGCAATCCCACTGGGTCTGTGAGGTCAGGCAGACCCCAGTGGGGTGAGGTGTGGCAAGATAGCAAAAATGGGTGTTCAAGCCTGGAGCAGCCTTTGAGAAACAGGACACAATTCCAGGTTAAAGCAGGAGAGTCTACGTGCACGTGTGTTCTGCTCAGAGCTGAATATGGGATGCTGCTGAGGGGCAGCCAGCCAGCCTGGGAACCCCTGGAACTGGTTATCCACAGGTTGGAGCAAGGAGAGGAGGCAGTGGTGTGGCTTTCCATCACAACAGAGGGGAGAGGGAGGTGGAGGAGGGTGCTGTGTCTCCCGGTGGCAGGAGTCACCTGCAGGATGCCAGTCCCACCTCTCCCTGCTCCAGAATGGAATGCTCGCAATGCCTGAGGCTTGGCCTGGGCAGCAGCTGCAGCCAGAGCCTGAGCTGGTGTCTGCAGGCTGGCTGTGGGAGGGAGCCAGCCAGCTGGGAAAAGAGCAGGCTTTTCCCGGAGCTGGCAGGAGAAACACCCCTCCCTGTGCCACTGGCAGGGGCTCCGTGGCAGGATGCGAGGTGGTGGCTCCCACCCGGCCTCGCTGCTGGGCACTGGCGCTGCTGGAGCCATCACTGGGTGTCACTGCAGGCACTGGCGGCTGCAGAGCAGCACCAGTGACCGATGCTGATGTGTGGCATCCCTCGGGGGGCTGGAGGGATGCCCAGCACCCTGGCCAGTGCGGGGGTGCTG
Source organism: Sakesphorus luctuosus (assembly GCA_013396695.1). Lineage (NCBI taxonomy): Eukaryota > Metazoa > Chordata > Aves > Passeriformes > Thamnophilidae > Sakesphorus > Sakesphorus luctuosus. Next base: position 416,934 of record VWZD01003233.1, read on the forward strand.
AGGTACAACCCCCACTGTGCAGTAGTGTCAGGGCAACACTGAGATTCCTCCTCGCAGCCACCATGGGGGACAAGGGCATCCAAAACAGCACCTTCTTGCCTCTGGCTCTGCTGTGGGTCAGCAGATGGATGCCCTGTGCCTGACCTCCAGACTGGTTTCCTGCTGGTCTTTGAGGACCAACTGGCCCTTCCCAAGGAGACCAGCAGGAATGTGGGGTTACAGTTCTCTGTGCAGGCAGGGACCCCCCAGAACTGCTCTTGGAGGCTTCACTCACCTTTGTTTGCCACCAAAGCTGTGAAGGCTGCAGGGCACAGTCCAGCTCCCTACCCAGCCCCTGAGCAGATAGCAGGGCCTGGCTTCTCCCCTGCTTCAGAGCTGGAGGCGGGGGTGGGGGGAGGTGTGCAAAAAAGGAGAAGAGAAGCTGGAAGGAGAGGAGACCCTCCTGCCCCCAGCCAGGCATCCCGCTGATGGCAGCCAGCTCAGGAAAAGGAGAGCGTCACCCCCAGACATGAGCTGCAGGGTGCCAGCAGCAACCATCTCACCCCATTCCAGCTCTGCCTCTCCCAGCTGCGGGATCCCCACGTTGCCTTGGAAACAGGGGATGGCAGTGGTGCTGCCTTCAGTGTCGGCAGAGGCCCAGGCCCATGGCATGGCACTGCCCTGCCCTGCCCATGCCCCCAGCCCTCCCTGTGCCCCCAGCCCTGCCTGTGTCCCCTGTCCTGCCCATGCCCCCAGCCCTGCCTGTGCCGCACCAGCTCCCATGGGCAGGGCTGTGATGGTGGCCAGACTCTCCCTGGCCCTGCCACAGCTGGTCCTGCAGTGAGTGCTCTGTGCCCCCACACCGTGGCTGTCCATGAGGTGATGACAGGGAATGGAGAGCCCGGAGCAAAGGGAAGGTATCAAATTATCAAATATTCATCTCTGCTGTCAATTGAGCAGCATGAGAGGGAGTGGGACAGTCCCTCACCACTGCTTGGGTGGATGCAGCACCTGAGGGAGGACCCAGCATCCAGCCCCTGCCCACAGGCCTGGCCAGCCCCAGCTGCTGCCCCTTCCCATGTAATCACAGCCCATGGGGTCACGGCACAGATCTGGCATTGTCTCATGGTGCTCCTTGTGCCACCTGATCTGCTCCTCCCTCCTGCACACCGCGGTCAGGCAGGGGTTTCTGCTGCCTTTGGAAAGCCGAGTGAGAGCCAGGAGCTGCCTCCAGCTGCCTCACTGGGGCTGCTCACGCTCGGCTCGAGCTGTGGCCCGGCCCGTTCGTGGCAGAGCCGTCACCCCCTGGGTGCAATCGCCCTGACGCCGGTTCCGTTTCGCAGGTGGCCCTGGGGACAGGCTGGTGGTGCCTGTGGCACGCTGTCACTTCCCATTGTGGGCCCCTTGCTGAGCTGCCCATCCTCCTCCCACTCTGCTGTGCCATTGGAGCCACCCAGCACAGTCACCGTGGGCATCGCAGTGCAGTGCCGAGGACAGCAGAGCCCAAACTGCCACCGGGGGTCTGCCGAGTCACACACCCCACCCTGGACAGCCCCAGGCACCTGTGGGCAGGGCCAGCCTGCCCTGTCCCCTGGGCTGGCAGGGGGACCCTGTGGGAAGGCAGCTTGGGCCTCGGCTCCTCAGGTCGGGCATTTTGGAAACCTGTTGGCTGCCCCGTCCATCAGATGAAGATGTGCTGTCTCACTGGTCCTCAATAACGTGCTGGGCACAGGACAGAGGTAGAAATTGTTCCTTTGTGTTTAACATCCTTTGGGGTGTTTTTCCCTGTTTGCTTTCAGAGTTTGTCCATGGAATCATCTCCTTTCACTCTCTCGGAGTGGGCCATGCTGGGTTCCCCGGGCAGCACCACACCAGTGCCCCAGTCCCACTGCCAGACTGGAGCTGCCAGAGGATCATGAAGTCTTACAAAATTGAGACAAACAGTATATTCAAACAAGATTTATTTTATAAACCAGATAAACCAATGACAGCTTTGCCAACATTTGAATACACAGTCATGATGTCAAATGGATTTGGTGCTGCCTGACTGTCTTAAGAATTCTCAAGATTTTAGGACAGCTAACCTGGAATGTGCATTCACTCCCCCAGTAAGGTGAAGACTCTCAGCCAGGAGTTCCCTTGGGCAGTGTTCCAGCCCATGGGAAGAATCCCTGATGGCAGTCCTGCTGTTCCAACAGATATGAGCCCCACTGACCCTCAGTGGGGCTTGTGGCCAGATCATGGAATCACAGACTGGTCTTGGAAAGGACCTTCAAGCTCATTTCATTCCACCCCCATGCCATGGGTAGGGACACCTTCCACTAGACCAGGTTGCTCCAAGCTTCATCCAGCCTGGCCTTGGACACTTCCAGGGATGGGGCAGCCACAGCTGCTCTGGGCAAACTGTGCCAGGGCCTGCCTACCCTCACAGGGAAGAATTTCTTCCTAATTCCCACTCTACCCTGCCCTCCTTCAGCTTAAGGCCATTCCCCCTTGTCCTGTCTCTCCAGGCCATTGTCCAAAGTCCCTCTCCAAGTTCTCTTGATGCCCCTTTAGGCACTGGAAGTGGCTGTAAGGTCTCCTTGGAATCTTCTCTTCTCCAGGCTGAACAGCCCCAGCTCTCTCAGCCTGTCTCCAGAGCAAAGGGGCTTTAGTCTTCTGCTCTGGCAGCCCTCCCTAGACAGGGTCTGATCTTCTGTGCTACCACAGAGAAGTGACAGAGTCACCTGCCCAGGAGTTGTTGCTGCCATGGCTGGGGTCAGCGTCTGGAGGGCCTCCATGCCTGCTGGGGTGGGTGCTGCTACCACAGGGATCCTGGGCCAAACCTCTTTTCTGGAGGCCTCCTCTCACCACCCACGTCCTGCTGCCCATACCTGCCTACTGGTGAGGCTCTGGGCCTCCTGGCAGAGGGGTGCAGCATTTTGCAAATGCCCAGAAAGGTCTTTCTAGAGCTTCAAAATTGCTCTGTGCTGGCCCAGTCAGAGCTCTCCTCCCCACCCATGTCGCTGCAGTCCCCACTAGTCTCCCTCTCCCAGTCCTTCTCCCTGTTCCTGGACACATGTCCCTGTCCCTCTGCCTTGGCAAGTCCTGACTACTGGCATGACATGAGGCCCGGGGCCAGGGGAGCCCTCGGCCCAGCAGGTTTGGGGACTGGCCTCTGCCACCCTGCCAGGCCCCACCAGGGTCAGCATCCCTGGGGCAGGAGTGGGGGTTCCCTGTGCTGGGTGGCCCCCTCCTGCTCTGAGTTACACCAAAGGGCACAGGGGGGCTGGATCAGGGAATCTGATGTGCTGAGCCAGGTGAGCATCAAATCTCACATGAGCTCTCAGCCTGGCCCCAGACAGTCCTTGGGGAGGGCTGACGAGACCCCCTCCAGCCTTGCAGCTGTGAAGGACAGATGTGATCCCCCCACATCCCCCAAGCTGAGATCTGTTCTGCTTTAGGTCTCGCCAAATGCACAGTGTCACCACAGACCCACAAGGGTGACCTGTGGGCACGTTGTTCCTCTGTGCCTCAGTTTCCCCCTTCGACAGACAGACCTGACAGAATTGAGTCTGTCACATGCAGACACATTGGTCAGGGACTGGTGGCAAAACTCTGCTGGCTGTGGGGCTTGGGGGAGGATCCAGCACCGAGCGGGCAAAGACTCCCACAGATAATGAGGGTTTGCCTCCACACTGGCCCAGTTTGGCTTCTCCTGGCCCTAGGGCAGCCAGGCCAGACACTCCAGACTTGGGGACAGGAGCTGCTCCTGCCTGGGGACAGGCATTAGGCTGATGTTTTCCTTGTAGGATTGCAGGAATAAGCCCTGTCTCATGTGATCCCTCTGGCCATTTGCATGTCCCTTCCAGCAGGACAGGGTACCTCGGCAGCTCGGCCGGTAACAAGCCTGGACCTGCACAGCCATGGCAGGGGCCCAACACCTCTGTCCTCTGTGCAGGAGTAAGGGACAGTTCCACCCCTCCCTGCAGAGCCCTGCTGCCCACACTGAGGTTCCAAGGGGATCACCTTCATCTGATGGGCTGCCACTCCTGCAGGCGTTAGGCACAAGGCCAGGGGCAGCCCCATGCCCTCCCAGCTACTCATCCATCCTCAGCACCAGTGAGGCTGGGCTGGGGCTGTCCCCCCAACCTGTGTGCCCCAGACTGGGTGCCTGAGGTGTCACAGCCCAGAGCAGCAGCGTGGCTCAGTGCTCAGAAAAGGTGACAGCTCTGAGCAGCCAGCATGGCCGCAGCCCTCAGCTCCAACCTGTTCTAGCAGGATCTTCCCCTTCCCCTCTCCCCTAGGCTGTCACAGCCTTGAAGAGGA
>VWZD01003233.1:424008-451630 GCA_013396695.1 Sakesphorus luctuosus
CCCAGCCGTGCCCGTTTGTGAGTGCCCCCCAAGGGTGGGGCACTAAAGGGGCCAGGAGTCAGGGCGTCCCCTGCGCTCTGGGATGCTGCTCACCCCAACCTGGATGCCGGTACTGGGCGTACCTTCCTGGGCTGGAGGTGCTGCTCTTCCCCGTCAGGGTAAGCCGTTCCAGAGGCACGGGCAGGGCTGGATCTGGGCAGCCATGTGTGCTTGGGGGGCTCTGGACACGAACGTGAGGCAATGTGGCAGTGCCCGGGGCACACAGGCTGTGAGGCACAGGCAGGGGCACAGGGCTGGGGGACACACAGCCTTGTGGAGGGACTGTGTGATTTGCAAGATGGGCAAAGCCATAGGGCACCATGTGTGTGTGTTGGGGGATGTCCTGGGAGTGGCACGGGGGAAAGTGTCTATTTGCCATGTACCGGGGGCAGGGGGGACAGTGGGATACTCTCCACAGGCTGTGCCCAGATTGTGGCGACCGTCGGTGCACCGCTGGCACACACGCGGCACACAGGCCTGTGCACAGCGGTGCTGGCAGTGCCAGGGCACAGCGGGCACAGGCACTGCCCCCACGGCAGCTGCTGGTGGCTCCTCCAGCGTCATCTGCTGAGCACGGTGGTTGCAGTGGCTGCAAGATGCTGCCCTGGCTGTGTGTGTCCAGATACAGGTGCTGCTGGTGTTCTTGGGGCAGCACTCAGGGCCATGCTGGGGGCACTGCAGGTGCTGCTGGCTGTGTCCAGGGCCCTGTGTGGGCAGTGGGCCTGGAGCAGCGCAGCGTGTGCTGGGGCTGCTGCGGGGGGGCAGTGCAGCATGTACAGTGCTCTGCATGTGCAGGCAGCGTGCAGGCAGCACACTCGCTTGCAGTGCCCTGGGCAGCACTGCTGCCTGCTCAGCAGGATGTGTGTGGGCAGCAGGCAGAGTGGGCAGCAATGCCCAGGCAATGTGCAGGCAGCGTGCACAGGGCAGTGGCCTGCACCTGTGGCAGTGCACCCAGAGCAGGGTGTGCAGGCAGCAGCCCTCTCTCTGTGCAGGGACAGCCAGCGAGTGGACAGTGCCCTGGCAGTGTACAGGGCAGCATGGGCAGGCTGTGGGGCAGTGCACTGGCAGGCTGGTCTGTTCAGGCAGCTTGGGCCAGGGCACAGGCCATGTGGGCAGTGTGTGGGCAGTACCCTGGCAGCATGATCACTGCAGCAGGTGCAGGCAGCGTGGGGGCAGGTGCAGGCAGTGCCCGGGCAGCCCAGGCAGCACCCGCCGTGGGCACAGGGCAGGCAGTGCACAGTGGGGGGAACTCAGTTGTCAGAGATGTGTGTGTGCCTGAGTGCAGTGGCACTGGCAGCACCATGGGGCCATCCCAGCTCTGCCCACCACGATGGTCAGAGGGTGCCTATGGCTGTGTGGGGGCTCTGCTCTCCCTGCACTGCTGCAGCGCCCCGGCCCCCACGCAGCCTCCCCAAACACCCCCACTGGCCTCACCCACGCTGTCCTTGCAGAGGAGGAATAATTTGGAGAAACCATGGCAACCCTGCAGCTCCATGGGCGACGGGTGCTGTTGGATGGGGGGGACACACTGGTGATTGTGGGATGCAGCGCCCACATCCCCGATGCACCGTGATGTGCACAGTGGCCTTGCTGGCTGATGCTTCTGTTTGTTTCAGCAGGGCTGTGGCTGCAGCGGTCTCTCGGGTTGTTCCATGTGCCCCCAAGGCATCCATGCCCCTGGCAGCAGGCCCTCCAACACTGCTAGGGGTGCCCCAGGACCCTCATGTGCCTTGTTTATTTTGCAGTGCTGGGATGGAGCTACCACGGGCCCCTCGGCCACCTCAGCCCACCCACCCCCTCCCTGCTGCTGCCGGACCAGGTAAGACCCTGGGCTGTGGTTCCCTGCTCACCAGCCACCCAGACACCATGGCAATGGGCTTCCCAATGCCACATTGTTGTGGTGTGGAGGTGCTGCCTTCCCAGCTCCCACACGCTGTAATGCAGCAGGGCCAATGCTGGGCCACCACTCTGAGGGCAAACCTGCCCTCCCAACTCCAGAGGGAGGCATTGGGACCTCCATCTCCTTCCTCCTGGCATCTTGCTCTCCCCAGCCCACCCGATGGAGAGACCCCCCAACCCCACTCACTTCACCTCGGCTCTAGCATTGGCAATCCCCAGCTTCAGGGTGGGTAATGAGGGGGAACCCAAGTCCTCCTCCCCATCTCTGCATAGTCGATGCTTCTTGCCAAATAAAGTCAACTCCCTTCCTCCAAAAAACACCTTCCCTGGGGTCCTGTGCTGGTCTTTAAAGCCAAATGCCCTTTGGTGGCCTTTGCCACCCATCTTTAGTGTGTCATGGGACAGCCAGTGCCCACCAGTGCTCCTAGGCCCTTGGAGACCAAAATGTGCAATGCTCAGAGCATGTGATCAGGTGACAGCTAACTGGGTGTCCCCACTGCAGACAGAACTCAGTGCTAGTGGCAGCCCACAGCAACACTCGAGGGGCTGGTGGGGAAGGTCAGTGCCAACACCCACCTAGTCCTGCAGGCAAACCCCCTCCCATGGGAGCTGAAGCCACTGTCCCACTCACCCTCCAGCCCAGGCAATCTGTCATAGCCATGGGACACAGAGAGGACAAAGCCAGTGGGTGCTGAGCCAGCAAAGCCCCTCTAGCACAGGAAGGCAATGAAGAAGTTACTTCTGACATGGGGGTTGGGGCGCCTCTTCCACCTCCAGTGCCACACATGGTCGGAAGCCTCAGGGAGCGATGTGGCTCAGAGCAGCCAGGACTGTAGCCATCCCACTGGGGTGTTTGTGGGCCGTAGTGGGTGCAGCCACCACAGGGAGGGTGCACAGCTCCTTACTCCCAGAGAGCTCCAGGCTGCAGGGTCTTCCCAGCTACCATGGCATATGTTCATGGTGTCCATCCCTGGGCCATGCTTCTGCCTACAGTGCTGGTGCTGGGGCATGGGTGTGCACAGTCCCAGGAGACTCCTCACCACTCAGGCGCTCGCACCAGGACACACGCACCCTATGGAAAACCCTGGCATTGAGTCGCTCCAGCCCTGCTCAGAACTGCTGATTCTCGTGATGTTGCAAGACAGTCCCTGTGTCCTATGGCCCAGGAACAGGGCATGGTGTCCCATGTTCTCCTCTCTCTGGGCTGAGCTGGCACCCATTGCTCCCTATCTGCCCGTGCAGGTGGCCTTGCCAGCCACACTCTGAATTGCTCCCTGGATCTGGAGACTTTTGCTATCTTCTTCCCCCACATGCGATCTGACTATTAACATCAGCAGTGGAGGCTAGGACGGCCCAAACTCTCATTTCTGAAGAGGTGGCCAACTCCCTGCCCTGAGTTATGGGGATTGATCTGAGGTCCTGCAAGGATTGAGGCGCCTCACGTGTTCTCTTGCAGGGCAGGCTACTGTCCTCTGAGGCCGTCTGACCGGGAGCTGGTGGGAGAAGAGTCGCTTTTAAGATGACACGAACAGACCCACCTGACATCCTGGTGTCCACGGTGTACCAAGACATCAAGGTGGCCACCGCAGCCCCTGGGGATTCCGTTGTCTGTCAGCCTTTGGCACAATGTGACGCCTCCATGTCCTCATCCCTGTCCCGCGAGCCGCAGCCCTTCAACAAGCGCCATTGCAGGAGTTTTGACTTCCTCGAGTCGCTGGAAGAGCTGGGCACCCCCCCGCCCATGGAGCGCCCCTGCCTGCGCCCCAGCACACCTGAGCCCACTCCGGGGCCACCGGGCAGGCGGGCACCGCCGAAGCAGGACCCTTACGCCGGCAGAGCCCCCGTGCCTCGGAGTGAGCCGAAGCGCCGAGCCCGCTCGAAGAGCGCTCCACGGGTGAAGTCCACCTTCACGGCGGTGCCCATTACCGTGGCAGCGTCGCCACCGCCAGCCCGGCGCGGGCGGGAGGTGCTGCGGGTGGCACGGGAGCCCTCCCGCGCCGATCCCTCGCCGCGCCGGGAGGGCCCGGTGCCGCTGCGGGTGCTGGCCAACGAGGTTCACCCCATCAAGCTGCAGCCACAGCGCAGCAGCGTCAGCCGCATCTCCCCGCTCTGCCTGGGCAGCAACTGCTACGAGGAGGGGCCGGGGGCCAAGATGGGTGCCAGTCCACACGTCAAGTGTCGAGTAGACATCAAGCCGGACGAGGCGGTGCTGGTGCACACAGCGCGCAGCCAGCGGGCAGCCCCGAACCGTCCGGAGCCGCCACGCTGGCCCCGCGCCCCCGGGACCACCCGCAGCCTGGCCGTGCCGGGCAGCCGGCAGGCGTCCGCATCCCGCACACCCACCCCCAGCGACTCCTACAGCGGGGACCCCCCGCTCCTGCCCTACCCTGGTGAGTACTACGAGCCAGATCCCCGGGTGCTGGCGTACCAGACGGTACCGGTGCCGGCCTCGCGGGAGTTCAGGGAGTACCCCGAGAGGGGCTGCATGACCTTCTCAGCCGCCGGCGTCCCCGCCAAGTTCTTCTATGCGGAGGAGGCAGCACGATGCCCCAGCCCCGCCATGCCCCTCCGTAGCTCCGGCTACGCCAGCTACCCCTACCCTGGCCGCTACGCTGGGCCCCAGCCCTTCTATGCCCAGGAGCCAGCCAAGGCTGCCGTGCACACGATGCCACCCCGGACGCTGTACGTGGAGGAGGCGCGGGGTTACCCAGTGCAGGAGGCTCCCGGCCGCGCCTTCTACGGTGACGAGCCCCGCTTCTATGCCCCGCGCGGAACCCCTGTCAAAACCGTCTATGCCGAGGATGCTCGGACGTACCCGGCCCTCGGGTCCTCTGCCCGCTTGTTCTATGCCGAGGACTATGGGAAGTACCGGGAGCGGGAGGTGCTGTCGCGGACGTGCCCCCCACCCCGCAGCGCACAGCCCCTGCACTTCGGGGACTGGTACTGCCCCGAGCGGGCCGCGCTGCCCTACCAGACCCTGCAAGTGTCACGCTTCACCCCGCAGCCGGCTGGGCGCGATGCCATGTTCTCATCCTGGCACACCAGCTATGGCGTGACCCCGCCACGGCTGGGCCGGGAGACCCAGCACTACTCCAAATCCTGGGATAACATCCTGTCGCCTGCGGCACGCAGGGAGGAGGCCCTGCAGCGGGGGCGCAGCTATGAGAACCTGCTAGCCCAGGAGCAGCACCGTGCCTTATCCCCCGAGGAGCGCCGGCAGCCCGTGGTGATCAACCTGTCCAGCTCGCCCAAGCGCTACGCTGCCCTGTCGCTCTCCGAGAGCTCCATCCTCGAGCGGGTGCACGCCGACGGCGGCCGCGGGCCCCCGGGCCGCTCCTGGTACGTCACGCCGGAGATCACCATCACCGACAACGACATCCGTGCCGACGGGCTGGGCCGGAGTGACAGGCGCTCGGCCAGCTGGGACATGCTGGATGCGGGACAGGACCGTGGGCCCTACGCTGTGCCCTGCACCCCGCAGCCCGGCCCCAGAGAGAGCAACTCGGGGCGCCAGCGCAGCCTGGAGCAGCTGGATGAGCTCATCACCGACCTCGTCATCGACTACAAGCCCGCGCCGGGGCACCGCGCCGGGGACAGAGACAGCCTCGCCGAGCAACTCAAGCAGCTCCTGAGCAGCAGCACTCCGGGGCCCCCGCGGCCGAGGGCAGGGGGCGAGGGCAGGCGGGTCCCCCACACTGTGCCCGAGGGCCCCCGACCCACGAAGGAGCAGCCAGGCCCCAGTTCCCGTGCTGGCGCGCCACGCCCCCCGCCCGCCCCACCAGCTGTTGGCCCCTTTGAGAAGTCACCAGAGAACTGCTCGCCGGACCTGAGCGCAGAGGAGGACGACATGATGATGTGCTCCAACGCCAAGTGCCGGCGCACAGAAACCATGTTCAACGCCTGCCTCTATTTCAAATCGTGCCACAGCTGCTACACCTACTACTGCTCCCGGCACTGCCGGCGCGAGGACTGGGACACGCACAAGGCGAGCTGCGTCTACGGGCGGGTGGGCAGCGTCTGCCGCCACGTCCTGCAGTTCTGCCGTGAGAATGCCGAGGTGCACAAGGCTTTCTCACGCATTGCCAAGGTGGGATACCTCTCCCGCGGCCGCGGCGTCCTCTTCCTGGGCTTCCCCAATGCTGGCTCTGCTGAGAACTTCCTCCAGTTTGGGCTGGAGAGCCTGCTGATGTCCCCCACCTACCTGTCCCTGCGGGAGCTGGACAGCTACTCGGACAACCTGGGGGAGTATGCCCGGGAGCTGCGGGAGACGGGCAACCAGTACGACCCCGACGAATGTTTCCTGCTGAATGTAACCGTGGCCGTCACTCAGAAAGTGCCAGAGAGGCCGTCGCCGAAGACACAGGTGCCAACGGTCAGGAAATACGCCAAGGTGGCCTTAGCCTCCTCCAGCCCCGAGAAGAAGGTCCTGAAGAAGGAGCGGGACATGGAGACATTGATCCTGACGCCACCGCCCGGCACGGTGGACATCGACAAGGAGGGGGAGGAGGGCCGGAAGGCGCGGGAGGTCTGCTTCATCAACATCCAGCGGGAGCTGCGCATCCGCGGCGTCTTCCTGCGGCACGAGTTCCCCGCTGTGTACGAGCAGCTCTGCGACTTCGTGGAGAGCAACAAGCGCTTCACCCCCACCACCATCTACCCCATTGACAAGAGGACGGGCAAACAATTCATGTGCATGATCATGGCGGCCTCGGAGCCCCGCACCCTCGACTGGGTCGCCAGCCCCAACCTCCTGGACGACATCATGTGAACGAAGGGCGGGGGGCACCCCCGGGGCTTCCCCTCTGTAGATAGGTGCTGTCCTGTTGTGGCAGCGGGACAGGGACCCCCTCGGCTGTGGCACCAAGGGAAGGGGGCTGCAGTGGGTCGTGGGTGGCCAGCAGCGCTAGAGTGACCCGGGGGGTGAAGGTTTACCCTGGAGCCCAGCGAGACCCTGCAGAGCCCTCTCAGGTGCTTGGCCAGAGCAGGGGCACCCCATGCACCCCTAGCCCCTGCCAGCCAAGCCGTCACTCACCCAGAGCCCCCCAGGCCTGCCCCAGGGCTGGGTGCTGCGGGGGGAGCTGGGCTGCAGCGCGTCTGTGTGTCCTGAGCGTGTCACTGCGGGAGCGTCAGGGCCTGGGGGAGCCCCGCAAGGGTGGCTGGAACATCCGTGTGTCCCAGGACCCGGTGCGGGCTCTGGGCGCAGAGCGGGGCAGGGCTGGGGGGCTCTGGACGCTGCCGGGGAGCCCGGCCGGAGTGAGGGATCCAGTGGGGCGAGTGTCTGAACGGGGCCGGGGGAATTGGCGGTGAGGGGTGACCGCGGCAGGGCCGGCGCTGCCCGGGGGCTCAGGGTCGGGGGGGCAGAGCCGGGGCCACGTCCCGCACCCGCTGTCACCCGGGGCGGCCGCGCCGCCCTGCCCTGCCCTGCCCTCNACCGGTACCTCTGAGGGTCGCGGCTCGGCCGGCACCGCCCATCGGGCCCCTCCGTCCCCCGGCAGGGCTTCACCGCCCGGCTGTGGGCGGGGCCTGGCTTGGGGGCGCTGGTTGGCGGGCAGGGCGGGGGGCGGAGCCGGAGGGCGGGCCCGTGCGCTGGTTGGCCGCCGTGCCGGAAAGGGCGGAGCGCGGGAGCCATGGCGGGTGAGGAGCTGTCGCGGGTGCCGGACGTGCAGATCGATGGCGGCGGCGTCTTCAAGTACGTGCTGCTGCGTGTGCGCGGGGCCGGCGCGCCGCACAAGGACATCGTGCGCGGCCACGGCTGGGCCGAGTACCACGGTGAGAAGTGCGGGTATCCCGGGGCCGCGCGAGGGGCTCCCCGGCGGCGGGCGGAGGTCCGGGCCGTCGCGGGGCGGTNTCCCCGCAGCCGACCTGTTCGAGCGCACCGCGGAGGAGCTGGCGCGGCACGGCCTGAGCTGCGAGTGCTTGGGCGGCGGCCGCCTCGCCCACCGCCCCGAGGAGAGGAAGATCCACGTCTACGGGTACTCGGTGGTAAGCGGGGGCCGTGGAGGACCCACGTGTGGACGCGGCATCTCCATCCCCGGGGCGGGTCCCGCTGGCCGTGGCCGAGTCGGCACCGCGTTCCACCGGAGATGGAAGGGCGGAGCGGGGCCCTATTGGTGGTCCTGGGGGTGCCTCGGGAACGGGAGACTCCACAGAGCCTTCTCGGGTGAGCAGCGCTTTTCCAGAGCGAGGGCACCCCAAGCACCCTCCAAGCCCTGCCCGTGAGGCCACCGCACACCCAGAGCCTTCCAGTCGCCCCATCCTCGGGCGTCGCAGGGGGTCCCACGGCAGCTGTGCCCAGCGCCGAGTGCTGTGGAAGGGTCTGGGCTGCACAAGAACCGTGTCTGCCGTGTCTGTGTGTCCTGAGTGTGCCGCTGCGGGAGACTCAGGTGCTTGGGGGGAACTGTAAGGGTGACTGGTGGCACCCTCGGACGTGTCACCTACGCAGGGGGTCCCTGGGCCGACCCTGGGCATGGAGCCCACCTGGGGCCAGGGCAGAGTGGTGGGCCCCAGACCACAGTGCTGCCAGTTTTCCCAGCTTCAGGGTGGTGCTGTCCCCTCGCCTGGGTGCTACAGCGGCCACAGCTGGAGCCAGGTTGAGCTGCCACAGAGGGGTTGGCGCAGCCACGGGCTCCAGGGCCTCTCTGCTACCAGAGTCACCCTGGGGGCTCGCTGGGCTCCCACAGGGGTGGCCACCCACCAGGTCTCTTTGGGGACCCTCTCTCCTGTGCAGGGCTTTGGGCGAGCTGACCACGCCGTGACCACGGAGAAGCTGAAGGCCGAGTATCCCAACTACGAGGTCACCTGGGCAGATGAAGGATACTGACTGCTGTGGCCAGCAGGGCCCACACGGACCTGGCACAGCACTGAGGCAGTGGCAGCGGCTCCCTGTGCTCAGCAGTGCTCTAGGCTCTCCTGGTTTTCCGCTGTGAGAACTTGCCCATTCTCCACCATCACCGGACTGTCCATGTGCCGAGTGCTCCTACCTTACCTGCATGGCAAAGCCGGTGAAGCCAGTGGTCACTCCATCCCGGCCTCCCAGTGCTGGGGTTCATCCCACTTGTGTCTGTAAGAATTAAACTCTTTGGGGAGCACAGCTGCTCGGGTGGCCACACTCACGACTCGGCTGCTCCTTCCCCAACTCTGGGCTGTGCCCACTGACAGCAGCAGAGACCCCCCGGGTTTTCAGCCCCTTGAGAGGGGCCTGACCCTGGAGTGGGCAGTGTCTCAGGTGTGGACAACAGGGTACGTTGAGATTTGCCTTGGGAAGGGCTGAGGCAGGAGAGGGGAAAGTGATGGGTTCCCTGGCCTGGAGGAGGGAAAGGCGTGGTGTGCCTGTGGGAGGGATGGCCCTCATCTCCTGCTGGGAGGGAGCTGAGCTGCATGGGAGTGTGGTTGGGCAGAACATACCCATTCCCACCCTGGTAGGTGGACACACCTTGAGGAAGAGCATCCTCCCTGACTTCACCCCTCCAGACAGCCAGGACCAGCTCTGGTCCCTCAGCATTTCCCAGGGATTCTCCCTGCTTGTGCTTCCAGTGAGGAGCAGGGTTGGGAAAAGCCACTGGAGCCTTTGTTGGCTGGAGAGCTCCAAGGAGACATGCAGATTGGGGTGGCTTAATTGCTGTTTCACAAGAGTTTGGGGCTGGAGGAGCCTCCCAGCCCTGTTTCATTGTCAGACTCTGACCCTATATGCTCTCAGCTCCTGCCTGGCCGTGATCCTGCTGCTGCCTCCACCTCGTTCCTTCAGGGTTATGGGCTGGTTCCTGTGTGCCCGGAGCCATGCAGGGTCAGCACAACCTGCTGAAGCTCAGCCTGTGCCCAGGGTCCTGCCCCAAACTCCAAAAGAAGCTCACAATGAGGAGGGGTGAGCTTTGTGGGCAAAAAAAAGGATTTTCCTGTGCCTCATCCTTCCCCTCTTCAAGGTGTGATGCTTCCCTGTGCCAGGAGGGAATGTCACATAGCAGTCACATGGGGGAGCACAGCTTCCCTGCAACTCAGTGGAGCTTGGAGGCACATCTGGGATGTCTTTTGCATCCACCAGCCCAGCAGGACCAGCTCCAGTGGGTCCATCATGATGGTACTGTTGGGGTGTCCTGTGCAGGGCAGGAGTTGGACTCGATGGTCCTTGTGGGTCTCTTCCAATGCAGAATTCCATGGTTCTGTGATTCAGTTGCTGAGAGCTGTGGCCAGGTGGGATTTGGGAATGTTGCTAGACTCAGACCCCCTGGCAGCCTGCTCTGGTTTTGTCAACCCTCACAGGAAAAAAAAGTTTTCCTTAACCTTAAAGTGGCATTTGCTGTTCTCACTTTGTCCTCGCTGACTTGGCCCTTCCCAGGGCGCTTCCTGCTCAAAGGGTCAGCACCCTGCAGCCTCCAGCCAGGGCTTACAAACATGGGTGACATTCCCCTGCACCTTCTGCAGACTGAGCACCTCCAGTTCAGCTTCTCCTCCTGAGAAGTCCAGTCCCATTATCATCATCAGAGAATCTCATTCCCTGAAGATACTCAAAACCCACCTGGACACATCTTGAGTGACTGCTCCAGGGAATCCTGCTGGAGCAGAGGTGTGGTGACCTCCAACTGTCCCTTCTAGCCTCTGATCATCAGCAGGGCCCCTGGCTCAATCCGCTCCAGTTGCTCACATCTCACACTGGTAGCCCAACATCCCCCAGACAAAGGGGAGAGCTCAGACCTGTGGGCACCTGGAGGTGGTGGCCACTTTGCCACTGGCCATGGCAGTGACCCATGGCCAGCTCAGTGCTGCCACGTTCCTGGGCTGTGCAGGGCAGGGCTTGTGCACCTGAGGTGCCCAGGCTGGGGGGTGTGGGGCTGCTGGACACCAGTGGACCTGACTGTTGGTGGGGGAGGGAGCTGAGCCTGCATGTTACTGCTCCTGATGCAATCCCACTGCAATCTGCAGTCCAAGGTCATCGCTCAAGGGGAGAAACTGAATTCAGCAGGGGCCCCTCTCTGGGCACAGGGGCTGTGGCAGCAGACGTGAGAGTGGTCCTGTGGGGGAGCAGACCTGGCAGCAGCTTCTTCTACCCAGGTGGAGAAGCTGAGGTGGGGGCAGTAGTTGCCATCACCAGGCAGCACTAGTGGTGGGCTCTGTCTGCTGAGCCATGCTTCTTCCAGGCGGATTAGCCCTTGCTGGAGCTCTGCCAGGCATGTTCTACTGCAGGAGTGACCTGATTGTGGCCCTGGAGCTGTGCCCCTTTGCCTGGTGGGCATCATGAGCTGGATGCTGAGCTGCTCCTGCCAGCCAGAGTGGTGCAGACACAGGGTGAGGACTGTCTCCTGTCGATGGCATCTTGGGGACCCTGGACTCCAGAGAGGTCTTACAACCTTCCAGTGCCTAGAGAGGCTCCAAGAGAGCTGAAGAGGGACTTTGGACAAGGGCCTGGAGTGATAGGACAAAGGGGAATGGTTTCCCACTGACAGGGAGCAGGGTCAGATGGGAATTTGGGAATATTAGATATTGGTGACCCACAGCACAGCTGTCTTCCCTGGCCAGGGTGCAGCCCACTGCTGGCCTGTGCCCTGCACCCAAAGGATCTCCCACTGGTCCTTACGCCTGGGGACTGGTTCTCCCTGTGTTCCTGCCCAGGGGACTGGCACAGCCCCCATGTCCCTGGCAAAGGTGCCAGCTTCTCCCACAGTGGGGCTGGGAGCATGCCCGGCTTGGCCGGAAGTGGCCTCATCCCTTGCTGAGCCCATGCGTGTCACCAGCTGTGCCCTGTCCCAGTCGGAGCAGCACCCAGTGCCTTGTCCTCGGTGGAAAGAGGGGCTGAAGAGGAGGAGTTCAGTGGGAAAGCTGAAGGTCCCCTGAGACACCTGGCTGGCAGCTCACTGCTGCAGTGCCGGCAGTGCCGGGTGGCAGCACCGCGGTGCGCTGTCCCAGCCCGGCACAGCCTCGCCATAAATCCGCTGCCAGCTGGGGAGTCGATAACGGCGGGGCTGAAGTCCAACCCGGGCAGGTCCTGGGGAGAAGATTCCAGCCCGGGGCTCGCGGTGTGGCCTCTCCCAGCTCCGTTTTAGTGTAGCACGGCAGGGATGGCTGCAGGCAAGCAGGCGGTCCTGGTCCTTCTGGTGCTGCTGGGTGAGTTCTGCCGACACGGGGGTTGTGCTGTGGGCAGGGAATGAGCCTCCGTGCTGGCTGCTCCGCTCTGGTCCTGCCCAGCTTGGGCTACCATGGGGATCTCTCCTTGCCCCGGCTCTGGAGTGCTGTGGTGCTTGTGCGCGAGCTGGGGCAGGTACAGCCCAGCCAAAGCCTCTGCTGGGCTCTGCTGGGGAAGGTCAGCCCGGCATTCCCGAGATGACTGAGTGCCGGAGCTCCCGGTGCCAGGCTGAGCGTGGGACAGAAGACACCCAGATTTCCCTGTTCCTCCCTAAATGGGGGCTGAGACTCGGAGCTGGGGTGTGATAAAGCAGGCTCAGTGCCCTGGTGGGCTCTGGCACCGTGAAGGCGCACAGGAGTGAGGCTGGTGGTGGGAGATGGCAGTGTGGGGTGCCAGGGCAGTGACAGGGGGTTCCATCCAAGGAAGAGTTCAGTGCCCCACTCGACCCATCAGGGTTGCAAACTGGATTGCCCAGACAAATAACACCTGCAGGGCATGTGTGCCCTCTGTCACTTGCTGTGGGCAATTTGCCTGGTTTCCTATGGGGTTTTCAGCTCCCTTGTCTCTCCCATAGCCAAGACTGTCCTCCCCAGCGGGTCCATGGTGGTTAACAGCTGCAGCAGCGCAGCTGAGCAGCTCTGCGACTTCATCTGTGACTGCAGTGACTGCTCCGACGAGAACCAGTGTGGTGGGTGCCCAGAACCCCCAGACCCACTCCCAGGTCCTGCTCCTGGTGCGACAGCGGGAGCTGGGGTGATGCTGGTCCCCAAGGTGGATGCGGGGCCCCCCAGGATGGGTACAGGATCCCAGAGTGGATGTAGGTCTTCCTTGCAGGTGTAGGTCCTTAGGGTGGGCACATATCCCTGGGCTGCATGCAGGTCCCTTGGGTAGGTGCAGGTCCCTTGAAGTGAGCACAGGTGCCCAGATTGAACGCAGGTCGCCTGGGTGCATATGGATCCCCCAGGTGAGTGCAGGACTCAGAGTGTGTGCAGGTCTCCTGGTCTGGTCACAGGTCCCCTGGGTGGGTGCAGATACCCAGGATGCGTGTAGGACCCTAGGGTGGGTGCAGAACCCTGGGGTGGGCACAGATCCCCAGGGTGGCCCCAAACCTGTCATGATCCCATCTGCTTACCCTCAGGGTACATGCGGGGCTCGGCAGTGCTGGGCACCCTCTTCACCTGTGACTTTGAGGATGGTGACTGTGGCTGGCAGGACATGAGCACCTCGACATTCAGATGGGTACGGGGCCGGGCCAGCCTGGCCCTGTGGGGCACAGGACCTTACTCAGACCACACCATGGGCACCAACCTGGGTAAGTGGGAGCTGCTTGTCTGATGCACTCTGGGCAGCCACAGCACCACTCCGCTGGGCTGTGGGTACCTGGAGTCAGGGTGCCAGGACACTTGTAGGGTGCAGGGGGTGGAGCAGACCCATGGAGGGGCAGAAGTAGTGCTGGCAGAGCTTTTGTGCTATCCCATGTGGCTGCAGCCCCTGTTCTGCTCTCTGCCCTCCCCAGGCTGGTTTTTGGTGACTGTGTCCCCCCCTGCAAAGACCACGGCCACGGCCTGGCTCAGGTCACCAGAGATGCGGGAAGCAGCTGCCACATGTGAGATCAGAGCCTGGTACCACCTCTCAGAAAGCTGCGAGGGCACCCAAGGTGGGCACAGGTGGCATCAGGTACCAGGCACAGGGCACTGAGGATGGGAGTCAGTGGGGAAGGACAGGATGGTAGGACAGTCCTTGCCATCCTGCTTGCCTCTTTCACACTCCACATACAGAGCTGGTGGGATGCAGGGGCCCCACCTCCAGTCCCCAGAGCTGGCAGGGCCCCTGGGATGCCCAGTGCCAAGGGCAGTTTTGGGGCTCCCTGCAGGGCTCAACGAGACGGAGCAGCCAGTGCTGCGCCTGGACATGGCGTATGGGGACGAGGTGGTGGGGCTGTGGCAGAGCCCCAAGCGCAGCAGCAAGGTCTGGCACCAGCTGATCGCCTACCTGGGCCGGGTCACGGGGCAGTTCCAGGTGAGACAATGCTGGTATCCCGGCACTGCCCCTACAAGCTGGGGCCAGAGGAGCTGGGGGATGCTCCAGGAGCCCAGGCAGCTCATGTCATCCCTGTCGTCCCATTGCAGCTCATCTTCTCCCTGACACAACCGCCCACCTGCGGGTCAGAGGTGGCACTCGATGACATCATCTTCAGGAACTGTGGATTGCCAGGTAAGCCCCACATCTGCTGGAATGTGAGCAGGATCTGAGGGGAATTGGGTGGGGCTTTGTACCTCAGGGGAGCTCTCCCACTGTCCCCTGTGTCTTGGGGCAATGTGCCCTGACCAAGGCATGGGATGGGCAGTGAAAACCTGTCCCTTGAGCCACCCCAGGGAAAGATGGGACCAGCCACTTGCTGACATGTGTCTCCTTGCACCAGAGCCTGGGCAGCAGGTCTGTGGGGCTGAGGAGACCAGGTGCAGCCGTGGCTCCTGCCTGGCATGGCACCGCTTCTGCGATGGCACAGATGACTGCGGGGACAGCTCAGACGAAAACGTGACACAGTGCAGTGAGCACCCCTGGCCCTGGGGAAGGGGTCCTGCCCACCAGCCCCCTAACCACATGGATGGGCTGAGGATCTGCCTTGATGGGGAAAAGCTATGCTGTGGGCTGGCAGGAGTCTGCCCAGCTTTGACCCACAGCTGTGCAGCCAGGGAGGGCAAAATCACCCCAAGGGTTAGCATCAGCCCAGCCCATTAACTGTCTGTGAGAGGGCTGGGTCTCCCATCCCTCTGTCACAGCTGCCCTTTCTCCCCACAGAGTCCTTCACCAACTGCTCCTTTGAGCATAATCTCTGTGGCTGGGAGGCAGAGGCTGGGCCAGCATCGTGGGGCAGGAACACGAGCCTGATCCTGGGCACCTCATACGGCATCCCCACCCGGGACCACAGCACCAACAGCAGGACTGGTATGACACAGGGCACCGGTGTCTGGGGAAACCCCCACCACAAGTCCTGGTGTGGATGTGCCCTGGGGGGACACATGCCTGGGCTCTGCTCAAGGCTGTGCCAGGACAGCAGTGTCCTGCACCCATACACCTGCCTGGCTCCCCTCAGCCCCTTCCTGGTGTCTCCCACAGGTTTTTTCATCCATGTAAGCAGTGCCTCCAACATGGAGGCCAGTGGCACAGCTCAGCTCAGCAGCCCCTCTTTCCAGGCCACCAGCTCCTGCTCTGTGAGTCATGGCTGGGACCCTGTGTGGGCATGGTGTTGGAGGGAAATGGGGTCCCCAGCTGTGAGGACCCTCACATGGGACTGGGGTTGCAGATGGCTGTTAGTGGGGATGGGCAACCCATTTTTGAGGGTGGTTTGGTGACATCTCCTGTGCCCATTGGGAACTCTGAGCTCCTTCAGCCCCACCTCTGTGAGCATCCTGTGGGATGCAGGGGGCTGCATGCCCTTGCCCTGAAACTCACCCCCTTTGCCAACCCCAGCTTGTGCTGTACTGCCACCTCCATGGCTCAGCCACCAGTAGCCTCAGCATCTCCTACGTGACCAACTCCACCAAGCACCTGGTGAAGGAGAGGACAGGGGACCTGGGCAGCTGCTGGGTCCGGGAGAGAGTGGACTTCAATGTGACACAGGCCTTCAAGGTGGGCTGGTACCATGCTGGGGGGAGCTGGGCTGCTTGCAATGTGAGAGACAGGGCCAGCCCCAGCAGGCACCCATCAGACCAGGGCTGAACTGGGAACTAGACACCGGAGCCTCTAGTACTGGCACGTGCCACCCTCATGTTCCTGTGTCCACGCCTTCAAATCTCCCTGCCAGCCTCCAGCCCAGTACCACCCCACTGGAAATGGAAGGTGGTTCGGGTGTCTTCATCCACACTGCCCACCCCATGCCTTTCCACTGTCCTGTCTGCTGTCACCCACCGCCTCCCACACAACCCAGCCCACTCCCAGCTGACCCTGGAGGGCACCCTGATGACACCCTGAGGGCACTCTGATGGCACCTCAGTGGCACCCCCAGGCAGCTGCAGGCCATGGCTGTGTACAGAGGCAGCACCATCCACTGCAAGGCCACCTTGTGCATCCCTGTTGGCCATAGCATTGCCCTTGCTCCCACCAAGCCCTTTCCTGGGGGAAGTGTGTGTCAGCCCAAAACAGGTGCTGGCTCCCCCCATCCCACAGCTCCTGGTGTCATCCCAGTCCCCCCATATTGTGCAGGACCCCATGCTGACATTGCTGGCATGGTGCTTCCCTGCAGGTGCTGATCGAAGGGGTGGCCGGCAGCGGGGGAACTGTGGCCGTTGATGACCTGATCCTGTCAGAGGGCTGTGTGAAGGAGGAGGGTGAGCTGGAGGGCAGCATCCCCTGCCCTGCCCCAGCATGGGCAACCAGTCCCAGCTGTCCTGTTCCTGTGGCACCATCCCTAAAGGACCGACCATGGGGTCTGCCTGTCCCTCAGCTCAGCACAGCAAGCACTTGCCCCGGGGCACTGATGTCCTTGTACTGTGGCTGTGACACTCCATCCCCTGTGCCAAAACATGTCAAACAAGCAGCTCTCACCAGGCCCTGGATCCCCATCATCTGGTGACAGCAGGGATTGGATGGGGTGGGATGGGACAGAATGGGACAGGGTAGAGGAAATAGAGAGCCAGGAAGGTGCCTGGGGACAGGCAACAGTGGCTTGAAGGGGTGATACCAATGCTGTTGCTGAGCCCTCTCACTGCTGCTCTCCGTCCTGGGTGTTTCACCATCAGGGAAGGCTCAAGTCATGCTGCCAAGCTGGGCAGGTGCCAGCCGATGCACAGCACAGCAGGTGGCCTGTGACAACGGGGACTGCATCGCCGCAGAGCAGGCCTGCGACTTCGCAGACATGTGCCCCGACCGCTCCGATGAGCAGCGCTGCGGTGAGAGCCGAGGCGGGTGGCAGCACCACAGGAACCCAGCAGCGCAGGGAGCCAGGCCGGGGAGGGACATAGGCACTCCTGGGCTGGAACAGCCGGGGCAGGGAAGCACCTACACAGCCCCCAGGAGCATGGTGACCTGATGAGGCTGAGCCCATAGTTTTGGGTTGCCCAGAGAACCTGTGGGTGGGAACACCTATCCCTCAAAGTGTTCAAGGCCAGGTTGGACAGGGCTTAGAACAACCTAATCTAGTGGAAAGTAGACTCCTCATGGCAGAGGGTGGAATGATATGGACTTTAAGGTCCTTTCCAACCCAAACCAGTCTGGGATTCTTTGATTCTCTGACTTTTCAGGGGCAACAACCTTTGAGTCAGGAGCTGGGGGCTGGCACGACGTCAGTGCGGGGCGGCTGCGCTGGGGTCTGCAGAAGCTCACTGAGCCCAACACCTTCCTCACAGGTGAGGCTGTTCCCACTGCCCAGACAATGTTCTTCAACCCACAGCACTGTGGGAGCCCCAGAACTCCTGCTCACACCCTGCTGGGATGGGTGGGTACCAGTGCATGACAGGGGGTGATGCCCAAGCAGCATGCTGGACTGGGGGTGCTACCAGGGTTGTGGGACCCCAGTCCTGACCTCAAGGTGTTTGTGTGCCCAGGGACTTTCCTGGCTCTCCAGGCAGGAGAAGGACAGATGGTAAGTGCTGCCAAAGCACAGACTCCTCTGCTGGGCCCCTCTGGCCCCACCTGCACCATGGAAATGAGCTACCACATCCACAGTGGCCCCCAAGGTAACCTCCTTTACATCTCCAGGATGCCCTGCCTTCTCCCTGCTGCCAGAACTCACCCCATGCAGGGCACCCTGTGCCCACCTGCCTTTGCTGCCTCTCCCAGCCCCATTTTGCCACATCATACCAACCTGTAGCTGAGGTGTCCCTGTCCCCATCCCTTAACCCCTGTGACCATGAGCCAGGGCCATGGGGAACTCCCATGGGATGGCCAGGAGTTTTGGTGCCCACAGCCTCTGCACCACCTTTCATGGTAGGCTTCCTCGCCATCAGTATTGTGGATCACACCACTGGCACCACCCAGCTGGCCTGGCACACACAGGGTCGTGGTGGCACAGCTGGGGGACGTGTCCGTGTCCCCCTGGGAGAGAGGAGCCGGCCCTTCCAGGTGTGCCACGGACACAGGGACCAGCTGGGGACTTTCAGTGGGGCAATGCCAGTGCTGCTGGACACCCTAGGCTCATGGCTTCCTCCTCCAGGTCGAGCTGCTGGGTCTTGTGGATCTGCAGGGCTTGGCAAGTGTTGGCATCGACAACGTGACATTCGAGCAGTGCTACATCGATGTGGTGTCACCCATGTCTGGAGGTATGGCCAGGGACATGTGGGCAGGGAGAGTGGCCCCGTGAGGGCTGCCTGATGGCTATCACCCTGTCCAGGGCCAGGACTGTGGTGCAGAAGCCCCAGGGCCAGGGCCAAGCACACATCCTGCCCTCGCCTGAGACACCTGCTTGGGGTGAACATGGGGAGCGGGGTGGGGGAGCAGAGGGAAAGGGACATTTGGGGGACCCATTTGTTTTTGGAGTACTTTATCCCCTTCCACCTCCCCACCACCACATCTCCCTGGACAGAGCTGACCTGCAACTTCGAGAGGGACATGTGTGGCTGGTACCAGGATCAGTCCAGTGACTTCAAATGGGTCCGCAGCATGGGACAGGGACAGGGCTCTGACCACACCACTGGCTCGGGTAAGGGGCTCGCAGCTCTTAGGGGGACCCTAGGGAACCCTACAGCCTCCCATCCCCGGGGCCAAGATGTGCCGTGTGCACTCCCAGCAGCCCCATGCCTGTGAAATGAGCTCTCCTGGAGGAACCCAGATTGGGATTATGGGCAATGTAGGTGCAGCTCAGGGCACTCACATCTATGTTCCCTCCACCCTGGCTGTCCCTAACACTCAGGATACTTCTTGTCCGTGGACCCCTCTGTTCCATGGAGCCATGGGCAGTGGGCACAGCTCATCACATCCCGCCAGGCCCCCGCTGCTGCCCCACACTGTCTCTCCTTCTGGTACCGCCTGGCTGGCCCACAGATTGGTATGTGCCCCATGGCATGCTCATGGGGATGCCCTGACCTGGCTCCACTGTGGAGACAGCAGGGACCCTGACAGGTGCTGATGGCTGCTCTACACTCCTCTGTGTAGGCACCCTGAACCTCAAGCTGCAGCCAGAGGGAGAGGAGGAGACGGTGCTGTGGACCTGCCGGGGTACCCAGGGCAGCATCTGGCACCAGGCATGGGCGACACTGCCTGCCACAGACCAGAAGCCGTACCGGGTGAGGACCAGGCCCTTCCATGTCCCCAGCACCAGTGAGGCACAGACATGTCTGACACCACTGCGTGACTGGCAGGTGGCCTTCGAGGTGCTGCGGGATGGATTCCTGGGGGACGTGGGGCTGGATGACCTGGCGCTGACAGCAGGACCCTGCAGGGCTGAGCTCTCCTGCTCCTTTGAGGCAGAGGGCTGCGGGCTGGCAGCCAGCGGGCAGGGCACATGGCAGCGCCAGAGCAACAGCACTGGCACTGCCACTGGCCCTGCAGCCGATCACACCACCGGCACTGCCACAGGTACAGGGCCATGGCAGCCTCGGACTTGGGGAGCCCTGCTGCCTCTCTGCCTGCACTGTTCTGTGTGCCTTGCTGCCCTCCCTGCCTTTCTGCCCTCCCTGTCTGCTCTGGGTGTCCTGCCTGTCCCCCACATCAGCCCTGCCTGCCCACCCCATGTCCTGCCTGCCCTGCCTGCTCTGCCCAGGATGTGCAGAAGGCAAAACTGTACAGGGCTCTCTGAGCCTCTCCAAACCTAGAGTCTCCCAGACCCTGGCCTCCCCAGTCCTGGAGAGGTCCCCAAACTGAGGGGACTCCTCAACCTGGGGGAAACCCCAGAGCCAGTGGTCCCCTACTGCCCTCCATCAGAGCCAGACAGGGACCACGGCGCAGGGGTTTCTCTTCCCCAGGTCACTACATGGTGGTGAGCACAGGCAGGGGCTCCCTGCCTGCAGGACACACGGCTGTCCTAACCTCCCAGCCCTACCAGCCCTCCATGCCTGCCCAGTGCCTGACCTTCTGGTACCAGCTGAGCTCCGGGGCCCCAGGTGAGCACCTCCACCCCTGAGACCCCTGGGGGCACCTCCAGAGGGTTGAGGGTCCCGCACAGCATGGCCTTGGAACCCTCCTCCATGGCGGGTGTTTTGGGCAGGCTCCTTCGAGGTGTTTGTGGAGCAGAGCGGGGTGCGGACGAAGGTGCTGAGTGTGAGCACCATGGAGGGGAGTGGCTGGCACCGCGGCCACATCACTGTCCAGCCTGATGAGGACTGGCAGGTAAGATAGAGCAGGGTGCTGGGGACAGCTAGGGGTGACGAGAGGTGACTGCCAGCCTCAGCATGCCACCCTGCCCAGGCGGTGTTCAAGGCAGTGGGAGCTGGAGGTGACCACGGGTACATCGCACTGGATGACCTGCAGGTGTCAGATGGAATCTGCCCTGAACCAGGTGAGAGCCCACCCCAAGGGGGCACCATGGGCCAGACTGGGGGGATGGGACATCCCATGGGAGCATGCAGCCATGGGGATGGGGTCAGCCTGTCCCTTCCATCTGGGCACCCTGCTCCTGCCCTGAGCTTGGCCAGGCCCAAAGCTAATGGTGGTGGGGAGGGGGCTGGGGGCTGCCCTCCTCCCCAGATGCCCCATCTACCGGGCAGCAGTGGGTGTCTCACAGCCCCCCTTTCCTCCCAGTGTCCTGTGACTTCGAGCAAGGCATGTGTGGCTGGAGCAGCCCCTTGGACCCCCATCTGCACAGCTTTGCTTGGGGCTGGAAGAGCGGGGTTCCCCTAGCCAAGTACCCCAGCCCTGAGCAGGATCACACTCTGGGCACAAGGAATGGTAGGAAACACCCATCCCTGCCCGAAAGCCCTGGCATGCCCAGAGTGAGGAAGAGGAGCTGGGGATGGATGGGGTCACTCCTGGGGGGCCTAGCTCCACAGCATCCCTGTCCCCTCCTTGTCTGGGAGGGACAGCTCGGTCCCAAAGGAAGTCAGGTGCAGGGCTGTGGGATGCCATCCGCTGGGCATCACTCTGGGCATTTTGGGGTGGAGTGGGACAAGCAGGGTGGGCTGCACAACTGGGGGACACCCTGTGCTCTGTCCCTGCCTGCCCAGGTCACTATGTACACTTCGACACCAGCGTGCTGGGTGCAGGGGGCACCAGTGCCCTCCTGGAGAGCCAGCCCCTGCCTGCTGCCACCGACTCCTGCCTGCGGTTTTGGTACCACATGGACATCCCAGAGCACCTCTGTAAGCACCACAGGGGCATGGAGGAGGTGGTGTCCCTGGAGGGGGCATCCTGAGCCCACGATGGAAGTGGGGAGCTTGGTCAGGGGCCACAACCTCCCTCCCTACCTGTGGGACCATGGGCACTCTGGTTCAGCTCCAGCTGGGTGGTGGGGATGGCCCATTCCTGCTCGGTGCTGCCATCCCAGTGGAGGATGGTATGGCCAGAAGGTCCCCATGACTCCTGGGGGGCTCTGGGTGGCCAGTGATGCTAGGGCCCCTGTGCCCCACCCTTACAGCCAGTGGGGAGCTGCGGGTGATGCTGCACAGCACAGCAGGTCAGCGCACGGTGTGGAGCGTGGAGGGACACCACAGCCGGGGCTGGCAGGGCGGTGTGGTGCCTGTGCAGAGCCCCAGCGAGTTCCAGGTGAGTGGGACCACCCTGGGGTGCAGGGTGCCCTGCAGGGGTGCCAAGTGTCCTGTGGGGGTGCATCAGACCCCCAGATCCCACTTTCCCCCACAGATCATCTTTGAGATCACCACACGGAGGTGGCCATTGGAGGGGACAGTGGCACTGGATGACATCTTGTACAGTGCCGGGATGGGATGTCATTCTAGCCTGGAGGAGCCAGTGAAAGGTGAGGAAGGAGGGCCAGTTCTAGCTCTAAAAGGTCATCCCAGCACTGCTCAGAGTGCTGGGCCAAGGCTGGAGGCAGCTCTCTGGCTGGTGGATCAAGACTGGCAGTTTCTCCTCTCCCTTCTCTCGCTGCAGATAAACCCTCCAGCAGCTTCATTGCAGAGGTGGTGCTTGGTCTGCTCCTGGCTCTCATCACTGTCACGCTGGTGGTTACTGGGGGTTGGTACTGGCTGAAGCAGCGAGGGCCAGTTAGCAGGACATCAGCAGAGAGTGACACTCCCCAGAGCTTTGACAACATTACCTTCCGAGATGTAAGGACAAGGGTGAAGGACTTTCCTAATTACCCCAACCGCACCAAAACAGCATTTTCCTAAAAGCTCAGCAAATGCCACAGGCTCCTCCTGATGCTGCACGCCACCAGCACCACAGGGAGGTACAAAGGGCTCTGCCTCTTATCTGCTGGTTGGTAAACCAGTGACCCAGAGCTGTTGGACTGACCTAGAAACACGGCTGCTGCCAGGCAGCTGCTTGAGAAAGAGCTGAGTGTGCTCCCACCCTGGAGTCCTGTGGGAAGGGGTCCAGCAAACATGGTTCATCCTCACCCAGCTAGCAACCAAATCCATGAGAGGTGGCTTAAGCTGTGGGCCCCTTGGATAGGCCTGGTGCCACGTGGGCCATGGCAGAACCAGCAGTCCCAGGATGGATCCCAACAGAGGATGTGGAGTGCCCTGCGTTGGGGATTTGGTTCCTCTGCTGGGGTCACAGAGGGCTGGCACATGGGTTCTCCCCACTGCAGCCTGGAAGAAATCCTGGTGTTTCACAGCAGACAGCCCATTTGTCACTGATTCCCACTTACTTTTCTTTGCAGGACAAGGTCATTATATCTTCAGTGCCAAGAGAGGGGAATGAGCCTTGAAATTAGCAGCCAGCAGCAGGAGTTGCCCACTGCCACCGGGCAGACCATCCCTCAGCAATACCCTACACTCCAGCAGCTGCCAGCTCTCCGCAGCAAGCACTGGGGAGCTGCTGTGGCACCACCTGGGGTGGTGCAGACACACCACTGCCACCACTACCTCCAAGTGCTTGGGAAAAACATTTTTGTCGTTTGTAACATGAACTTCCAAGACACAGCACGTGCCTGTGCTTTGGCAGGCACCAGCAGTGGGAGTTCTTTCATCAGTTGTCCTTGTCCAAGCAGGGTTCTGGCCGTTGAAGGGGGTGAAGTGTGGGGTCCTGGTCCCCCAAGCTGGGAAGAGCAGGGAGTGCTGCGTGGGGCACGAGCCACTTTCCACAGCCAGGAGGAAGCACAAATGCTTCTCGGGCAGAGCCCCCACAGGGCAGTAGTCCACTGTTCTCCCTGGTTTGGAAGAGCGGGAGTGGGAGGGAAGGGAGCAGAGTGGGGGGCACCACGCAGCACCCCCAAGAGCAGCAGACAGCCTCGGCTCCAGTGTAGAGGTGCCCACCTCCTGCCCTGTCGTCTTGCAAGGGCTCTTGGTATTTTGCCTTTAAATGGCACTGGAAAACCCAAAAATGTTCCTGAGGCACAGGCAGGACTCAGAGCCTGGGCTCCCACCCTGCTCTCTGCCCTCCCAACCCAGGACCTCTCCCAGTCCTCCAGCTTTCACACTGAGCTTTGGAGCAGCCCAGCTGCCACACACAGCCCAGCTCAGCCCCTGCAGGACAAGCAGCCCATCAGGGTCCTGCTCCCCCCAACTCCCCCCCACCTGGCCAGAGGGGACTGGGGCTTCCTGCTTTCCCTCTCACCCAGCTGTGTCCCTTAGGTGATGCCCCAGAGCACCATCCCCACAGCCCTGTCCTGCCTGCAGGAATGAGCCCCCAGCAGAGCTGGGAGCTGGGTAAGGAGGGCTCAGACTTCACCTGTACCTGCACCTGCCTGGTACTGCAGAACTCCACAGCCTCCCCTCTCCTCCACAGCCCTGATTCCAGCCCTGGGCTGCCAGCCAAGCTGCAGCCCTCCCCGGGGCGGGGGGCAGAAACAACACAGCCAGGGAGGTTGTGATAATGCTGGCCCTCATCCCAGGCAGCCCAGGTGTCCCTCTAATTACAGTCCCGGCAGGAATAGGTGCTGCAGCTCCAGTCACACTCAGCCACAGCATTTGCTAACAGCTGGTCACATACAGCAGCTTCTCTGGGCAATTGAAGGGTATCAAACTTTATTATAGATCTCTTTAAAACAGGCTGGAAGGAACAAACCAAACTCATTGAGATATAGCAACTGAGTCATCATTTCTGATCAAGCCCCAGCTCTCCCAAATTATTTATATATAATATATCCCATCCCCCAAATTATTCTAAGTAAGTGATCACATTTCAGACCACACTAAGTGCCTTAACATCAGCTGCTGCTAAACCACAATGCAAATGTCTCTGCATCAGAGGCAGGATCTGGGGTTTTTTGGGGGTTTAGATCCTCAATCTCTGAAAAGGAGGAAGGAAAAACAAACATCAGGAAAATTGCTTCTTTAAGGTTGCCTTTTTACAGCAGGTACAGATTCGGCAGATTTCCCCCCCAAAGCAAGTCTGAAACCCTCTCGTTCAGCTTGGCAATATGCAGAGTGTTTGAGGAGAACCAGCCGGGCCAGATGAGTCTGAACAAACTGATTTCGAGGCTTTGTTGTCATTTCCCTTTGGGTCCTGTTTCCAGCGGTTTTCCAATGTCCTTCCCACGCAGTTTGAGGCCTAGAACAAGACAAAGGGGACCACCACCATCAGCACTCAATCATTCACTCAATAACTTTATTTCCCCCAATTTGGGCTATTAGGAAGAGGACATCCAAAAAAGAGGGCGGGGAACCAGAGTTTGGGACAATCCTACTTCAGTTTCTAGGAGCACCAGACCAACTTCAAGTAAGACCAACCATCTTCCTAGGAAATGGGATCTGAACTGGCCCAGGAGAGTAACACCCATACTAAATCCTTCCACAAGTGCAGTCAGGCCTCTGTGGGCTGCAGCATCTCCCTGGTTTTGGAGGAAGCATGCAGGGGTGGCCCCCAGGGCACTGCTCCACACAGGAAGGTGCAGACAAAGAGCAAGAGCTCCCAGTTCTGGTTCAGTCAGCAGATCCAGGTTTATCAGAATACAGCTTAATAGCACCCCACCCACGATAACTTCCAGCCAGCAACATTCTTGACAGGGAAAATGTAAATACCTTCCCCCAACCCATCCCTCCCAGGCCCTGGAAACTGACACTATTTCTGACGTCTCTCTTCACTCACCAATGGCTCTTTCGATCTTGCCCATGACCTGGTTGTTGGGGATTGCTCGTCCTGACTCGTAGTCAGCGATAACTTGTGGTTTTTCATTGATTTTCTGAAAAGGGAGGATGAGTCTCAGACGTGGTAAACGCTCAGCAGCCCCCCCCAGGACTCACACAGGATTATGACAGGATAGATGACAAAGTGCTGCTCCCAGGCCGAGTCCATCCCCCACTGGCACCTCCCTGCACTGAGTGTCTCAGCACTGGTGACACCCATCCTGGACAGACTTCGACCTCCCTCCCAGGAGCGGCAGAACACCAGGCACTGCTGTTCCTTCAGACAGCAGTCAGCTGCTGAACGCTGCTCAGCCCAGATGGTACAAACCCCTCAGGCTGGTGGAAGCTGCTGGGAGGAAGAGGGGAGGAGCCTCCCACCAGCTTAGCAGCCACAGCAGGCTCTGCCTCCGAGCTGGGGTTCAAGGGCTGCACAGACAAACCCCGAAACACTTCCCAGACAACTGAAGCTGCTGGGAAATCAGACACCAGAGATGCTGCATTCCCCAAACTTCCTGGCCATGACACCATCCCACTGCAGGTGCCACGGAGGACATGAAAGGTGCCCACCCTCACCCAGGGGTGCCCCACTCACCGTGGCCAGGTCCTTCTGCGTGAGGCCCTTGCTCTGCCTGCCCTGCTGGATCACTTTGCCCACCTCCAGGGAGACTCTGTCATGGTGCAGCTCCTCTGTCTCACGGTCAAGCTTGGCTGTATTCTTTGTAATGAAGTGTTGTTTGTTCTGGCCTGCTGCCCCTGTCATTTCAAGCAAGAACAACAAAAAACCAAGGACAAACAAATCAAGGCTCAGACCTATGCCAAACAGTATCAAAGGGCTTTTTCCAAGCCCTCAGCTGCCCAGGATCCCAGAAAGTCGTCAGAATTTCAACATGCCAACATCAACACCAACCTCACCCAGATCCAGCCCATCAGGGAACGTTATCTCAGAGCACAGCCATGCAGAGCCTTCACCTTTCCCTACTTCACACCTGAACTTCTCTCCAAACAGGCCAGGTCTTGCATTTCCAAGGGGATTTAATACTCAAACCTCACTCCAGACACATGTTTGTGCAGTAGTATAGGGGGGGTCAATACTTGAATCATTTGTTCAGATATGTGGCAGCATGAACAAGTGGCTTTTAACCAGTTTTCTGATGCCTTTTGTAAGTAAATTCCAACTGTACTTAGGTTCACTGAAAGCCTAAGGTTTTGTTTCGTTTTAGTTACAGTATTTAAGTCCTAACCTGAATCCTTTCTCTCACATTGGTCTCTGACATTCAGTGTCTTGATAAAACCAACTAAAATTGCTCCAAGGATCATCTCTACTTCTAATCACCAGAATCTCCTCCCTAAAGTGAGAGAACCTGGGAATTTACATCGAACAGGAAATGAGGGATTTTTAAAGAGCAGCGTCACAGAAAGATGAGCAACCATTCTCAATAGAAATAACCTGCAAAAATGGGGAGCTTAAGTTTTGTGATCAGGAAAGCTCTTCCAAGGTCTCTGCAGAAACCAGGCAGAGCTGTGCTCTGGGCAACCAGAAACTCACGGCCAGCACCGGGGGCGTTCTCCCCGGTGCCAGGGGCTCCCGCCGGGTCCCGGGTCCATGCTCAGGCCCAGCTCAGGCCCGCGGGCTCCGTCCCCACCCCCCAATTCCGGGCAGCCGCCCCCGGGGCCGCCCCAGGCCAGGCTGGGCCCCGCCCGCGGGATACCCACACTTCTTGGAGGTCTCCACGTCCTCCCCGCGCCGCTGGGCCGCCAAGATCGCCTGAGGAGAGAGCGAAGGTGCGCGGTGAGCGCGGCAGAGCTCGGAGCCGCCGCCTTGGCCGCGCCAGGCCCGGCTCCGGCCCCGCTCCCNGCCCCCGCTGACCTGCTTGGACTTGGCCTGGGCGGCGCTCGGGCCCTTCTTGCGCAGCACCGTGACCGTGTCCCAGTCGCTCTCCGCCATCGCTGCGACCCCGCCCGGGCCGCGCCCGCCGCCGCTCCGCCCAGCGCCCGCCTCCGGAGGCGGGGCCAGGATCGCGCACGCTGATTGGGCATTATACACGCCCGTCAAGGAAAGAGCCACTCATCGGCCGGGACCGGCACAAGAGGGCGGGACTTTTGCCTAACAGCCCCCGGGCGCGACGCAGCTCCTTTTGATAGGTACAAAGCACTGCCAATCAGCCT
The DNA here is from genome assembly GCA_013396695.1 of Sakesphorus luctuosus. NCBI lineage: Eukaryota > Metazoa > Chordata > Aves > Passeriformes > Thamnophilidae > Sakesphorus > Sakesphorus luctuosus. The sequence goes on from VWZD01003233.1 coordinate 451,348, forward strand.
TCTCGTTATTCGATTGGCTAATATGCTCGCGAGCATGAAGGCGGGAGGCATGCGCCCATCCACGCTACGATTGGCTGCTGGCACTGTCAGTAACCCAGTACCCGGCAGGGATTGGTTTAATCTGCGGCGCTGTCAGATCCATTGACCAATAGCGATGCCCAATTGAGCCGAGCATGCGTAGTGCAGTGGTCCGCGATACCGAGCGCTACCGGGGCCCTCCGGCCACCGAGAGCGGCAGAGCAGGGACAGGAGGAGGGCCGGGGGGGCACGGGGGGGGGCGGAG
>VWZD01003233.1:454044-491429 GCA_013396695.1 Sakesphorus luctuosus
GGGGCCGTTGCGGGGCGGGGCTGCTGCGCGCACACGTGTCCGGGGGCGGGGCCTGGTGCGTTTCCGGTGCGGGCGCGGAGCGAGGGGCGGTGAGTGCGGGCCGCGGGTTGGGGGACAGCGGCCTCGCTCCGCCCGCAGCCCCGGCCAGCACAGAACCATCCGGGCCGCGGGGAGCCCCGTAACCTCCCCCGGGTCGCGGGGTCTCCACTTCGGGAGGTTTCCCGGGGAGCCGGTCTGGGAGAGCTGGGGGTGTACAACTGGAGAAGAGGGAGGCCCGGGAGAGACCTCAGAGCTCCCTCCAGGGCCTAAAGGGGCTCCAGGAGAGCTGGAGAGGGATTTGGGACAAGGGCCTGGAGGGACAGGACACAGGGAATGGCTTCCCACTGCCAGAGGGCAGGGTTAGGTGGGATATTGGGAAGAAACTCTTCCCTGTGAGGGTGGGCAGGCCCTGGCACAGTTTGGGCAGAGAAGCTGTGGCTGCCCCATCCCTGGAAGTATCCAAGGGCAGATTGGATGGGGCTTGGAGCAGCCTGGTCTAGTGGAAGGTGTCCCTGCCCATGGCAGGGAGGGGAATGAGATGAGCTCTAAGGTCTCTTCCAACCCAAACCAGGCTGAGGTTCCATGGATATGCTCCCTTAGGTGTTTTTTGTGGCTGTGGGATGTAGTCACAGTGAATGAGGGTGTGAGATGCACTTTTAGATCATAACTGGTCAAAACAAAAGCATTTTCTGCTCTTCCTCCTTTCCGATTTGCTTGTGGCTCATTTTCCATTCCTCTGGAGAGCCATGTGTGCCTGCTTGGGCACCACCAGTAAATCTGGGCTTCACTGTGTGCCCAGCATCCCCCCAGGACCAGCTGCCTCTGGGCAGAATTTTCATCCTTTCTGACAGGCATGAGAACAAGCATTGGTTGGCTGTGGTCACCTCACTCAGTGTCCAGCGGGTTTTGGTGGACTGGGACCCTTTATTATATTCCTCATCTGCTTTAGGGCAGTTTTTTGTGTAGTTTGGGGCCAGAAGCCTTGATTTCTCTGAACAGACTGCATTTCAGTCGACTTGGACAGGTGGTTTGATGAGGTCTGTCCACCCTGTCTCTTGGTTCTGGATTAGTTCTAAAATTCAAGTTTCCTCCCATATTTTAACCAGGTGAAAGCAGGCTTGTATTGTGGTTTACATCAGTGTGTTTACCTGGGTTGGTGGATTTTGGAGGCCAGTGTCATATGCAGTGAGTAGCACAGTTTATATGAAAAATCCCGCCCGATGCAGTTATAATCAAATGGGGAAAACACTTTTATTTTCAGTCTCTGGAGATACAGCCAGAACTTTTCGTTCACATGGCAGCAGCGAATTCCTCTCCACCTGGTTCCTTGGATCTAAACCAGCCTGGATTTGCAAAGGAGATCCTGGGAACTAAACTGGAGGTCAAATACCTCTGCTCTGATTGTAAGAACATCCTGAGGCGGCCGTTCCAGGCACAGTGTGGCCATCGCTACTGTTCCTACTGCCTGAAGAAAATCATCAGGTAACTGTTGGGCCTTCAGAATGGGGACAAAATGCTTGAAATGGTATTTTCTAGAAAAAATGAGTGAAAAGTCTCATTTTCAGGGCCCTCTCAGTGAGGGAGCTGGGTTTAATCCCTAAGGTTCAGCATCACTTCTTCTCTAAGGGAATGTCTGATTTCTAACTTAACGTTTATTGTTGCTTCAGACTTCCCTTTTCCATAATCTGGATTGTTTTGGCCATTCAGGGGGCAATCCAAGTGTATCACCCATCTCCTTCAGTCTTCATCACAGCTACTGAATGGTCCTAAAAGGCACTGTTTGGTTGTTTTGTCAAAATGGGAGAGATTTAAACACAAGTTGGCTTTCAGAGAAATTTCCTTCTGTTCTGTCTCACTCCTACCTTTGAGTGAGAGAAGCTTAATCGAATGGTTATAAGAAATCGTAAGAAGAAAAAGAAATTAGAAATAGACATCAAAAATATACACAAGCAAAGGCTCAGTGTGATGTTTTAAAAATAAAAAGGCACACTTTGATTTTGTAAAGTCACCAGAATTTACTTTATTGCTAAATCATAAATCAATTTCTTTTTGTTGTTGTTTCTGTCTGATAGTGCTGGACCTCAAAAGTGTGCCAGCTGTATCCAGGAAGGAATATATGAAGAAGGGACTTCTATTTTGGAAACAAACTCGGTAAGGAAGAATGCAGTAAAAAAAAGTAATAGATCACTGGTGTTACTAGTTGCAGTTTTAGTTTAAAATTTGAGCAATGTGAACCCCTTATTCCTAGGAACCCTTTTCTTCAGTAATGAGTGTGGTGATTGCTGTGTTGGACTCCCCAGTGTTGCAATCCAGGTCACATGTGTGGTGGTGCCCTGCTTAATGCTGTCACAGCGGTTGGGTTGCCATTAGCACACCTCCGAAGCTGTGATGGGGCAACTGGCCTGGGAGGAGTCTTCAGAATTAATTGGAAGTCCTTATCAAAAGTGTAACCCCTCAGAAATATTTGTGGTTTGCTCGTTTTTCCATGTCAGGCTTTCCCTGACAACGCGGCCCGGCGGGAGGTGGAGAGTCTGCCAGCCGTGTGCATCAACAGCGGCTGCACCTGGAGGGGCACCATCAAAGAGTACGAGGTAAAGGCCAAAGCAAGGCTTGCCATGTCTGCATCCTTCTTTCCTCAGTGTTTGGGGAAGGCGCAGAGTGTTGTCTGTGCTCACTGACAGTGAGGTGGGAGTTGTCAAATCCCTGGACTTCACTGTAAACTGGAGGGATTCCCCTGAGTGAGGGTTTGTGTGCCCTGCTGAGGCACAGACTGCACCAAGACAATTTCAGGTTTGCTTGTGACCACAGGGGATTGCTTGTGAGCATAACCCTTTCGTGGTGGGAACCAGTTGCTCTGTCTCCATCTCCTTTCTGCTATAAGAGTGTTGGGAAACAATGCCATGAAATTGTTGTGAATTTCTCTGTGTTACGTGAACCTAAACCCTCCTTCAGACCCATCAGCTCCGGGAAGGTGACCTGGCCATAATCCCATTTCAGCTGTCCCCATAGCTACCAAGGCAGTGGGACTGGGTGTTGGGCATTGGCTGGTCACCCATCACCTCAGGCTATTCTGGGCCACAACCTGCTAGACAGGATGGTTTTTCCACCTCTGCTCTTCTCAAGGAGTCCACCAGCTTTTGAATCCAGGTTTTAGTTGTAGCTGTGGGTGGTTGGTCCATAGCACATGAATGTATGAACCTATGAAGCTTTGGAGCTCCTGAAGGACAATTTTGTCATCTCCCTTGAAAAGGCAGGACCACCTCATGAAGGGCTTGAGATAAGAGGAATGCATTTATTTCCCCCTAATACTTGCCCCAGGTAAAGAACCCTTGAGGTTTACAGGGCTCTGGTACTGACTGAGATGGGTGTCAGGAACAGGTTTAACCTTGGTCTGTTCAGGCAAATGTTGGGATTCTTTCTGTGATGCCATTGCACGGTGAAAAGAAGCAACAGCTTTCCATCAGACCTGACCTTTCTGCCCAGACTGCTGAGCCTGTTATCAGAGAGGTGCTTCTGCCTCTCTGCTTCCTTGTCCTGGTGTGTGAACCTTCTGCTTTGTGCTCAAAATTCAGTCCAAGAGCTGGTTTTGCTGCTGTGATTTGTAGATCTATGAGAGACCCATGGTGTGAATGTGGGACTGAAGAAATGTTAGGTGAAAGCTTAACGCTGCTGCAGCACAGAGAGTTTGGGGGTTGCATTTCAGGGAACAGGGTGAACCCTTGTTCCAAGGTTCAGGCTGTGCCAGTGGTGCCTGCAGATTGCTTGCCCTGCACTTCAGTTTCTGCTAATGTCCAGAAGCCTGATGCCCTCTGCAGTAATTATAGTGAGCTCATCTCCATTGTCTAAACCAAATTGTGTCTGTCACAAGCTTCCAGTGCTGATTGTGCTGTGGTTGATGAGCTCTGCTGAACTTTTTCTCTTGGGTTTAAAGTGAATCTTACTGCGTTCCTGCAGAGCTCAGCAAAAATCATCAACTGCCAAAGGTCCTTCCTGTGTGGCCTGAAAGTGTTTTAGTGCTGAATCCAGCCAGAGCTCCCACTGAGAGTGCAGACGGGCAGGGAGCTGTCCTGGGATCAGGCTGACTTCTTGCAGTGCTGCAGGTGTGTGTGATGCCCCAGAACCTTATACACAGCTGCTGAAGAGCTCCTGAGTGGATGAGGCTGTGCCTTGTGTTTACTCTTTACCTGATTTTCCTAAGCCCCAGTTTGGTGTTAGCTGAGACTAAGGATGTTTGAGAGAGGTTGGGCCCTGCAGCTTGTGGGCTGAGGGTCTGTGGCACACATCTCTCCTGTGAGGGGTTTGTGACTCTCCACTGTCGTGGTTTTTGTGAGTCTTAGGGCAGTCCTGTGTGGTGTGAGGGGTGTGGGGGTTTGGAGCAGTGCTGGCTGGTTCCTCTTGGGGCCGAGTTGCCTTCCCTGCCTGCCCCAGTGGCATTCAGCCTAACGCAGGAGGTTATTTTGTGCCATCTCGGGAAAGTAGTTCTTTCCTGGGAACTGGTGGGAGGAGGCAAGGTCTGACCTGTGTTATCTCCTCCCGGCTGCCTGCCAAAGAGCATTTAATCAGGGCTGGCTGTCCCCATGCTGTCAGAGCCCTGTGGGTGGGTGAGGAAGGCTGGGGAAGGAGGTGCCGAATGGCCACGTTAGCCCAGAGCCTCTCAGTACTGTGGACTGATATTAAACCCAACCTTCAGGGCTGAGCTGCCTGGTGCAGGAGGGTTGCATTTGTAGCTACACTGTAATGTCCTGCAGCAGCTCAGCGCTCCCACTATGGAAAGTCCCTCAGAGCTATTTCCGACAGGACATGGAAAGTCCCTCAGAGTGAATTCATTGTTTGCTAATTTAAAAATCATGTGTTGTACTGAGAGAGGCTGCTCCCCCCTCGCAAATCGAGATACTGTCACTTCTGGTTTGCTAATCTTATCGGGGCACACACGAGGGAAAAATGTTCTGCAGCTGGAAAGCTCAAGCTTCAAAAAAAATGAATAAAGCTGATGTCAGTTTTGCTTTCTCTTCAGGCAGACTAAAGTTTGGGTCTCGAAGGTACATACAAAACTGAACGAGTGCAGTCTGCTTGGTCATGACTTGCACTTCTGCTTCAGGCTCTGTGGACTATATGAAAATTTAAGTCTGGGTTTATAAGTGAATTTTTCAGAGTTTGTAAATATTTAGCAGCATTTGGATAAAGCAGTTTGTGGTGGAGTTGAAGGGGGTTTCCTCTCATTAGTGACCGTGTTTCCTGTATAGGTTTCCTGATGAGTCTACCTGCATGTACACATGGAAAAGCAGGCTGTGGGCATGAGCCTCTAGATTCAGGTGGAAAGTCTGAGAAGGGATGCAGAAACTAAACCCAGCCCGTTAAAGCAAAGGGAAGAGTCCAAAATGTTCCCAGTGGTATCCAGGCAGAGGGAGTTTGTGGTTCTTCAGCTCTGTTGCGTTTCTCCTGCCTTGCAGTACCTCCAGCTGCCCACGCCCTTCTCCTGTTTTATCAACATATCCTCAGTTCTCATATACCTGTTATTTATGCTTTTCATTCCACTAGCTCCCTTTCTTTGTCCTCTCCCCACAGCTAGAATGGGAGGAGAGAGCTGCAGAGGGGTGTGCATGTGGTCAGCCTGCCATTCCCCTTGGTTACCCCAGACAGGGGATTTAACTGTGCCCCCTTCAGCTGGGAAGAAGCAGATTTATCTAGGACTTAAGGAACTTGAATTGGTCAAGTTTAGGAAGAAGAACTAAGTTTGAAGCTTAATCCTGACAGCAGTATTTAAGTTAAGTTTTGTGGTGCAGTTCTAGGAAAACAAACATGTCCTGAAGCAGGGTGACTATCAGGTGTGGGGATAACTTGCCCTAATCCATGCTGAAGGGGATGTGTTTTCTTTGAGTTTGTTGTTGTCACCTTGGTTTTAGAGAGTTCACTGTACGTGCAGCTTGGAAGGCTGTGGAAAGTGAAAGACTCAGAACCCAAGTGGATGTTATTCCAAAGCCTGTGGTGTTGGCAAGGATCTTTGCAGCCCCTTCTAGGCTTCCTGGGTCCCAGAGAGCAAGGTAACTGGGCAGTTCCTTACAGCCTAGTGTTCCTACAGGGAGATGCTGGAGAACCCCTACTGCGCCTCATGTAGGGAAAACTATCCTGCTTCAAAAGTGCTGCTGGGGGCCCTGAGCCAGTGGCATCCCCTACTTCATGATGCATCACTTTGTCATAGCCCTTTTTCCCAGCAGCACCGTGGGAATGCCCCAGCAGGTTTTGGTGGTGATTTTCAGTTGAGGCTGAAACTTCAGGCTTTTGCACAGCTGCTTGTCTTTGGAGCTCCTTCACTGGGCTCCTGCTCCTCCAAAGGTGCACCTCTAAGTGTTGTATCAGTGTTGTCAGCATGGGGTACAACACTCAAGATGGTGTGGCAGGCACACTTGGTGGTACTGTATCAGGGTGACCAGTCTTCTCCTTTAAAACCCAGTACAGCATTTATTGTCTGTTTCTGAAGGTTTTGGCTCCAAGTTCTGGCCTGGTGGTAAAGTGCAGTTTGCAGCCAGCTCCAGCCTGACCAGGAGGATCAGACCAGTTTCTGGTGGGAGAATCCGTGACTTGCACATGCAGGTGACTGAAAGGACCTGCTGCTTTGGTAAAAGGGATCTGACACACCTGTATTTTCCAGAGCTGGAGCTGAGGCCCACAGACACAGCCTAGCCTCCCTTACAGTCCCCACAGCAGTTTGTGTAGCTGGTGCCCAGACATGAGGCACTTTCCCGTCCAAGCCCACGGTGGGAGGTAAAGGCGCGGGGAGTGCCAGAGAGTGTGTGTGGGAGGGGATTGGAAAGCCCCATTTGTAGAGGGTCTGTTCTTCATTTCTAAAATCAGCTCAGTCTTCTTCTGGTGGCCCAAAAATTAACAGTTTTGGCATCTGCCCCTTGGAGAGTGAAAAGCTTTCAGTCCCAAGTTTGAAGTGGAGGTGAGTGCTGTGTGTCCTTTCTCTGCTGTGAGGAAACCGCTCACCATGAACACAGCTGGGGGGATTGTGGGGCCAGGCAGATGTTCCTTTGGCTCCAGGTGTCTGGCAGGAGCCAAAGCCATAATCACACACAGACCCTTGAGCACTTCCAGCCTTTTGGGCAGGAGAGAGAAATTTGGTTTGAAACCAAGCTGCTCACCACAGGTTCAGCCTCTCCAGCATGCAAAAGACACCTCTCCCAGTTGGAATATTTGTCTCATCACCTCTTTTCTGGGTGCCAGTGGTGTCCTCAGCCTCATCCTGTAACAACTCATCTGTTCACAGCCTGCATCTCCACATTGCCTGCAGGGCAGAGAGCCCTGGCCGCTGCCCACCTTCTGCAGCTCGCAGAGCTTGGTCAATGCCAGCACCACCCTTGCTGGTGTGGAGGTCAGGCAGACCCATGGGAGCTTCATCCTGAGGCTGTCCCTTGTGATCTGAGTGATTAAGAGGAAGCTTTGAGTGCTAGGGAAAGTGCTGCTAGAAAGGAGGGAGATCTCTCCAGGAGTGTTGCCCTGGGAGCTGGTCAGCACAGGCAGTGCTTTCACAGAATCACAGGATGTGTGAGGTCAGAAAGGACCACAGTGGCTCATCTGGCCCAACCTCCCTGCTCAAGCAAGGTCATCCCAGAGCATGTGGCACAGGACTGCTTCCAGATGGTTCCAGAATATCTCCACTGAGGGAGATTCCACACCCTCTCTGGACAGCCTGTCACAGTGCTCAGCCACCAGCACAGTGCAGAAGTTCTTCCTTAGAGCACGGCTGCCAGCCCTGCAGCATCCCCACAACCTGACAGCAAAAATACCATCATAGGGGAATTCAAATGCTGGCTACAAACCTGCTTGTGCCTGGCACGGTTAGTGTGGCTGTGTGACTGATGTCCCCTCCCTGGTGGGAGGTTGTTCTCCAGCAGTGACCTCTTCGAGTGTGAACAGCACATCCTGGGCAATTTCATGTGACTATGACTGTTAACTCCACAGGTCTTCCAGGCTACAGTTATCTTTAATCAGATGTTCCCAGTTGCTTTGAACCTTCCTTACGTGTCAACTGTTTAAGGAGACTCATTGTAGTCCAACGCCATGATTTTTAATTTCCTTGGCAAGCATATTTAGTCCTTTTGGTTTTGCAGTGCAGCTTGCCATGTCTGAGGTGGGGGCCAGTAGAGCCTGGGGCTCCAGCTGGCCTTGGGGCCAGGGCAGGGTCAGACTCAGGCTGATCTAAAATGCTTTGGGGGTCCAGCCCCACTGTGTTTCAGACTACATTTTCTCTAGGGAAATCATTCCTCTGGGATGATGGAGGGATTTGGAAAAAGCCTCCTGGATTGTGCCACCGCCTCATGCTTGTGTAGTTCAAAGCAACCAGGGAATGGCAGAGTCCATTTTAGGAAATGATGGAGAATGCATCTCGTACCCTTTTCTGCCTTCAGAACCTGCTCTTGCCTTCACACTTGTCTTCAGTGCCTGAAATGCTGCCTTGGTGTCCCATCTGCCAGCAAACCCCAAAGCAAACCTCTGTCAGATCAGCCCTAAAAGCTAATAAGTAAAACATCAGTGCCAAAAACAAGAGTTCCCGCACTGCATCTGAGCAGAGGCATGAGCCAGGCCCTCAGGAGCCCTGACATCCCTTCTGTCCTCAGCTCAGGTGGGCACTGGGCAGCAGTGAAGGAACTTGCCAAGTGAACTTGCTTGGATCTGTCACCAGCATGTCCCAGCAAAAGGAGGAGTTTGTGTCTGGAACCAGCTTGTGTGACAGTCTCAGAAGGCTTCTATTCCTGCATGGCACTGGGAATTACAGACTGGGTTCCTGCTTTCCAGCCTTGTGTTGCTGATTCCACATGGTCACCACAGGCTGGTAGGCTGGCCCACCTCTGTGGGGCAAGGTTCAAGCAGGCCTGGCATAGAACCAGCTTAGGACTCCCCTGGCAAGAGGAGCTGTAGTGTGGAAGGGCATGGTGACTCCAGAGGAGCAGGACATCCCAAAATATCTGCCTTACGTGGCACATTCCCATCTTGGAGGCTGTGGAGCCCCTGGGGAAGTGACAGAGGTGCATGAAGCAACTCTTGCATCCTGGTGCAAAGGATTCAGGTACCCTCTCGTTTGCACTGGAGACCCATTTTCAGTGTTTTCTCTACAATTCCATGGGCTCATCCTTTTCCTTGCAGCCAGGCTAAGATGCCAACGGAGCCAAGTGCTGGACATGGCAATACTAGGCCTGTAGACTGCCCAAGCCCTGACAACCATCAGTGTGCCCTGGCTTTCTTCTGCCATCCTGGTAGTTTTCCTTCCTTATTGCTGCTCCTTTCTGGCTGCCAGTCCCTTGAGCTGTGTCTGCTTGTGGCTGCTGTTGCCACACTCAGAGCAGACTATTGGACTGACTTTGCAAGACCAGGAGACTTTGCAGGACAGCTGTGATGTGCAGCTCACTGGGAGCCTGTCCTGCTGTTCCTTGTCCCTCTGACAGCTCTGCCCTTTGCTGTGACCTTCCTGCAGGCTCTGGCAGAGGTATCTCACAGCAGCTCCATCAAGAGTGGTCTTTCCCAGCCACCTGCCTTGTCGTTTTGCTTGAGTGGAATCCCTGTGTGTCATGCTGACAGATTCCCAACGTGGTCACAAGAGCTCCTTAAAGCTGGACCTGTGTGGATGTGATAAGTTACAAGCAGAGCAGCTGGGCAACATGGGCACTTCCTGCTCTGCCACCAGGGCATGGGAATAGTGATTTCCAGCAGAAGCCACTTCCATAGTTGAAGTGAACTTTAGTGACACCCTAAGAGGTGAAATGGCAATCTGATTAAACTGCAGTTTTCATTTTGTCTGAGACAGAGGCAGGGTAGCAGCTCATCCTGGCATTGTGATGGAACCATAGAATATCCCAAGCTGGAAGTGACCCACAGGACCATCCAGTCCAACCCCTGGCCCTGCACAGACACTCCAACAATCTTACCCTGTTCCTGAGAGCGTTGTCCAAAAGTTCCCTGAGCTCTGGCAGCCTTGGGGCCGTGCCCACTGCTCTGGGGAGCCTGGTCAGTGCCCACCACCCTCTGGGGGAAGAACCTTTTCCAAGTATTTAACTTAACCCTCCCCTGACACAGCTCCAGATGTTCTGTCTGGTTCTGTCCCTGGTCACAGAGAGCAGAGGTTGGAGCTGCTCCTCCAGAGAATTGCCTGTCTGCTCATGGTGGGTGATGGACAGGCTGCTCTGGGATTCTCTCGCTGTTTATTTTTAGGAAATGAAATCGATATGTGGATCAATCAGCAGTTTTGGTTTTAATTGAGTGGGAAGAGGAGATGGTGCTGACAGGCTGTTAACCCGGGTTGATTTTCCTATGCCTGCTGTTTGGGTGCTGCAGGCTGGCATGTGCCTCCATGGGTGAGAATCAACACTGAGGTAACCAGAGAGTAGCGCTGAAGGTTCGAACCAGACTGTTGTCTTCCAGCTCCCCTTTAATTCTTCCATGGACTTCCCCTCCCTCTGACCCCTGTCCAACTTGGTTTCCACCCTGGTTCCATCTGTGAGAGTGTCTGCTCTCACCCTGCCCCACTCACAGCCATGGCTTTCCAGAGCTCCCAAAAACATTTCCTGCAAAAACCTGGATGTCAGTGGTGCTCATCCCTGTAGCAGAGGCTCACAGATGTGGGTTTGGGAAAAGTGTAAACAGGAGGATTGCCTCATTCCTGCGGGAGTGGAGTGTGGCAATCAGGCTTGAGTACCAACCCCTGCTCTTGTTGGCTCTGGGATGGGGTGGATTTCTTCCAGCAGTGATACCATCCATCTCTGTTCTGACACCCACGTAGGGTGGGAGGAACAAGGGATTCCAGAAGAGCCTGAAACTGTTTATACAGAAATGTTTGTCTGGAGTTTTGGATCTGTGCTGGCTGAAGCCTCTGGGTATATTCAACCATTTACATACAGGGCAGTTACACTGTGAGCTCAGTGGGGCTGGTTTCCTTCCCGAGCTGCTGGCAGGGCTGCCTGCTCTTGGGTGTGGTGCTGCCAGGAGTCAGGATGCAGGATAAATGCTGAGAGGTGTGGAGGGGGTGGTAGTTTCACAGCCAGCATGTTGGAATGGGAGACCATAAGTTTAAACTAGTCTTTTTTAAAATAGTTCTCCCTTCAGTGAAGTTTCCTTCCTTCAGCCAGGCCGTCTGTTCTTCTGGCAGTGCTTCCTGGGTCATGGGTGAGATGCTATTGGATGGTTCTAGAACATGAGAGCAGTAGTGGGTAGAAGGTGGCTCAGCCTCTCTGAGCAAGTGGGATGCGGGCAGGCACTTGGCCTCCTTCACAGGCAGTGGTGTCTGCGTGGGCAGCGTTGGTGTGGGCAGCAGTGCTCCTCAAACCCTGCCGGCTGCCTGATCACCTGTCCAGGGACTTGCAGTGAAGCTCTGAGCCTGATTACTCACTTAAAGCATAAAAAGGAGAGAGTAACCAAGAAGCCAAAGCTGAGCCACTGATGGTTTCACTTTCCACTTTCTGATGTGTAACGGGGTAAAGTTTGTGCATATTCCTCCACACACACCCAGCCCTCACCCTGCCCCAAGACAGCACCTTCTGTCAATAGAGACTAGGTGTGAACAGGTTTTCAAACATTTGCTTTCAGATGGCTGCATTAGAAATGCTCCTGGTTGGTTTTGTTTTCTGTCCTTTCCATGGCAGAACGATTCAGTGCCCTTATCTTTGAATCTGAATTTTGATCTGCATATTCATGGTGTTTCCAATGCCTTATTTCAGCTGGCAGGTGAGAAGGGTTAGGCAGTGTGGAAATGACACAGAAGCAGAGGCATGTTGCAGCATTCCAAATATAGCTGGCATTGCTGCCCAAGAGTCTACTGGGGATAGAGGATCATGTTGCCCTGGTTAGTTGCTCAGCCTCTCTGGCCATCACTCAACCCATGAGCTCTGGCTGCAGGGGCAAGTGCTTTTGTGTGGGAACTGGTCAATGAAACAGTTTAAAAATATTTTTCTTTCTGCCTGAAAAGTGGTATTCTGATTCAAATGTGAAGATACAATCAGACAGCTCAGCCTGTCATGTGATGAGCTGGCACTGGGCCCATGCCTCGGCTGACTGATAGCCTTTACAGTGGAACAATTATCCCAGTTATCCTGCTGAGGTAGTGGCTGACTTCACTGAACCTGCCCCAATGTATCTTCTCTTGGCAGAGCCATAAATGGAGCTTCCTGTTGATTTTCTTGGCCATCAAAGCAGTAATCTTATTTTTTTAAAAATCATTACAGTGGCTCTTAAATTGAGGTTAAGGCTATGTAGGCACCTGAAACTGGAATAGGCTGGAGCTTGCAGGATGACTCAGCAGTGCAGAGTGACCAGTGTGACCATGGTCTGCCTGTAGGTTGGTAAATACAGTGCTTGCCTGTATAAACCCCTGCTGTGGGATTGTGCCTGTCACAGAACCTCTGTGGAGCTTTTATTTATAGGATAAATATCTCATGTCCATTCTTTCACAGGCTCATGACGAAGTCTGCCCTGAATTCCCACTAACTTGCGAAGGCTGTGGGAAGAAGATTCCCAGGGAAAAGGTATCCATCTGTCCCTGTGCCACATGGGTGTTTGTCCTAATGGGCTGAGCTTGGCCTTCTGGAAGCAGGGAGGAAAACAGTCTGTTAGGAAGTGGAGTGGGGAGAATGACTGAGTGGCAACTGTTGGTATGGATGTGTCCTTTCCATAAGGTGGGACTACTGGATGGGTGTGAGGGAATGTGACTCAGCAGCACTTGCAGGTCTGCACTGGTGCTGCCCATACCACCTCCCTTGGAGCCATATCTGGAAGCAAAGCTTCTGTGGGAAAAGCACCCTCATGGGTCTGTGTGTCCTGTGTAAAGCAACTTATGTCAACCACTGCTGCAGTTATGGAAAGGGAGCCCATCTCCAGCTCTATTAATTGATTTCTAATTAACAATCTAATGGAATCCATATATGTAGAATCTCTAGGCTGCTGGCTCCTGGGACAAGGCTCACAAGTCTGACAAATTTACATTTTGGGAAACATCTTCAGAACACACATTCATCTGAAACTATCCTGCCTGCTATGGACAAGTATTTTTAGTAGCAGGGCAAGGGAACAAAGGCAGCAAAAAGAGGAGCAAGAGTTCTTCTAAATGGGCAGCATAAGGAGGGACTGGGGTTTTGGGGTGCAGCCCTGCTTGTCTGCAGGCTGGAGCTGAAGCCCTGCAGAGAGCTGGCTTGTGGGATCCCCAGGAGTGATCTACCCTTTGTGTTTAAATAGTAACTCGCTCGTTTGTTTCTCCAAACTCTTGTTGATTATCTGCAGCCATGTTAACTCTGAGTAACCTGACTCATTACATAAACCAGATGGATCTAGAAGCCTTTAAAAAAGTGATTTAAAATCAGTGTAAGTCGACATCTACTGTAAGAGATGTAGGAGTTAAGTGGGGAATATGGTGGTTGTTTAGAACAGAGCTCTGGTATCTGATGGTGAGAGGTGTATCAAACCCAAGCTGATGCTGTGCCAGTGCTTGTTGGATTAATCATGCTGTGTGGGAACTTGAACAAGTCATCTCAGTGCTGGGGTGTTAGTGGCACCTCTGCAAGAATATAATACTGAGATGGAGGTAAAAATGCCAACCTGAGGCATATCCTGACCAGTGTTATGTGAAGTGCCCAAAATTAAATGTGTTCCTGTTTTGTGGAGTTGTTCCCTCAGCCTCTGCCCTCAGGGAAGGTTGTTACTCAGCATCTACAGCTTGTACCTGTGCTGGTTGCCTTTTCTCTCTTGCATGTGCAGGAGAACAGAGAGACCTCCCAGCCATCAGGAGAAGGAAGAATTAAGCTTTCTTCAGAGGTCAGGGCTGCATTTATTTAGATTCCAGTGAAAGTCACATCTGATGGCAGGCAGTGCCCAGGTTTAGGCAGGCACTGTGACAGTGCCATGGCTCAGGTGTTCTTCAACTCAGCTCAGTTTCCCAAATGTCAGTGAGATGAAAAGGGAGCACTGGGGATGCATAAGATCTAACAGTGCCTGTCTTCCTTCCTTCCTTCTTTCCTAGTTCCGGGACCATGTGAAGACCTGTGGCAGATCCAAAGTGCCTTGCCGGTTCGAGCCTGTGGGCTGTGCAGAGGTGGTAAGGGCTCCTCTCTTGGTTTACCTTGGGGCTTTTCAGTCTCAGTGTTAGAGTTCATCTGCAAACTGCTGTTGCCCAGACTGTCCCTGGTGTTTGCATTCAGGTAATTGAACAAAGAGAGGGTTTAAACCCTTTGCACATGGAGCTTCATGTCATCTGCTGTACTAAGTCTGGGTATCCCACTGGTGATGTTCATACAAATCTCTCTTCCAGGGGGTGATGTGAGGCTTTGTCCTTTGGTGCTGTTAAGTACATCTGAGAGAGCCTTTCTGGGAGGGGGTGGAGAAAGACAGAGCCAGACCAGTGTGTACAGCTGGGGAAGCATCTAACATCCCTCATTGTATGTGATTTGAAGCACTTCTGAAACAAAACAAAAACCTCCCACCAACCCCACCGAAACACATTTTTTAACTCTTTCTTTGGTTTTTCCCCTTTATAATTTAAAACTGATGTTGTGACCTTGAGAGGTGGAATTTGTCCTGTGGATGGTGACAGTGTAAATTGTGCAGGCTGAACAGGGGATGTGTTTTTCCTTGTGTAGGTGGAAAATGAAAAGCTCTTGGAACATGAAAGCAAATGTTTGATGGAGCATCTCTACATGCTGCTGAGCTCAGTGCTCAGCCTCAAGGCTGGTGCTGGGGACCTGAAACCCCTTCCTGCCCTTTCCTCATCACAAAACAACTCCCCACTGCTGGCAACAAACTCACTGTGCTCAGAGTCAGAGATCTCCCGGTCCCTGGACCTCTTGGGAAGGTGTGAGGCCCTCGAGAGGAAAACTGTTACCTTTGAGAACATTGTCTGTGTGCTCAACCGGGAGGTGGAGAGAGTGTCCCTGACAGCCGAAGCCTACAGTCGCCAGCACCGGCTGGACCAGGAGAAAATCGAAACGCTGAGCAACAAGGTGTGTAAGCGCTGGCTGTGCCTCCCAGCACTCCCAGCAGAGGCTGTTTGTGTCTCCTTGTTACGAGCTAGCAGAGCTTCACCACCTGGCACTGAAACTTTGCAAATCTAAAGGGACAACTAAAGTACCCTTTGTGCCTGTGCTCAACCCTCAGCAGCTCCTTGGAAAAGATGGGAATTTAACTGACGTGCATAAAGCATCAGATCTCTGTTAATTATCAAGTTGGGCAGACACCAAGAGGTTCTTCCTCATAAAAGTTTTCCAACAAGAGCCAGAGCACTCAGGATTTCACTGCATCTCCCTGAGTCTGTAGGACTGCTCACCTTCCAGACCTTTCCAAAGGAATGCTGCCTTTGCCTAAGGAGTGCCTTCATTGCTGCTGCCTGCAGCATTGTGTCACACACACAGTCTGGAGGTGTGAAGGGGCTGCCCACACCAGTCTACTTCAGCACAGTCCTTGCCCAGTGCTCCCAGTGTTCCTGGCAGCTGGAGATGTGCAGTTTGCAGTGAACCTGTGCTCTCTGGGCAGGGGATCTACCCAACTGGCGTGACCCTGTGTGAGCTAGCAGGGACAAATCCTCCGGAGGCTGTAGGCTCTGTTCTTCCTCAGTTTTGTCATAATACTGAGTTATTGGGGTTTTTTTCGCCCATCCTCACTTCTTGTGCCACTCACCCAGTGGAGCAGTTCCTTGGGAGGATTTTTAAACTGGCTGTGGGAAAGCTTCCAGCTCAAGCATTAAGATGTAGCAGTGGATCTTCTCCAGAATGTCAGGGTACAGAAGGAAGCTTCAGTGAATTGCCTTATGTTGCTTGATTTCTCCCTCCCATGATCCCTGTGTGTTCAGGAGAAGGTCTCCCTCTATGGAGCGGTCCGGGGGGAACTGCCAAGGTGTGCCGGGCCGTGCCGGCACTCAGGGGCTCATGGCCTGCCTGTTTCTAACCAGGATGCACCATGTGTCCCACTGAGCAGGTCCGGCAGCTGGAGAGGAGCATTGGGCTCAAAGACCTGGCCATGGCTGAGATGGAGGAGAAGATCCGCAACATGGAAGCTTCCACCTACGATGGGGTCTTCATCTGGAAGATAACAGAGTTTGCCAGGAAGCGTCAGGAGGCGATAACAGGCCGGTCTCCTGCCATCTTCTCTCCAGGTGTGCAAAATCCCCCCCAAACCTTTTGCGTCTCAGCTTGGTGTGGCGCTTGTGGATGGTCCTTTGCTGAGGAGATGCTGCTAAGGCCAGGTTGAATGGTCCTGAACACATGGTCCAGTGGAATGTGTCCCTGCCTGTGACAAGGACTTGGACAAGCTTATCTTTGCATAACTGTTTTGTTAGAATTAAAATACTCACAAACTATAAAACCAACAGTAAAATGGTCAAGGAAGAAAGGAAATATATATTAGAGTCCCATAAATATATTTTTAATGGCTAAAGCATAACTGTGCAGAACCCAATGTCTAAATAAAGCCCAAACCTTACCTAGGCAAGTGCTCAATCATCTGTCAGAGGAAAGTGCTCTCCTCAGAGTGCTGCCCCAGCCTGGCACTGGGACGGTGAGCAAGCAGCACATTGGGATCTGGTTGTTTCCTTGGGAAGGCACTTTGCAGATGTGAGCAGTAAGCTGAAACCAGCTCGTCTTGCTCAGTGAGGAGCTCCCCTTGCAGTAGAATAGCTAGGGAGAGGAGTTTGGGTTTGCTGAGCAGGAATCACTCAGGTCCAGGTGTGCCTGGAGAGCTTTTTCAGAATGCCCAGAGCTGACACAGCCCTTGAGCATGTGTCCTGAACCTGCTTCCCAGGGCTATGAAACATAAGCTGTGGCTGGGCCACAAGAGTAAAGCAAGTGGGTTTTTTAAATTATTTTAAAATCTGTTTTCTGGGTGAAAGCCGTTCTGAAAGAAAAAAGGATTCTAGTTCTTGAGGGGCAATGAACTGCTGGTGAAGCTGTGCATGTGCATTGGCATTTCCTTCTCCAAGGCAGCAGCGGTCAGCACTCCCTTCCCTTTCACAAAGCCAACAAATCCGCTTCAAATCCACTTTGTTTGAATTAGGGAGGACCATAAATTCTTGCATCCTGTCGCTCTCCTGCACTGTGCCCATGAGCTGCTTGACCTGAACCTCTCCAGAGGCTGTGGTTTGGGGACAGATGCTGGACAGAGCTGACCTGTCCCTGCCCACGGGTGTCCCAGCTGACTGTGCCCAGTCTGGGGGCTCCTCAGGCTCCTTCACCAACTAATGCCACTGTGGTCCTGGCAGGGCATGGGATTTGGTTTGGTGGGTTGGAGAATCAAATCAGCCTGGGCAGAGAGATGAGTATGAGAGTGAACCCAAGGGAGGGAAAGGAGTGAAACCTTCCTGAAGGCAGAAGTGTCTGTCCTCTGTCCAGAGCTTTGTCTGGAGTGAGCTGTGCTCTGAGAACAGCAGCTTGTGGTTCTGGTGCCTCCTCCTCTCTGCTGCTGGGCAGTGGTGGCAGGGCAGCAGTGGCAGGGACTTGGGGCTTTCATAAACTGTTTCATCAAAGGAGAACCCACTTTGTGGGCCACTAGGCTGTGTATTGTCTTGCTGATTGATCTCTGCAATCTGCTAATGATAATCCTTTCTGTGGCCATAGGGGTTGGAGGTGAGGGTTGCCTCTGTCTGAAGCTGGGGCTGCTAGTGGAAGAAGCAGGACTGGGGTTTTATATCTTTCAAGTGCAAAGTACAGGCCTAGTTTCCTCTAGGAGTCAATTGTGTCATTAGACAAGAGATCCTTATTCCTGGTGGAGTTTTGGCTGAGAAAATCAGGCTGAGAAACGTTTCTTGTGGAAATGGGTCTTTTGTCTTGGAGAGTGAAGCAGATAGAACAGTGTTGTTCCATCTGGGAAGAGGGCTGAGAGGAGAGAGGTCCAGGCTGTGGATGGGATGAAAAGGGGAAATGGCTGTAATTGCTTGGTTTGTATTAAACCTAAAGATGAGGAAATACCAGCTGAAATTCGTGTTAAGGAAGAGGAGTTACTGCTCACTGTGCTGGAAGGATGCAGCAGTTGCCATAGGATTTGGCAATGGACAGAATCTTGAGTTCAAAATGGCAAATTGCACAAGCAGGGTTTGGTCAGGGCAGGGGACGGGCTGCGCTGGAGCCACCACTGGGCATCAGATCTGGGGATGCCTTGCTGGGCTTTTGCTTTGCTCCTGCTGTGCTTTGCCCTTGGTCAGGCCGGGGGAAACAGGATGCCCAGCTGCCCGATCCCTTTCCCTGGATATTCTCACCACTCTGGAGCCATCCTTCATCCTGTTCCCTGCTGGGTTTTACATGTGCAGGGTGACAGGTGTGCTGAGAAGCCCCACAAGTGCAGTGGAGATGTGCTCCTTGGACTAGCAGATGGGTCATCTGACATGAGAGCCTTTGGGGGAAACAGGAAGAGAGGAAGGAGCAGAAGAAATGAGCTGGGGAGTGCCAAGAGGGACATGGTGACAAAGCCCCTAACTCTTGCTCCTCATGCTGTGGAAGAGCACAATGTCGCTGCTATTCCTGGTTGGGAAATTTCCTTCTGGGGAAAGTGCCTGGGTCCCACAGTAAAATGTTGTCTGTGACCTCTGATCTTTACCCATGGCTGCCAAGCCTGGCCAGCACCAGGCACACTGCTTTGTGCCACCGTGGGGAGAGTGGGTTGCAGCAGGTCCCCTTCCAAGCTGCAACCCTGTGTGTCCAGTGCCACACCATGGGCATTCCTGGGATTGCTGAAGAAGGAGAGTGCCCAAGATCCCATTGCAGTCTTGCCCACACCATGCAGGGCAGCAGGGACCCAAACAAGAACTGAAACTTGCTTGCTTGAGTCCCTGCCCCCACCAGAGGCACCAGCTCACAGAGTGGGCACTGGGTGCTGCGGTCACTCTGCCTCCAGCCAGGTGCTTTATGGGGTGGGATGTTTCCTGCTCATCAGTGTTACTGCCATGAACTAGAGCTCCTGCAGCAGTGGGATGCAGGAGGAATGGCCCAGCTGCAGGGCAGAGCTCTAGCTTTGGGGTGCTCACACAGGCAGCAGGGAGAATACCCTGGGGGCTGGCAGTGCCTGCTCTGCCTCTGGCTAGGCCAGGGCTGCACTGCCTGGCCTTGGGCTTTCCAGGTCGCCTCTGTGATGCAGGTATTTTAAGACCCAAACGTGGCTCCTCCCTTACTGCAATCTTTAGAGTTCTCAAATTTCAGAGGGATCTTCTGGTGCCAGGCTGTGCTGGGCTGGACCCTCACTCTGCCTGTTCCACACCTCTCTGACAGCTTTCTACACCAGCAAGTACGGCTACAAGATGTGTCTGCGTGTGTACCTGAACGGGGATGGCACCGGGCGCGGGACCCACCTCTCCTTGTTTTTTGTGGTGATGAAGGGACCCAACGACGCGCTGCTGCGGTGGCCCTTCAACCAGAAGGTGGGTCTGGGACAGAGAGTGCTATGGCCAGTCATGGGCCTCTCTGGTTTGACGCCTATTCAAGCTTCTCAACCTTGTCACTCTGGCCCACTTGGCAAGGAGGAGAAGAAAGGACTCTGTTTTGGCTACCCTGGGGATTCCTCATGTGTACTGAGAGCACCAGATGTGCTGTGGGGCAGAGGGGTGACATGGGGTGTTCAGAACCCCACAGAGCATCTGCAGGGGTTGAGGGCAAGGGAGGGTTGTGGTGGCCTCAGAGCACTGAGCACTGCAGGTTTGCGGAACACTCAGATGCTGAGCAGACGTGCATGGATGCAAGGGGAAACACTGCCTTTCGCAGGGGACAGTAGCTCTGTGTACAGTGTTGGTGTTGGGAGCAAGGTGTAAGTTTCAGTCAGTCCAACAGCCCATGTGCTGCCACAGGGAAGTTTCCAGTAACAGGCAGATGTGGAAAAGTTTCTGCAGGATGTCACCAAGGTGACCTTCTCTGTTGACCCCACTTGGAGGCATTTCTCTGGTCTGCAGTTGTGCAGGGTGGCTGTGGCTGCTGGTACCTGCACATGGCACAGCAGGTCACTGGACTGGGCTTCCACATGCCTTTTATTCAGCTATTCCCTTATGTTTTCACTTTTCCCCACAGGTCACCCTGATGCTCCTGGACCAGAACAACCGGGAGCACATCATCGATGCCTTCCGCCCTGACGTGACATCCTCCTCCTTCCAACGCCCTGTCACAGAAATGAACATCGCCAGTGGCTGCCCCCTCTTCTGCCCCGTCTCTGTCATGGAGGCCAAGAACTCCTACGTGCGTGATGATGCCGTCTTTATTAAAGCCATCGTTGATCTCACGGGCCTCTAACCATCCTCACCTTGGAGCAGTGAGCGTGGAGCCAGGCCTGCCCGGGGCATCCCCCTCTTGTGCCGCACTTCAGGCAGGTCTCAGAGCGAGGAGGGCACATGGAGTGGAAGGGGAAAAACCCTTCCCAAAAAGGGACCTTCGCTCTGAAGGGAAACGAGGTGTCTGATCAGAACCCTCTTGCCTGAGGAGAGGTTTGGGTGGACATTGGCAGTCTGTGGGATATGGAAGATTTGCTGCAAGGACTTGGGTGACTGAATTGCCGCCCTCTGGGCTCCCAGTGGAAACCAGCACAGCTCTTGTGCACATCCACAGTGCTCTGTAGTAAAACAACGCTTCGCCCTGTCCAAGCTCCACCTCTGTGGGTTTTGGCTTGGCCATCTAGGATTTCCTTCCAAGATCTCCATGTTCCTGGAAGGTGTGTGCTGTGGGGTGCTGTGGCTCTGCACTGCGGTGCAAGAGAGACATGGACCAGTTTGATGCCGTTGCAGTCTTTGGAGGGTGCTGAGCCTGGCTGTGGTGCAAGGGAGCCCAGAATCCTGCCCTTGCTGGGTGTGTGTGATGGTTGGTGTGTGCTGGGAGCGCAGAATGCGGCAGGAGGTGTCGCTGCTGAGAGGGAGCATGGGACAGCACCAGGGATGCCCGTAGGGAAAGAGAAGTGAATCTGCCCTGGACACTGTCCATCCTGTGCTAGGAAGCAAGGGCCACAGGGCTCAGTGGGCACCCCAAGAGCCCCAGGTCCTGTCACCGTCTGCCTGTGCTGAGCAGTGCTGGGCAGGGTGGGAGCCATGCTGTGAGGCAAATGCTCTGAGCTGGCTTTCCTTCCATCATGTGGCAGCTGCACCAGCGTTCCCACTGCTGAGCTCCACATCCATCTGTACCTGTGCTGCCATGTCTGTCTGTCTGGGCAGTCACCTCTGGCTCTGGCACTGATGGGCAGGGCACATCTCCTGTCTGCCCCTGCAGCGGGTACTGCTGGCTGGCCCCTGCCCTCCCCAGGGCCTGCAGCCACCAGCAGCAGCTGTCGCTGCCCATCACTGGGCTGGCTGGTTTCTGGTCCCAGCACGCTGGAGCTCTTCCTCTGCTTGGCCCCATGTTGAGCCTGCAACCACCTGGTAGGACCTGGGGGCTGGAGAAGTCCCTCAGTGAAGTGTGCTTTTCCTTTTCTGTCCGTGGGCTCCTTCCCTCTGGACATGTTCAGCACCCAAGAGAAGGTGTTTGTGGGGAAGAACCAACTGCCACAGCGCTGCGTGGTGCCAGCTGGTCCTTCTGAAACCGTTTTTGTGACCATGAGTAACTGGACAGGCCCTGAGTCAGGGTGGACTTGAGGCTTTGTTGTGTTGTTGGCCTGTGCTTCCCACACCTCTGTCAGTGGCCGAACATGCCCCAGCAGATGTTTTGTTGGTGGCAGGAACCAGCTGTGAACACCCCTGCAGTGACCAGGGGCCAGGCTGGCTCCTGTGCTGTTCCTCTGGGCAGCAAGACTGGAGCATGGCCACCCTCCTCCATGGCTGCCACGGATTGCCCTGAAAGGGACGGGCAGCTGTGTTGGGCTTGGGGGCTGCAAGGCTGCAGGGGAGGAATTCCCAAAGACCCCTGCTGCCAGCAGCTCAATGGCTGCAGAGTCCACCCTGCCTGTGGTGTGCTCCCACCTTGGCCCTGGCACAGCCACCCTAGTAGGGCCCAGGATGCCATCAGGAGAGGAGCTATGACCCAGCAAGGATCCCTGTAGGGTCTGGCTGTATCCCTATGCACTAGCACTGCCCTGACCTGCCCCTGGGGATATTTGAGATGTCTCTGCTGCTGCCCAGGGAGCTTGGGGGTGCCTGATGTCCTGCAGGCTGATCAGAAACTCCCACAGCCATGGCTGGTGAGCTGGCCAGGTGCTCTCCCTGCCTTTGAGCCCCCTTTGGAGTCTTTGTGTGGAACTTCTCACACCTGTGTGTGCAGGGTGTGGGGGCAAATCCAGCCCCTGCTGTTGGAGGAGGAGGAGGGGAACAGGAGCCTGTGCTGGGTAGAAGTTGGAGAAGGATGGCAGGACCCTTCCTTTGTGCAAGTCCCCTCGAGCCTGTCCCAGGGGATGGACCAAAGCCCTGTGTTGCTGCTCTCACCCTGTGCCTTAGGAGGAAAATCCAGCCAGAAGCTGTGCTCCCACCCACAATAACTCCTCAGGGAGGCTGGAAAAAGCCTGAGAAGGGAGAGGAAGGTCAGCTCTGCTTATAGAGTGGTTGGGAATAGTGTGTTTTGTGGGGGGCAGAGGAGCTTATTCTAAGTTATGTGTCTTTGCTCTTGGGGTGCTGCCTCCAGCAGGGCCAGGGGCTCCAGCCAGGCAGTGCTAGGAGTGGCTGTGGAAACACTGGCTCAGCTGAGGGGCTCTGGGCTGCTTTCAGACTGGGAGATGGTCCTCCTGTCCTAGGACGTGCCTGGAAGGTCCGTGGGAGAGTCCATGCTGCGAGCAAAGTTCAGGCTGAGCCATTCCAGCCCACAGGAGGGCCACAGGGTTGCTGCTGGTGGAGGTGACATGGCCTGTCAGCCCCTGCCCGGGAGCCTTTCCTGGCCATGGAGCTTCCCTCCCTGCACCATCAGCTCTGGTGCTGTTGATGCTGTCTCTGCCTTTTTTGGGTTTTAGCAGTTCAAGCTGGCAGTGGGAATTGTGCCCATGTGCTGCAGGCAGGAGTCCAGTCCCTTCCAGGCCGTAGCTCTGCTTGCCTGGCTGTCACGGACACTGGGCACCAGCCACTGCTGGATTTTTGTGTGAGTTTTTTCCCCTTTTCTCCCTTTTGACCACACCATCTCAGCCCAGCACTGTGAACTAAGTTTTGGTTTTTTTCCCTTGAGGATCTAGTATGGTCAGAACTACTAATAAAAGCTGTTTGAACAGCCTTGTGTATGAGCCATGGGATGCTGGGGCAGGATTGACTTGGGGCAGGAGGGATTTCTGTGCTGGGAGCTCTCCCCAGCTTCTGCCTCCCTGCAGCCGGGGGCAGCTGCCCAGCACCAGCACTGTGACACCCAAACGAGGGCAGGGCTGAAGTGGGAAGGAAAGGATCTGGAATCTGGCTGCTGGAGCTCCACCTGGGCCAGAGTCAGTGCAGCCGTGCTGGCTCAAGTGTTAGCAGCAGCAGAACCACTGGAAAGGCAAATCTAACACTCCTGGGTTGTAACAGCTCTGAGCTTCTCCAGGACAGGCTGCTTTTCCTTGTTGCTGTTGGGAGCCCAATGCCGGCAGGATGCTTGTTCTGCCAATCCTCAGCTGCGCCACCAGCCCAGGGATGAAACCCATGTGGAAGCAGCATCCTGGTGGCCTCTACTCTGTGCAGGAGAAGCAAACAGAAGGGACACCAATGGGGGTCTGTCCCCTCCTGGCAACTCCCAGACCTGCTTAATACCGCAGCTGCTGCTGCACCAGGAAGATGCAGAGGGCTGTGAGGTGGCAGTGGCGTTGCAGTTCAGGATACTGCTGTGGCACAGGAATGCCAACCAGCAATAACAGGGCTCTCCTGTTTACCTGCCCCATGCCTGTTAGTGCTTGGATAAATCCAGGAGGGGTCCAGCTCCTGGCCTCTCCTGGAGCCTGCAGCACTCCACTCTGACAACAAAGGGCATTGCCAAGGCTGTCAGGGACTGCTCCTGCCCTTTCCCCAGGCTGTCCCATCCTCCCTGAGGACAGAGATTTGGGCAATTCCCTGCCTCTTGCCCGTTGCTCACAGCTCTCTGCCCACACTCCCCTGCCAAGGGCAGGTAACCACAAGCTGGGCAGCAGCTCCTGCAGTACCCCAGCCCAGTCCTGTGAGAGTCGTGGCCTCAGCTCTGCCTCAGTGAGCAGCACTCTGAGAAACAAGCTCACATTGCGAGATGCTTTAGCAGAGTATTTATTCAATGCCAGAGTGAAGAGCAAAACTCGGTACAAACAACCCCTTGGTGCCTCCTCACTCACTGCTGCACCGAGCCACAGATGGAGAGTTCACAGTTGGGAGAGAAGAGAGGTGCTGTTCCTTCGCTGTGTGACTGGACAGAGCAGGCAGGATGTGGGGTCTGTGCATACACACACACATGCACACACACACGCGCACACACGCACAGGAAGGAGCCCCTCCTTTCATGACAGAAAACCTGAGTACAGGGGTTTTGGATGAAGCTGGGGCACAGCAGAACATGGGTGCTGACCCTCCTGCTGCAGGGGCTGCTAAAGTCATCAGTGCCACCTCTGTCAGGTCTATCTGTAACCCCAGGCTGGCCTGGGGCTCGCAAAGGAGCCCGGAAACACCTCCCCATGCCTGGGCTGTAGATCCTTCTCAGCCCCACTCTCAGGATTGACTGCAGGTCCTGGTTGCTCTGGCTAGGCCAGGTCAAGATGAGCTGAATTTTAGACTCTGCTGCAGGGAGAGAAGTTTCAGGGGCCGACAGTGAACACCACTGAGTGCGTAATCACTCAAAGTGATCAGCCCCACCAACTGCAGGGTCCTGGGGGAGCTGTCCCCACACCCATAGGGGGTCAGCCCGAGGGAGCGGGAGCTTATTCAGCTGTCACTGCAGGCAGGAGGACTCCATCCCCAACACCTGCAAGAGAATACCTGCAGCACCCGTGGGTGCCTACACCTATTCACAGAGAACAGACCAAGAGAACCTAAAGTGCCATGCCTTGGGTAGCATGGGAGGGAGGTGATCCATCCTCACTCATGGGTGCCCCAGGATGGGACAGCAGATCTCCCACAATAAATATGTTCCCGATCCATAGCTTATCGAAGTGCTGCTCAGCATAGGAAAGGAGAGGCAAAGCCACCACCATGATACCACCAGCCCTCCCCACTCCTGAGTTTGGAAACTGGCAATATAAACACGTAGTTGCCAACAAGGCAATGAGACCTCCCGCCCTGCACCCTTACTGCCCTCCAGTTCCTGCAGCCCTCCTGGGCAGAGGTGCCATGGGGAGGAGGCCTTCAGCATTCCTCAGCAGTCAGATGAGTTGCCCATGGAGGTTTTGGACAAACACACATTAATAAAATGCCTATGTTAAGAGTTCTGCAGTCAGGCAGTGCAGCTGCACCACGGCTCCTGCCAAGTGCTCTGCAGCTGGCGGCTCCCTGTGGGGCCGGCCACATCCCAGCCTCATACAGACCCACACTGGCCATGCCTCAGTGTCTTCTGAGCCCAGAGCTCACCCAGAGAGCTGTGCCCAAGCAGCAGTGCTGGTGAGAAGCTGTCGGGAGCCCAACCTGCAGCGATCAGCTCAGTGTTGCCAGATGGGCCCAGAATAGGCCCCTCGGCTCTTACATCCTGTCTTTGAAGCGGATGCTCCAAGGAGGAGGTGATTCCTGCTGCTGGGGTTCCTCCTGGCTCAGCCATGGGATTTGTGTGCCCAGAGCTCATCTCTGTGCAGAGCTCAGAGCTCTGCGAGCTCCGTAGGAGGTGCTGCAGTGAGGAAGATGCAGGAGCAGGTGTACCTGGGTTCAGCTTTTCTGGTTCATGAGCCAGGAGAAGAGCAGCTTCCTGGGCCGGGACCTCCTGGCCTGGCGGATGCGCACAGCCCGCGGGGACCGCCACACCTTGATGGTGGTGTCATCGCTGGCTGTCAGCAGCAGCTCCTGCTCCACTGGGCTGAATGCCACCGAGTTCACCACGTTGTCGTGCTGCAGCTTGGCCAAGCAGATGTTGTAGTGCCGGTCCCAGATGTAGCCATGTCGATCCTCTGCCCCGCTATGGCAGAGACACCAGTCAGAACATTGCACCAGTCAGGACGTTGCACCGGTCAGGGCGTCAGCACAGCAGCACCAACATCCTGCCACCCCTATCCTTCTGTCAGGATAGGGACAGAGTGTGCCCCAGCCCCCACCTCCATGAGTTTCACTCTGCACAGGCAGCTCCCTCTGGGATCCAGGGTCCCCCACACCACCTGCAGTCCCTGAGAAGGACGATTGCCACCCACTCCCAAACAATCTATAGCCCCAGATTTACTCCTTCTTCACAGATTTACAGCAGGAGCAGGGGAGGCAGCCTTTATCAGCATCCTCCAATTCAGTCCCTCTGCTCTTTCCAATCCTATTGCCCTGCTCCCAACACACAAGAGTGTCCTGCTCACTCCAGCAGTCCTGCAGCAACAACCCCAGGCCCTTGCAGCTGCACGGTCAGGATCTTGCCCACCCCCTTGCCACACACCTGGCCACAAAGTCCCTGCTGACATCCAGGAAGATGAAGAAGCACTCCTCGTTGGGCGTGTAGGCGCGGTGTGCACGCAGGGCTCGCTTCACCTCCTTCATCGTCTTCAGGTCGAACACGTGCAGGTCAATCTCCTCAGCGATGGGAGGCGGCTGCATTGGGTCGGAGATGACACAGTCCCGCGGCCAGGCCCGGCTGTTCACATACAGGTACCTTGGGGAGGGCAGGGAGGGGTCACCTGCACCGCGCCACACACAGCAGAGCTCACAGAGCCCCCGGGCGTGGCGGGGACTGAGCCTGCAGCCCGGCTTGCTGCAAGCCAGGCTGAAATGGGGGAACAGGCTGCTGAAACACTCCTGGCCATGTCCGGAAAGGGCAACCACACATGGCAGGTGGCTCTAGGGGTCAGGTCACACCTCTCTAATCCCATTAAAACCATCTTTAAGGATGGATGGGGGTGTTTTGTGGGCAGGTGAGGGGGATATTCTGCCCCTCTGCTCTGCTCAGGTGAGACCCTATGTGCAGTGCTGCCTCCAGCTCTGGCGCTCCCCAGCAAAAGAAGGACATGGACCTGATGGAGCAAGTCCAGAGGAGGCCACGGAGATGCTCCAAGGACTGGAGCATCTCTGCCATGAAGACAGGATGGGAGAGCTGGGTGTGTTCAGCCTGGAGAAGAAAAGGCACCAGGGAGAACTCAGAACCCCTTCCAGTGCCTAAAGGAGCTTCAGGAGAGCTGGGGAGGGAATTGGACAAGGATCTGGAGGGACAGGACAAGGGGGAATGGCTTCCCACTGGCAGAGGGCAGGGTTAGATGGGATATTGGGAAGAAACTCTTCCCTGTGAGGGCGGTAAGGCCCTGGCACAGGGTGCCCAGAGAAGCTGTGGCTGCCCCATCCCTGGGAGTGTCCAAGGCCAGGTTGGACAGAGCTTGGAGCAACCTGGTCTAGTGGAAGGTGTCCCTGCCCGTGCCAAGAGGGTGGGGCCTAGACAGTTTTTAAGGTGCTTTCCAACCCAAACGATCACAGGGTTCTATAGATGATCTGCCTCAGCAACAAGACACATTTGTGTGGGCAGGTCCTCCACTTTCACAAGGCCTGACCCTGTCCTGAGCTGGCTCAGGAATACATTCCTGCCACAAGCAGCAGTGATGCTCAGCAGTAACATGCCTTCAGCACCAGGATCAGCAGGCAACCTGCTCCATCTACCATAGTCATTTCTTCTCCTGGTCACCCCAGAGAGCCCATGAGCAGCTCTTGCCCACCCCGGCAGTGGCTGAAGCCCCCACGCTCACCGGTGGTCAGGGGACAGACCCATGCCGATGATGTGCCCGTGGATGTCAATGACGTGATCCAGAGAGTCAAAGAACTCATCTGAGCGCCTCTCCTCCCCCAGCACCGGCCCAGCAGTCGTCATCTGATGGGGCAGGATCCTTTTAATCCCTACGGGACAGAGAGCAGAGGGAGGTGGTTCCACAGGCCACTGCCAGCAGGTGGCAGGGCTGGGGGAGTTCCCAGGCATCAGGAAGGAGCTTCCCTTGGTGCTGCTAAGGAGAACCAGCTCGCTGGCCAAGGACTGGGACAGGGTTGCTGTTCCAGTCAGCTTCCTTCAGCTCTCCAAGTGGGCTTTGGGCCAGCACCCGCCCATGAGTGAAATGCTGGCACATCCAATCCCAGACAGGGAGATGCCCAGCACCTGCAGGTACAGCCACACCTTGCCACAGCCTGGCTCTGAAGCACAGGGAAGCTGCACTGGGCCAGGAGACACAGTGGTTGCAGAAAGGTTTCTTCCTAAATGAATCCCTGTGTCAGGCCCATTTCCTGCAATAGCCAGTCTGGAGAAGCCCAGCATATGCACTGGCCGTGGTAAGAGTTTTCCCCCAATACTCAAGTGCAAGTCGGGGTCAGTCCCAGAAAGCTCCAAGAACAAATGCTTTAAACCTAAACTGAGCTCAAGTGCTTTGTAGCTTCTGAACTTCCTGACTAAAGGAGACACATGAAATGGGTCAAGCCCTGTCTCCTTCCAACTGTTTGCCAGAGGTCCCAAACACAAACCACCCCCAACAGCTTCCTGGAGGGCCCCTGTGAGCATCAGCAGCTCCTGGACACACACAGGCTTCATCCTCAGCAGGTACACGAGAAGCTGGAAAATGGCTCAGTCCAACCCATCAGTCCTCTGAAGGAATTGCTGACAACACCCTTGGTTTTAGCCTTCTCCTGCAGCCCAACAAGGCAAAAGTGACATGCCACTGCACCTCATATCAAAGCTCATTCCCAGCATTCCTGCCTCTGAGTCTAGCCAGCCCAGGGCCTTCAGGACAGTACTGGTGTTCTTCCACTCCACTGGCACTGCTCACCAGGATCTTCATCTTCTTTTCCACAGCACCACACTTCCCATTCCAAATTTGGACACATATGAGTTAGCAGCACAAGCTGTTCAGCTGGCCACAAGCACAAGGAATGGGAGCTCAAGGACCTGAGGCTGGAACAGCACAGTGTGCCAGCAACAGTGTGGGAGGGGAGCACAGACCGAGCTCCATCAGGTCCTGGGGGAACAGAGCAGGCGCATCAGGGCCAGGTCCACATACAAACCAAGGGGGAAACAACACTGAGGTGACTCATGGCAGTACAGGAGCCGAGCCAGCGTCCAGCCCTCTGAGCAGCAGCCTGTGCTGTGGGCGCTGGCCACCAGCCAGAGTCACAGAGTTCAAAGGCATCAAACAAATCCCTCGGCCCTGGGAGGCTGTGCAGGAATTCAGGAGCCTGCGCAGGAATAAGGAAGCCCAAAGGCTCTGCCTCAGCGTGTGGCAGGTCCCAGCCTGCAAGGCAGCCTTGGGTCAGCCCAGGGCTGAGCCCAGTTGGGGCAGGCCAAGGTCCACCATGGGTGTCTGCAGACCTGGCCACAGGCAGGAGCATAGAGCAGAGCTCACTCAGTCCAAGCCATGTTTCCAACAGAAGTGGGCAAAGACCAAGTGGCTCTTCTCCAAGTTGGCTACAGCTCTGTGAACTGCCTTCCCCCATCTTACTGGGCGGTACTGGTGTGGGACCAAGTCATGGGAAGGTCAACAGACCCAGCAGCAGGCAAACAAGGCTGAAACTGTGCAAGCAGTGAAAGGAACTGAAACTGTCTGGCTTCACAGGAGTCTTACCTGGGAGCAGCTGTCTACTTCCCCACATTTCTGGTCCTTTCCACTTCTCTGTCAGCTTTAGGGTCTCTTGGGGAAGCAGCTGGACTATCCGTTCCTGCTCCCCCCTGTGCTAATTTCCAGTAAATTCAGGCTCTGCTAGTCCTGGCGCCTCAACAGGAGCACTCCAGGTAAGTAAGGGACATCCTAACCCAGGAAAAGGTCACCAGCAATGGCACTACCTGACACATGCTACACACGCAGTCTGTTGTACCCCACTGAGCAAGGAGGCTGCAAGATGCCTGGCATTGCTCACCACAGAAACACTGGCTGGGGCACTGAACACCCTCCTGTGAAACCTCCCCAGTCCCAAGGCTGAGGTGCCCAAATGACTCACTGAGGCTGAAAGCCCATGTGAAGGTGGTTCCACACGGGGCAGAGGGGAGGCAGGCAAGGGGCAGAGCTGGAGGCACTGCACAAGGGACACATACATGAACTTCACACTGCTCAAACCAGTTTTGCCTCGATGCCCCCTCCACTCCCATATGAGAACAGTACCTCTACACAACCTGTCCCAGGGCAAGGGCTGCCCTCCCCCTGCACCAGCTCGTGGCTGGCATCCTTAAGCCAGAAACGTCTTGATCTTCTGCTCAGCCCTTGCTGTGACTCTGGCCATGGGTCATCCTGGCAGCAACAAAACAACCCTCAGGTAAGTGCTTGTGAGGTTCAAGAACCTGAAGCAAATTGTAGCTTACCAACAGGCAGCAGAGAGACCAGGTCTTTTCTGGACCCAAATCCAGAGCACAGCTGCAGCTCTTGCCCTCAGGCTGGCCTATTGCCCCGTGCTCAGCCCCAGCCTTACCTATCTGGTGTGGAGAGTAGGTGAGGCATCCTGTGGTAAAGATTAAGTATTTTGTTTTGCTGTTGCTGTCCGTGGGGAGCAGGTTTGGCTCAGGTGGCTTAGTTCTGTTGCGCACAAATAGCTCAGCCACCTTTGTCTCCAGCTGTGTCTCAGTCATGGCAGGCCTCATGCGGCCCCCCATGATATCATCAAAGAACTGCTGCAGCCCGTCCTCCGCCAGCACATCCCCGGCATCTGGCAATTCCTGTATGGCTGGCTCTGGAGGCTGCTTGGGCTTGGCCTCTTCTTCCTCGCTGTCGCTGCCAAGATCAAAGACTGGGCAGGTGGAGGAAGCAGCCAGTTGCTCCTCATAGTCCAGGAGCAGGTCTGGGGAATCATACCGGCTGCAGTCAGCCACCATCACGGTCCGGATGGTGCTGGCGTTCAGGTTCTGGATTTTGAACAGTCTCTTCACTACATTCACGTTCTCAGACTCAATGCCCTGCAGGCAGAAGGGAGAAGAGAGCAGGAACCACCTCAGATCACTCCCACAGTTCAAAGCAAGACCTGAGCCAGTGCAGGGACACCAGCCACCACTGACCCCT
This sequence comes from Sakesphorus luctuosus, assembly GCA_013396695.1. Lineage (NCBI taxonomy): Eukaryota > Metazoa > Chordata > Aves > Passeriformes > Thamnophilidae > Sakesphorus > Sakesphorus luctuosus. The sequence continues at coordinate 485,035 of VWZD01003233.1, forward strand.
TCACACTGCATGTAGAGCACTGGCACAAGAACTGGCTCAAGGCTTGCCAGCTCTGCTGAGCTCCTTCTTATCCTGGATGGAGACATACCAAGACAAAATGTTCCTGCAGGCAGGCAACAGTGGCGCTGGGAAACACAGAGACTGGGCAGTCCTGCTGCCAACCCAGCCTGAGGTCATCAGCTGGTGCTACCCAGTGTTTTACAGTGGAGGGCCAGGAATTGGACTCAGTCCTTGTGGGTCCCTTCCAACTCAGGATAGTCTACTTTCTATGATCTACGAGGATTTCAGGACAAGACCTCTGTGATGAGCATGGAGTGGGATCCCTCTGGCTCACAGTAACAATGGCAGAGGACCCTTGTGCTCCTGGAGTCTGCCTGTACCCTGCAGCAAGACCAGCCTTGTATCTGCTCCAGACACATGCAGCAGGTTCCTCTCCGCCTCACTGTTCTCACATCCCCATAATGGGCAAGGGCCTTCCTGGCCTCTCAGGGATGGAGGGGGTAATGCTGTATGGCCAGTGCAGCATGGAGATGTGGCTGTGGGAAGGGACTCTGCCAGCAGGGGATTTCATCTGGGGTCAGCATCATGTTAAAAACACAAAACATGATATGCAGCTCTGACACTGCAACAGAGGCAAAACATGGAAGAAGAACATGACTGCCAATTGCCATGGAATGAATGAGCAGTCTAAGGTCAGCACACATGTATCTCCAGGTCTCACCACAGCATCAGAGACAGCACCTGGCCTGAGGAACCTCAACAAGACCAGACAGGGCTGAGCTCAGCCTCCACCTCACAGGAAAAATGCCCCAAGCTACTAAGTGGGAGAAGGGCCATTGTTGGGACACACGTCAGGCTACAGCCATCCCAGGCCCAGCTTTAGAATACCAAGGACCTCAGCAGCCCTGTTGCTGGACAACACATGCTCTGGGGCACTGCGGTCAAGTCCTCAGCCAAATCAATGGGGCAGGAGTTAATGGGATCTGAGGGCAGAGTCATAATATTGCAGTGGGTACCATGACACCAAGCATGGAGAAGCCTCATGCAAGGGTTGCTTTGAGCTCAGGATCCTGAGAGCAAGTCAGAGGAGACAAACAGGGAGGACAGGAGGATTGCGCCATCCTTCCCTGCAGCTTTACCTCCTCCAGGAGTCAGCAGGAAGCTGCACTGCCTGTGGGGCTGGAAGCAAGGATGCTCACCTGGAAAGCATTGTTCAGCCACAGCACAGAGCAGGAGGTTATGCGCCCAATCCGATGCAGATTGCCTGAGATCAAGTTGGTTTCATTCAGCCAGCAGCCAAACACATCGTAGGGTTTATTCCTCACCCTGGAAAGCAGAGTGAAGTTCTCTAGAAGAAAAGGCAAACAGGAGTGTTAGTTGATGATTCCCAACAAGGCCCTGGAGAAACAAGGCCTGTCTACAGGACAGGGGAAGTGGATTCAGGTCTATGTGGGACAGGCATCGAGGCAGCACTTCCAACCTCCATCCACCTCCAGGCCACTGCTATAGAGAGAGATTATTTCTCTTTTCTAGAGAGATGTGTGATGAGATCATGCACAAGGGAAACCAATACAACAGGGCAGCCTGATGGAACCAGAGAAGAGAACAATCCACCTTCCCAGCCTTTCCCTGAGCAGGGCCCAGGGCAGGCCCTGGAGACAAGAATGAATTAAACATACACAGAATTTCACTCCTATTCCTAGGGGTCAGAGCCTTTGCCAGGGAGGCAGCTGTGCACTCTTGATTCCTGGCACAGTGGGACTGTGGCACAGAGATGGTGAGAGATAACAGAGCGGGAAGTAGAGGTGAAAGAGTCTTAGGTGACAGTGCCTCAGAAAGCCATGTGAGACCTCAGGGTGGGACTTGGGCCCCAAAGATAATCTGAAGGCTGGATCCAGCCCTTCTGCTCTGCTATGGAGACAGGCTGGGAGTGCTCACCTGGAGAAAAGAAGGCCCTGAGGACAGCTTAGAGCTCCTTCCAGGGCCTAAGGGGACTCCAAGAGACCAGGAGAGGGACTTGGGACAAGGGCCTGCAGGGACAGGACAAGGGGGAATGGCTTCCCACTGCCAGAGGGCAGGGTTAGATGGGATATTGGGAAGAAATTCTTCTGTATGAGGGTGGGCAGGCCCTGGCACAGGTTGCCCAGAGAAGCTGTGGCTGCCCCATCCCTGAAGTGTTCCAGGCAGGGTAGGACAGGGCTTGGAGCAACCTGGGCTGGTGGAAGGTGTCCCTGCCCATGGCAGGGGGTGGAACAAGATGAGCTTTAAGATCCATGTCAACCCAAACAATTCTGGGGTTCTATGGTTCTATGCCTACCATCACATGAAACAGAAACAGGAGCTTCAAGACAAGTGCCATGGATAATGCTGGCCAGACTGTCATGTAGGACAGAAGTGAGGCTAAATACAACCCACTCTGCCTTTAGGTGCTGCATTGGTGACCTGAGCAGAGTTAAAGCTGCCTGTAAGGTTTCCCCTCCAAAACTGACTGGAACCTCTTGGTTCAGGTGTCAGGAGGCAGGACAAGCTGAGGTCAAGGCCACTGCACACCCAAAGAAGGGAACCCCAGCACCCAGCACTTACCCCTCCTATGGAGCCCTTGTGAAGGCAACACTTACCCATGCTGATCACGGCAATCTCCCCTGAGGAGGAGTTGTGAGGCCCCACAAAGACACCAGATACCAGCAGAAGGGAATCATCAGAGTTGAACTGGGAGAACTGGGTGTAGCTCCAGTTGTACGGCCTCATGTTGGAGCTGTGCTGCAGGGAGATGTCCAGCTCATTGCTCCAGATCTACAGAGAAATGGACAAAACAATCTGGAAACTGCTGAGAATCCTGAGAGTGGTTCCACTTTATCTGTTCCACCAGCACTCATCAGGACATGAAAAACAAACATCACAAACCCCATTTAACTGCCACCCAGTCCCCATATCCCTGCCCATATTCCTAACAGAAAATGGAGAGGGGCTAAATGCAGAAGTGCTGCTCCATTGGTCAGAGAGGGTGTTCAGGCAGTAAATATTGCTGTCACATCTGGGTTTCCAATGTGTTCAGAGAGATTCCTCCCAGGACAACTACTCATGCAAGACATCTGCTGCAGTGAATCCCCACTCTTTGTCAGACTCAGGGCACAACAGGGCACTGATCTGTACCTACAAAGCATCAGAGCCAGGCAGGCATCTTGGCCACCTCCATACACATGGGCTGGAGCTGGAATTCACAGCCCTCAAGGCTACATTTGCAAAAGTCATTAGTTCTGTGGCTTTGAGAACATCTCAGCAACTGCAGGAACCAGCCTGAGTCCAGGGACATCTGGTCGAACCCCTCCTCTCCACAGACTTCTCAGAGACTGCCCTCAGGGCTCAGCCCCACTGAACCACGGCTGGAAGGGCTGGGCAGGGCACCTGCCACTTTACCTTGACTGTGCAGTCTTTGGAGCATGATGCAAACAGGCAGCCAGAGTGGGAGAAGCTGAGGTGCAAAACCTGGTCATTGTGCTCCTTCAGGGCCTGCACCTCCACACAAGGGATGGTGTCGTAGAGTCTCTGGAACTCGTCATACCAGGAGACAGCAGCTGCAACACAGAGCAGCGACACAGGACACAAGCGTGAGAGGAGGGAAGCACAGAGCTGGGCTAAATGTGGCATCAGTCTATAATAAATCAGTCCCAGCTCCTGTGAGCAACGCCAGGAGCTCTGCTGGGGCTCCAACCCAGGCCTGCAACTGAGTTACCAGTACTCAGCATTTTCAGTAGCTTTCCTACTCCCACACACAAAAAACCCTTTCTACCAGTACACACAGCTCCACACTGCAGCACCTCTGCTTTCCAAACCAGCACAGCTCCTGCTGAAACAGCTAGGGCAGAGCTGCTGGCTGTCAGACCAAAACCTTGCTCAGGACAAACACAGTCCTCTGAAGGGAGACATGATCCAGCACCATCAAACAAACAAGGGAGTGAAGCTGGGAAGCTGCTCCTCACCATACCTGGTTCTGCATTGATTATCTCTGGCTTGTCTAATGCAGAATTAAGACAGTTCCAGAAAGGGTCTGAGATCAGAAAAAAAAAAAACACCTCCCTGAGATAAGAGACTTGAAAAAATGAGAGAGAACAAGAGCTGGCCAGAGCATGCCAGGGAAGGAGGAGCCCTGCAGCAACACAGCCTAGGGTACACTCACAAGAGTCCCGCTGGCAGTCACTGAAGAGACAAATAAAGAAAATTTTTAACAAAGAGCCTGGCCAGACTTCTTGTAGCAGCAAATCCCAAAGAAGCAAAGAGGATTAGACACATCTATGGATAAGGGCCAACTTTCCTAGTGACACTGAACAGGACCCAAGGATTTTTTGGAACATGCTGCAGCCCAGAAGGCACTTGCTCCTGCAGGCAGGCACCAGCTCGATACCAGCACATTCAACTGCTGCTTGCAGGAGAGGTGCCTCAGCCTCCTCTCTGAACCTCCATGTCCCAGCCCATCTGGCTGGGAAACATCCCGGACAGGCCCCATCTGGCCAAGCAACCCCAACGTTTCCTCTTACAGACCCACTGGATACTGTTCTAGCAACCATGGAGCTGCCCAGGGCAGGCAGGCTGGCAGGGGTATTCACCAAACTCTGACTCTGGCCCCTTCCCAGGCCTGCCAACTGTCCTTGTCCTGCTGCCTTGTGGATCGTACCCACAGCTCCAGCAGCCAGGGAGGTGCCTGAATATGTTACTGAGCTACACCAAGTGCTTGATCCTAATTAGTGCTCAAGAAGTGGGCTGGCAACTAACTAACCAGCTCCAGGAGGCTGGGAGGAAACAAGCTTGGTCAAAGAGCCTCACATAAACCCTAAAGACGATGTCCTCAGGCCCACAGAGCTCCCAGGGTCTGCTGGAGTGAAGTCATGCAGCCTGAGTCATCACATCCACATCCCACCTCTTCCTAGAGCCCTTCTGCTCTGGTGTTCCTGGTGCAGGGAGATGGACTCCTGCTGCTTGATCCCTGGCATTTCTTCCTGCCCTCACGATCCAGGATCCAATTCCCTCATCCACAGCCACTGCTCGGAGCCCCCTGCAGCACACTGGGAAAGGGCTGTTTGAACTCTGAGAGAAACCCACCCTGGCAGGTCCTCAAGGCCTGTCCCAGCTGGTGTGGTAGTGCTGGGTCACCCTTTCAGACTGCACCAAACTGCCCCCAGCACTGGATGCTCAGAGGGAGCAGAGCTGTGACCACATGACTGCCATCCTGGAGCCCTCTGAGAGCTTGGCCAGGGAAGGCCCTGCAGGGCTCAGGCAGCTCCTGTTGTGAGCCCAGATCAAGCACAACCTTCCCTGTGCGGTGGGGCAGCTGCTGCCTCAGCACGTGCCCCCGGTGCCATCACAGGGCCACACACACATCCCCCCAACAGGCACGGGTGTCTCTGCACAGCCAGATCTCACGGGACCCCCCGGGCAGCCAGCGGTGGCAGAGGCAGTGCCCAATTCAGCTGCAGCCAGGGGGGCTGCGGGGCCCTGCCCAGCCGAGTCAGCAGAGCCCAGGCCGGCTGGGATTCAGCGGTGTGTGATGACTCACTGCATCTCTCTGGGCAGCAGATCCTGAGAGCACCTGCCTGGAGAGCCCAGACTCCTCCTTTCGGGGAAAGGACTGGAAAAGGGAAGCACTTTCAGCCCCTTGAGCCCCGTTTCGGAAGGGTCTGGGCAGTCCCGGAGCCCGTACCGGGCATCCCCCCGACCGGAGCACAGCGACACAGCCCGGGGGCTCGCCGGGCACAGGGGGCGCGGGCGCGTCCCTCCCGGGCTCACGGCAGATGCCACCGGCCGGGCCAGCCCCCCGAGCACACCTGGGTGCCGCGGCACGTCCCGGGACACGCGGTAGTAGCGGTAGAAGAGCTCCTTCCACAGGAACTCGTCGCGGGCCACGGCGCGCCACTGCTGGCAGACGAGCCCGACCGAGAGCACGTCGGGGTGGTCCAGGTACAGGAAGATCTCGAACAGGACGGTGTCCGGGAGCCGGGGACCGCCCGCGGCCATCGTGTCATTCTGCCGCCGCGCCTGCAACCGAGCGGGGCGCGGGGATAAGGCCCGGACGGGCGCCCGCACCCGCCGCGGCCCCCGCCCCGCCCATGCCGGGGCAAGTACTCCCGGTGTTCCCGGTGCCCCCCCGTGCCCCCGTTCCCAGTTCCTCAAGTGCCGTTCCAGATGCCGTGCCCGGTGCCCCAGTTCCCGGTGCCCCCCTTCCCGCTGTTCCCGGTGCCCCCATTCCCGCTGTTCTCGTTGCTCCCACTGTTCCCGATGCCGTTCCCGGTGCCCCCGTTCCCGCTATTCCCGGTGCTCCTGTTCCTGCTCTTCCCGGTGCCGTTCCCGCTCTTCCCGATGCCGCCGTTCCCGCTCTTCCCGGTGTCCCCCCTCACCTCAGC
>VWZD01003233.1:491571-512124 GCA_013396695.1 Sakesphorus luctuosus
TGGCCCTGCCCCCGGCCCCGGCCCGCTCATCGGGCCCCGACCTGCCCTGCCCCCGGCCTGCCTCCGCTCGCTGCCCCGAGGCCCCCTGGCCCCGGGCCATGCCTGCCTGGCCCCGCGGCTCCCCGGCACATGGCGGCCCTGCGCACCCTCCTGCTCCTCGGGCTGCTCCTCACGGCGCGGGGGCAGCGCGGCCGGCGGCGGCCGTCCCGTCCCCAGAGCCCGCTGGACAAGGTGCCGGCTCAGGAGGGGCTCAGCCTGCCCCAGGTGAGGGTTTGGGCCGAGGTTCTGCGGGCACTCGCCGACTCGGCATTGGGGTGGGCTGCAGGGAGCTGCAGGGGCTCCCGTTCCCCTCTGTCCCCCTCCAGGGCCGACCCCCAGTGCCTTCCCAGGCTCAGCCTCCAGCCCCCCGGTGCCCCCCGCACACAGCCAGGGGCGGCACAGCCCAGCCCTGCTCAGCTCGGCCCCAGCGCTGCCCGAGGAGCTGCCGCGGGGCGCAGCCTCGCAGAGCCCCCCGTGCTCGCCCAGCCGGACCCGGCTGTGGGGCCGGGGCAGCCGCCTCGCTCTGCGGCTCGGGGTGAGCTGGAGGGGCCCAGCTGGGGCTGCAGCATCAAATAACACCCAGCACGCACTCGGGGGGGACGGAGGTGTGCGCAGCCCTGTGGGCAATGGGAGCCATGGGCAGGTGCCTCAGGCACCCCCACACACGGCCCCCAGCCTTTTTCCATGCCAGGCTTCTCCCTGCCCTTCCATCCCATGCACCTGCTCCCAGGGGACAGGCTGTGGGCAGAAGAGCCAAGCGAGGGGATAGTGGGTGCTTGGGGCGACTGGTGGCAACCTGGGCTGGTGGCCCTGTAGCTGGTGCCACCCCTGTGCCATGCAGCTTGCGGGGAGGTGGTTCCTGGTCGGCGTGGGCTCCCGCTGCAGCTACCTGGCAGAGCACAGCCATCAGCTGGAGGCCACAACAGTGATGGTGACTGTCCTGGACGAGCAAAGCCTCGCCATCAGCACCTTCAGGAAGCTGTGAGTAACTGCAGGCATTGGAGCCACAGGCAGGAACAGGGATGCTGTAGGCAGATCCCAGCAGAACCGGTGCCCTGGGGGTTGCTGGGGGGCATGGGAATTCTGCAGGCAGGTCAGGGCAGTGCCAGTGCCGTGGCCAGAGGCTCCAAGGAGGACAGAGCTGCCCCAGAGCAAAGTGGGGGTGGGATCCCCTCTGTGAAGCTTTGTGGTGGAAGCCCTGGCCACAATGGGCACCCTGCCACCTGCATGGCCACCAGCTTGCAGTGGGCTCTGGGTGCCCAGGGTGGGCTCTGCGTGCCTGAGCTGGGCAGGGTGAAAGGACAGCCAGGCTGGTGAAACCAAGGCATGTGGTGGCTCCATGGCCCAGCCTGGGACTGGCTCTTGGGGCCACTCCAGGGGCAGCATGGATAAAGGTGGGGATCTTCACATCTCTGGGTGCTTCCCTGGGCCTGGTGGGCCCTGAGGGGCTGGCCAGGCTCAGCAGGTTTTGGGCGCAGCATCTCTCACAATGTCTCCACGGGGCTCTGGGACACATCTTTCCCTGAGGAGAAAACAAAGTTTCAAGGAAACAGACAGACTGTGTGCCCTGGAAGGCAGGGTGGGCAGCAAGCAGGAGGGATCCTCCCCAGACTTTGCTGACATCTCCTCATTTCCCTTTGCAGGGACGGGATGTGCTGGGAAATCAGGCAGCACTACCTCCCTGCCCAGGCCCCCGGACGCTTCCTGCTGAAGGGTGAGGGACACTGGGCTGGGGTGGCAGGGGGGCTGCTGGAGCCCCCCCGTGCTGTTCTTGGCAGGGCTTTGGTACCAGTGTCTCTCTTCCCAGTGCCCTCCCAGCATCTTACCGCTGTGATCTCTAAGTGCCAGATGCCATCACGAGTGATGCCATGGGCTCATGCCTCCTAGGGGACCATGATGCCTGTGGGGCTGTCCTGCTCTGGCCCTAATTTTCACCACTTGTACACCTGGCTCCTGATGAAACAAGGTCCCTGGATGGTGCCAGGGCTAACCAGGCTGTCCTCTGTCCCTCCCAGGCCATGGGCATGGCAGCAAGGTGGATGTGGTGGTGGGTGAGGCAGACCCCAGCACCTTTGCCATCATCTATTACCAGAAGGGCCGGAGTGTCTCCGTCAAGCTCTACGGTGGGTCAGGGCTTGGGGGCTCGTGGCAGGTGAAGGACAGGGGTGGGAAACGTGTGCAGGCTTCAGGGGATGCCAGCTGGAGCCTTGGAGGACCCAAACACGGGAATGGAGTGTCTTGAGGGTCACTCCCCAGCTGGAGAATTGTCCCGAAAGGCTGCAGGGGAGCTGGTTAGGGGGAACCAAAAACTCACTTCTCTGAGCTGAAAGACCCCTGGGGGCCCCAAGCCTTGTGCAGAGACACAGGGGGGCCTTCAGGACAAGGCTAGGCAGAGCCCAAGGCCACTGACAGCATCTCCCACTGTGCAGGACGGACCAGCCAGGTCAGTGAGACTGTCACAGACAAATTTGAGCATCACGTCAGGTCCATGGGTCTGAGTGACGATGTGACCTACTACTTCCCCACCTATGGTGAGTGGCACCTGGTCCCTGGGGAGCAGGGGACCCTGCAGAAGTGGCTGCACTCAGGGGCAGGGCCCCACATCAGGGGCTGGGGTCCAGCCTCTCCAGCGTGGAGAGGGGGAGGTACACCCTCAGGGGTCTGAGCAGCTTGTGGTCCTGTGTCACCCACAGCAGGGTCACATGTGGGGTTTGTCCTCATACTGTGGCTACCCCAGGGACAAAGATGCAAGGACTGGGGCTGTGCCCCACAGTGTCTTGGGCATGCAGGGCTGGGGGGTGCCAGGTCCCAGGCAGGGTGACCCCACAGGCTCTGTCTCTCACAGGGTTTTGCGACTCTGCAGACGAGTTTCACATCCTTGATGGTGAGTTGGGGATCCTGGGTGATGTGTCGGGTCCCCCCATGTGCCAGGCTTGGTCCCATGCTGGGCACCAGTGGGGTGTGCCTGGCCTGGCTGTATGCTGGGCACTCTGAGCCAGGGCTGGGCACACTGCAGCACAGCCATGTGGTTCTGCCCCAGGAGCATGGGGAGGCTGGCCTGGTTGGGGGGACTATGCCAGACCATCCCTCAGGACAGGGTCCCTCTACACTTTTTTGGTGTGAGGAGGTACCAGTCACCCAGGATAGGCATGAAGTGCATCCTGGCAAAGCAAACGCTGTTCACCCCCTACATGGGTCAGACTGGGCTTAATGGGTTTATATTGGTGTTTCTTGGCATAGTCTGGGATGGGGTGTCCTGGCACAGGGCCACCCTGGGTTGAGGGCTGGGATCCCTCAAGATGGCTCTGTCACTTGTCATTGGTGCTTGGGGAGACAGAGGTGGGTCTCCAGCCATGGTGCTGGGCTTGGACAACCCCAGCCCTCAGCACTTATCTTCCTTCCAGAAACGAAGCCATAGGTGCAGACAGAGTTGCAAGGGGTTCACCAGAGCTCAGCCCTCACCTCATCCCACTGCCCACAGCCATGCAGGTCTGAGCTGCGCTTTGGTCAGCCCCCGCTGCTGCTCCACAGCCCTGGAGCCAGCTCTGGGGCTCCCAGCGCCTCCAGCTGTGCTGGCAGCCATGTCTGTCCTGGTCCTGTGCCCTCCCAGCTTGCATCACCCCTCTGCTCTATGCACCAGTGTCCTGCAGCAGCCAGCAACACCCCAATAAACACCTCAGAGAAGAGCCTATGTCCAGGCCAGTCACCTCTTGGTCTGCCCCAGCCAGGCCAGCACTGCTTCCATCCTGGGCTGCCAGTGCCCTGGAATCACAGAACTGCAGAATATTCTAAGTTGGAAACATGCTCCCAGCTGGTGGAGTGCCACGGGGCTGTTGAGGGATGTGCAGCCCCCTTCCATACAGCCCCCTGAGCCCTGCCCCAGCCATGGGACAGCCAGGCAGTAGTTGTGGTGGTTCCTGGAACATGGGGCATATGGCTGGGTGGGGGAGAGGGAGCACTCAGCACTGGGGGTAACAGTGCCATGCCTGGGGCTATGAGGGGCATGAACTTGGGGGCACTGGGGACCAGTATAGCATCTGCCTTTTCCCCCCAACAAGCTGCGATATTCCTCAGGAAACCCAGAGGAGGAAATCTCAGCTCTGCAGTGTTTCTGCTCCCCATCCCCAGGGCCTCCTGAACAGGGAAGAAACACCCCATTCCCCTGCTCCAGCCCTGTGGAGCTCATTGCCTGAGGGGAACCCACGTCCACATAGCCAGCACTTCTTGGAGAGCCAGGCTAGGGGGGCTGTGGGGGCTTGTACCAGTGTGCAATTAGGGGAAGCCCCAGGGTTAATTGTGCTGCCCCGCCGTGTGACCTCTTTTACCTGCATGTGGAGCCTGGCTGAGCCTGTCCTGCCACACCTTCCAGGCGAGCCGTGCCCATTGCCATTGGCTTGGTGAGGGGACGGGGAGCAGCCCCTGCAGCAGGCAGGAAGGGGGCTCTGCCCACCCCCCACAGCAACCCTCTGTTCCCAGCACTGGTATTTTGCAATCGGAGCGGGAACTGGTAACACATGTTGTTTTTCAAGGAATTATGTAAGGGACACCACGTGATGTGCCTAGAGCCAGCCCTGTTCCCACCACCCATGTGGAGGTCAGCTGTGCCCGACCGTGCTCTTGGACCCCCAGGCCACCACCTGAGCCTGACAGAGCTTGGTGTGGTGGATCCAGCTCACTTTCTGCCCTGTGCCTGCCTGCACCTCAAAGTGGCTGCACTGTGGCAGGGCGGTGGGAGGCAAGGGCAGAGCCCTGAGAGCTCGGCTGGCTCCCAAGGACCCCACACATCCTGTGCCCATTGCCCCATCTCAGCCCATCCGTGGCAGGGGTTAAAAGATTTCTGGGTGCAAATGCCCAGGTTGTGCCCAAGGGTCTGTGTCTAGCTGCCATGGGGACCCATAGCCTGGATACCTCATCTTGCCCCCCAGCTCTTCTTATCCTTCTTATCCTATGCTGCTCTCGGTGCCCCCTTTGCCCCCACATGGCCACATGTGCCCCCATGTTCCTCAATTTGCACCCAGCTGTGCCACCCTGGTCCTTGGGCTGGCTCCCTGCTTTGACACACTCAGGAGATCTGGGAGAGTGGGCACCACCCAGGTATCCATCAGCCACACTCTTCTGCCACCTGGCCAGGGAGCTGGCGGTACCCAGGCAGCAGGGAGGAGCCTCTGTGCCCGGTGGAGAGAGCCCCCACCGGGAAGCTGAGTCCTAGCCCAGCATGTGGGGTCACAGCCAGGCTCTCGTGATGCTCAATCCTGCCTGGCTAAGCTTTTGTTTTGTTTTCATAAATCCACAGGGCAGGGCGGCCTCACAGCAGGGTGTGGGGAAGGGAATGTACAGGGGGGGCTGCCAGGGGAAAACCAGCTTTTATGAAAACACGCTCCTTACGTAAAGCAGCTTGGCAGGGCCATGCCGCAGCGCTGGGGTTCTGCCCAGCACCTGCAGACCTGCCCCAACCCTGCCAGACCCCTAGGTGCTGCTGCTGACACCCAGCATATATCCCTTGCCTTCACCGTGCCGGGGGGTCCCCAGATTAAGGGGAGGGCATCTCAGCACCTGCCAGTGACTCCAAAGGAAGGGGAAGGGAGGGTGTCTTCAGCCCCTCTTGGCAGGGTGCACAGTGGTGGGGTGGGTTGGATGTGAAACTCTGGGGTCCATCTGGCTGCATTCTGTTCCCTAGGGAGCTCAACGTCGCGGCTCCCCAGCTTGCCAGCAGAATGAACTGGAGCTGCACCGTGGTGGGATACATCCCGAGGGTCCTGGGGCCAGCCGAGATGCTTCCTTGGGTGATGCAGGGACTTGGATCAGGGCAAAGCAGGGACTCCTAAAGGAGAACACGCAGGTGTCCCCAGGTCTCATGCATCTGGCTGGGACCTGGCAGGCACTGGACATTCCCTCCACCTCACTGGAGCTCTTCTCTGAGTCCAAGTGAGGCAATCCTGTGCAGACGGGGCAGCCGCGGCCCTTGCCCGTGGGCAGCCCCCACTGCGTGCCCCGGCCCGGCGGCGTTGGGGGCAGGGACGGCTGTTTTCATTGTGGAGCAGTTTGGCACCCCGGAGCAAACATGTCGTATCAACAGCAGGGAAGCATTTGCAGGATCCCCTGCCTGCCCTTTGGCTTCGGCGCTCAGTCCTGCTCCAGCTTGCATAACGGCACGGGGGGGGTGGGAGGCAGGGCTGGCCCCCCGGGGGCCTACGCACCGCCTGCCCATAAATAGGGGCTCGACGGACTCTCCAGCATTGCAGCGTTGCCTCCAGCTCTCGCTCAGCTTGGCTCAGCTCGACCATGCAGGCCATGCTGCTCAGCGTCCTGGGGCTGGCCCTGCTCGGGGCACTGCATGCCCAGGACAGCATTCCCATCCAAGCCGAATTCCAGCAGGACAAGGTGACCCCTCCCAGCCGGCATCACCTGCGTGGAGGTTTGGGGTGTTTTGAGGGATTCTTGCCCTGAAAATGTGTGGAGAGGGAGGTGCAGATGGATGGGGGGCCAGGCTGGCACTGGAAGGGCAGGGCACTGGTGCACACACAGCCCTCCATCCTGGGGACCTCCCAGCACCTGGGTTTGGTGGCTCTCGAGAGGATCCAGCACCCAGGCTCCAGCCTGTGGGGCAGGACCGTTGGTTAGATGTGAATCCAAGCTGCTGCTGTGCTGTGGAATGGGTGTGGATATTCAGGGATCTTACAGAGGAGCCTAATTAAAGCAATCTCAGTCTGAGAGTCAGCATGGAGATGGGCCATGGAAACCCCTCCCCAACAGACACCGCAGCCAAGGGCCCTGAAAAAACAAGGGCTGCTCTGCTGGGGTCTCCCACACACCCCTCTGCCCCTGGAAAGGTCCTGAGGGACACAGCCACCCGAGGGAGGAGATGGGGATGGAAGCACTGCCTCCAAGGATGGCGGTCTGGGATGACTGCAAGGGTGACCCCAGCACAGCTCCTGTCGAAGGCTGGCATTTCCCCTTGGAGGGCACAACACTGCTGGCTCCAGGGACTGGGCTGGGGTGAGCCATGCTGGACCCAGCATACTGACCCCTTCTCAAGACCTGAGAAGGATGGCAGTCCTGTCACCCTCCCCAGGCTTGGAGCAAAGAGGAAGAAAACACCCAAGTGAAGGGCATGTCATGAAACAGGGATTTCCTGGCCCTTGGGTTTTGTGGCTGCCAAGAGCTGTAGCAGCTCCCTAGGGACAAGGACCCCAGGTCATCCTGCTGGGGCGAATGGACTGCCAGGGGAGAGGGACATGGCCTTGGCTGGGACTGGTGGTGGGCTGAGAGGCAAAACTGGCTGAGTGGAGGTTGTGTGCAGCTCACGGGGAGATGGTACAGCATTGGCCTGGCCTCCAACTCCAACTGGTTCAAGGAGAAGAGGCACCTAATGAAGATGTGCACCACCATCATCTCCACCACCACAGATGGGAACCTGGAAGTCACCTCCACCTACCCCAAGTATGACCATGGGGAGGGTGTGAGCGGGGAGGGGGTGCTGGGGCTGGGCACTGGTACATCCCACCACCACTCTGATGTCCTCATGCTATGCTTGTGCTGTGTGTGGTCACAGGGGTGACCAGTGCGTGACGAGAAACAGCCTTTACACCAAGATGGAGCAGCCGGGGCGGTTCAGCTACACCAACACACGTGAGTGCCTGGCTCCCACGAGGCAGCCCCTGGCATGCTCACAGCCCTGCTGTCACTGTCCCTGCTCCTGCCTTGGGGCTGATTTGGAGCCTAGGGCTGAGCTGTGCTCCTCTTTCCCCCACAGGCTGGGGCAGCAAGCATGACATCCGTGTGGTGGAGACCAACTATGAGGAGTACGCCTTGGTGGCCACCCAGATCTCCAAGAGCACCGGCCACTCCACCATGGTGCTGCTCTACAGTATGTCTGCCCTGGGCCCCCCATGCTCTCCATCCCCCAGGACCTCCTAGGATGTTTATCTCTCCCATGGGAGAAGGGCAGCACCATCTCCCAAGCTGAGGTGGTGTCCTGTGGGAAAATGGCTGGGTCGGGACTCCCTTGCTGTGCTGCCTGTGCCCCCGTGCTGGTGGGGACAGATGGGCTGCCCTCACCCTGCTCTTGGCCGCAGGCCGCACAAAGGAGCTGAGTCCTGAACGCCTGGAGAGGTTCACCCAGTTCTCCAGGGAGCAAGGCCTGACAGATGACGAGATCCTCATCCTGCCCCAGACAGGTGAGGCTGGAGGCACAGGGAGGGCAGTGGGAAGCAGGGCATGAGATACCCTGGGGGAGCTGAGAGGAAGGAGACCCTCCTGACTTGTTCCTGTCTCAGTGTGGGGCCAGCCATGGGTTGCCCCCATATGTGGTCCCTCGGTGGGGGCTGAGGGTGATCTCCCCTTTTCTTCTTCCCACAGACAAATGCATGGTAGATGCTGCCTAGGTAAGTCCTGCCTTCACTGGAGGTCAGACCAGCCTTGGAGGAGGGTGTGTGGGTGCTCAGAGCCACTGCACCCCACAGAGCCCACAGCCCCTTGCCAGCCCCTTGCCAGCCCCTCCCCAGGCTGATCCCAGTAGGAATCCCCCACCATGGCCCTGCAGGTTGCCCCAGGCCCTGGGTGGTGGGTACCCACCCACTCAGTGGGGGGTTGGCCAGACCAATGTCTCCCTGTGTGTCACCTTGTCTCCCCCAGCTCAGCTGTGCTCACCCCCCCATCTCTTCCAGGGGATCCCACCAGTTGCTGCTGGCCAGAGCCCTGACAGTGACCACCCTGTCCCATCCCAACCTGAGTGCACCCCACAACACTGCAGCAGCCTTTGTTCCCTGGCTTCACACCCCACACCTGTACCCCCATCCCCATTAAAGTCTGCGTAAAACCAGCTGTTGCCTGCTGGGCTGTTGTGTGGGAGCCCCAGTGGGGTGATGGGGAGAGGGAAGTATGGCTGCTGGGGCTGGGGCTGGACATCACAGCCAACCCCAGCTTCTGGTCAGGAGTTCACCAGGCTGGGACCCTCTGTGCACTCACAGCCCCACCCCACAGTGCTGCCTGACCACTGAATGTGCCCCATCCCAGGAAAAGGGGTCCCTGTGGCTAGGACCCACTGGGGAGATCTGCTCCCCTCTGTCTCCTTGGGCACTCTGGGTTCCCGCCAGATTCCCTGCCTTGGTTTCTGTGCTGGAGAGCAGGCTGGCAGCATGGGAGTGGAGCAATCATTGGGGGATCTCCAAAAATTTGGGGAATCATGGACATGAAGCAGAGGGACGTCTATGAATGCTGGATGTAGCTCAGCTCTGGCCACCCCTCTGGGCTCCATCCAATGAGCCTGGACCCACTCTGACAGTAGGGTCTGAGCCTGCTGCCACCAGCCCCCTTCTGGGGGCAATCTGGGCTGAAACACCAGCACAACCATCTTCTAGCACTGAGGATCCTGGGGCAGGATCTGTCCCATCACTGCCAGACCCAGGGATCAGGGGGAACAGCCAGGAGGGAGGCCCTGGGGGCAACTCATTCCCCCCCTCCCCAGACACAGCAGCAGGCATGGGGTAGCACCCAGTCCCAGCATACTCTGGGCTGGGTCTCACACAAGGCTGCATTCATGCAGGACCAGGCAACTGGGGGGGACTGTCACCTAACCCGGGTACAGGTTATTCCTGCTCTTGTGTAACCTGTTACATAAAGCAGGGGCGGGCAGGGGTGCTACCAGCAGTGGAGGTTATAAAGGTGGGTGCAGCCTCTCCTGCCCACATCCATCCCCCAGAGCAAGGATGACGGTGGCACTGCTCAGACTGGCACTATCCCTGCTCTGCCTGCTCCAGGCAGGGGCCAAGTTCCCCATGCAGCCAGACTTTGACGCCGAGAAGGTAACAGCACAGGGTGCTGCCCAGCATGTCCTGTCTGGGCTGGTGGGGCTGGGTGGGGCAGGGGGCCTTTGCTGCACCCCCAGGCACCCCATGGTCCCATCCCTGAGCCAACACCAGGGCAGCTTCCAGGAGAGCCCATGAAAAAATGGGTTAGTTAGGGCTGCTGTGTCCAGCGCCAGCAGTGGCCCTGCTCCAGGGACACCAGCACCCAAGGATGTGACATCCCTGACCATGTGGCACTTTCCCAGTGGACCAGATATTGCACTTGCCCTCCTGGCATGGGGCAGGGCAGGGTGTTCTGCATGCAGGAAAGTGGCAGGTTGCCATGTTTGGCTGGCTGGTCACCAC
Source organism: Sakesphorus luctuosus (assembly GCA_013396695.1). NCBI lineage: Eukaryota > Metazoa > Chordata > Aves > Passeriformes > Thamnophilidae > Sakesphorus > Sakesphorus luctuosus. The sequence goes on from VWZD01003233.1 coordinate 501,762, forward strand.
AGATAGTGGCAGGTCCCCCACTGCAGGTTGGCAGATTCCTACAACAGGCTGCCAGGTTACCCATGGTGGGGGACAGATCTTCCTGGCAGGTTGCAAGTCCCCACAGCTTTCCCAAGCCTCACTGGTGATGTCTTGCTGCAGTTTGCAGGGATGTGGCATGTCACAGCCATTGCTTCCAACTGCTCCATCTTCCTGAAGATGAAGGATGGGATGAAGTTGCCCATCACCACCATCAGCTTCATGCCAGAGGGGGACCTGGCCATGAAGCTGGGCTGGCCCCTGTGAGTGTCTGTCCTGCTCGCCGCATCCTCCGTAGGGGGGACTCCCCTCCCTATTATGGCAGCTCCCCCAGACTCACTGCCCCAGGGTTCCCAGTCCTGCCTGTGACCCAGCATATCACCCAGGCAGGCTGGGCTCCCCCATGCACTGCCCTCCCACGTGGCATCCACCTGCATTTTCCATTTCCATGTTCCTTATTCAGGATGGACAAATGCCAAAATTTCGAGCTGCTCTTCCAGCAGAGCGGGCAGGCGGGGCACTACATGGGTACGTGTGGGCAGGTAGATCAGAGCCATGGGTACCCTGAAGCAGAGGGGGGGCATCCCTGTCCTGCCCATGCCAGGGGAGCAGCGGGAGGTGGGTTGGCTGCTTTGCCATCACTGCTAAGCAGGCAGTCATGCTGTGGATGGGCACCCAGCTCCACCACATTGCACAGGTGTTCCCTCCTCATACCCCCTTCAGGCAAATTTGGGGCTCAAGCACTGAGCCATGGGCTCCAATGGGGCCCAGGAGGGCTCAGACTGTGCCACATTGCCCGACTGGGCATCTCTGGGGTCCTTTAGCTGCACAAGAGAAGAGGGACCTGCTTGTGATGGAGACAGACTACAGCCACTATGCCATCCTGCACGAGGCCGATCAGAGCAAGACAGAGCCCAGCACTGCGCTGCAGCTTCTCAGTGGGTGTCAGGAGTGAGGACAGGCACCCGCAGATCCCGAGGAGGGATGGGGGCACCAGTGGGGGGCAGGGGCTGGGCTCACCACCACCACCCAGGGCAACTGACATCAGTACCCAATGTCCAGCACCTAGGGAATTAATTTTGGGGTGAATGAAACCTTTCATCAAAATGCCTCCTGTTGGTTATGGGTTGAACCAGACCCCCCCTGCATTGTGACAGCGCAGCTGTAGCCCCCAACCCTGCCAGCCACCCCATACCACCCCAGGCAGATGGGTCACTCATCTCAAAGGGCTTGTGCCTCCTTGCTGCCAGGGCACCGTGGGTTGCCTGATGTCCACTCTGCACCTTCATGGCTTCACTTAGCCCTCCCCTGGGGTCCAGTCGCTGCCCTGCAGTAGCTGGACCCCTAGCATGGGGCTGGCTGCCAGGACCCCCGCACTCACCAGTCCTCACTTTGGGTGTCTGGCTGCAGCAAGGGAGCAGGATGTGAGCCCCCAGCTTCTTCAGAAGTTCATGGAGCTCATCCCCATCATGGGCCTGACCAAGGACATGCTGGCTGTCCTGCCCAAGTCAGGTGAGTGCCCTGAGGGCACTGCGTGACATGTGTGGCCCCTCTGTATGGGGACACTGTGTGGGGGCTCAGGGTGCTGCCCATGGCACACTCACTCCTCTCTTTGCTTTCCAACAGACCAGTGTGCCAAGGCCATCAGGTGAGTGTGCCCAGGGGAAGCCGGGATTCCCTCCCAGCACGGCCAATGCTGAGCAGGGACTTGCAGCCCACTGGGGGCGACCCACCTGCCTCAGGGCTCTGCTTTGGCTTTGCCCTGCTCTGACGACTCATCTGTCTGTCCTGCCTCTGCAGCTGAAGGGTTGTGTGTCCTCCAGACCTGGTGGACACTGGGCTCTGCTCCCCACTCTGTGGTGTCCCCTTCCCGTTCTTCTCAGCTGGGCTCTGCTAGACCCCTTGCTCCACACAAGGATCACCCCTCAACCTCCTAAATAAATAGATACAGAAGCTGCCCCAGAGCTCAGTGCTTTGTTGGCAGGAGCAGAGGTGCTGCCAGGGTCCCCAGGCACCCTGAGCCCAGTGGTCCTGGAGCTGACCCTTCCTGTCAGCTCCCCAGGGGTGTTGGGGGGCTCCTTTGCTGAGATGTTTCCTGTGCCCAGCATGGGGAGGATGGGAAGCAGGAGATTGGAAGGGTGCAACTGCCAGGGCAGGGGAGAATGGAGCTGGGGTGACCAGGGTCTGGCACAGCTCGGCTAGGTGGGCAGCAGCTCTGGGAAGGCAGTTAAGCTGCTAGGCTGTCCAGTGCTGCCTGCAGGGACACGCCCAGGACAGCCTATTCCCTGCTCATTCCCCTCCCAGGCCACCCGGCTGAGAGAGTGGGGCTGCACCATGGCTGCCCATAGCAGGACTGGGCCTCCCATGCCTGTCCGCCACCCTCCTTGGTCCTCCTTTTGCCCACTGACCAAAGTAGGACCATGCTGCCATGAGCCCCACGGTTTTCATCCCACTCCACTTCCTGTGAAGTGGAGGCAACCCCTGGTCCACCCCACTGTCCTCCCTGCCTCAGAGTGGGGGTCCCTCAATGCCCAGGTAGGCGTGGGCTGTGACTCCAAGAGAGCCTGACAGAGCCGGAGCACAGGGTCATCACACTGTGGGAAAGAGGAACACACTCTCACAGTGACATGAACCCCTTCTTCTGCTCGCCCTGCTCTGGGTGTGCCCTGCTTTGCAGGCTCTGAGTACTGCAAGGCAGGTGGGAAAGCCCGCGCGGGCACCGCGGCTCAGGTTGTGCCAGCAGCATGTGGATGGCTGGCTATGTGCGGATCCAGCGGCTGCCTCGGGCCGGGTTCCAGCCCGGCCAGAAGGAGAGGTCACCGAGCCCTTTGGTGAGCGCTGGCTGGGTAGTGGTGTTGCCCCCGGAGTCTGTTACGGGAAGAACTTTCCGCTCCAACCAGCAGCCCTCCGACAGCCAGTTGGAAAACAACAGCTCGCTTTGTTCTTTCATAATCAACTAAAGAAACAGGGAAAATCCTAAATTTCAGCGGTGGTGCAACAGTTCCTGTAACTCCGTTTTGGGGCGGGTAGGCAACTTCCCCTGTGCCCCAGGGGTTTGTTCACCCCTGGCTGACTCCTTGCCCTTCCAAACCCCACCTTGCCCAAGCCAACCCCAACGGCGCTCCCGCAGCTCCGCACGCAGCAGTGGGGGAGGAGGCGGCGGGAAGCACGGAGCTATAAATCTGGCAGCCCTGGCACCACTCCCCATCCCACTGGTGAAGCCAGAGGAGCTGAGGCAAGATGAGGACCTTGGGGCTGAGCCTGGGGCTGGCCCTGCTCTGCTTGCTGCGCGTGGAGGCTCAGGCTGCAGAGCTGGACATGAGCAAGGTGCTCCGCAACATCCCGGGAAGGGAAGGGGGGAGGGTGGCCTCTGGTCACCAGCAGCCGGGGGTGACTGTAGAGATGTTTTGTTACTGGGTCAGCTGGAGACACTACAGCCACCATTGCTTTGCTGTCACACCCAGGTGAGGGAAATCACCCAGCTCCCGCATACGTGTCCCTGAGGAGATTTTGTTGACTGGAGGGGGTGTGGGTGTTCCACGGACTGAGGGTGTCCTGGCTTGGTCCCTGAGGAGGGGACACTCCCAACTACTCCTATGGACTCACAGTCTGCTCTTCCTGCCAGATTGCAGGGAAATGGCACATCACTGCTATGGCCTCCGACTCTGAGAGTTACCTCCAAAAGAAGGACCAGCTGAAGATGGCAATGGCCAACATCGAGGTCCTGGGCGAGGGTGACCTGAAGGTCTCCTTTGCAATTCCCACGTAAGTCCCACATGCTTTACTCCACAGGTTTCATTGACCAGCCTCCTCTCTGGACCTTCCGTGGTGGGACTCCAACTGAGTGCACCCACCTGGGCATGGGGTGAGGCAGGAGCACCACGGGCTTGTGACAGCCCCTTCTTCAGGGCAGGCTCAGGGCAGCACCAGCCAGGACCAGTGCCACTTCAAAGCATGGGGTGCTCTACTGCTGAGGGATGTAGCAGGGTGATGAGGGACCTTAAGGTTAAAACCTTCCTGGCAGGACCAGCCTTATCACAGAAGCTCAGAGCATGAGCAAAGGCATGGATGATCTCCAGGTGCCAGCATTGTCCCCTGGCAGCCCTGGCACCCATTGCTCCAAAGGTGGTGGTATCTATCCCCTCCTGCCCCCCTCCACACCACTCCATCCCTGAACAGCAAGTCCCATGTTTGGGTTAGTGACCCCAAAGCAGGGGGTAACTTCAGCCCAGCTGGAGCATCCTTCACTGTTTTGCAGCCCTGGGAGATGTATGAAGTTTGAGTCAATCTACAAGCCAACAGGCATCCCGGGTGAATACTACAGCTCTGGTGAGTTGGGGGAGCCTGGCTCTTGGGGCAGGTGGGAGGCATCCCATCATCCCTGTCTGAAGCAGCTGGCTGTCCCTGGTGACATAGCCCTCAGAACTGCCTTTCCCTCCTGGGTGGGACATCCCTCTGTGTCTGGGTGCCAGTTGCACCCCAGGGCTGCTCTGTCAGGGCTGGTGACACAGCAGTTGGCCCTCTGGGTTAAACACATTCACGCCAAGCTTAAACCCTGGGGGAAAGCAGGTTCGTTCTGCAAAGGAGATGTGGGTCGGTGTTCCCAGAGGATGAAGCAAGGGGTAGTTTCCCACCATCCCCAGCCCAAGGGTCAGTCTGACACTGGCCAGCAGACCATAGCCCACATCCTCAGCCCTTGCTGCCCTCACCTCCCCATGCTCTACTGCGGTCTGTGGGCTCCCCCAGGCTTTCAGAGGAGCCTTAGCAAGAGGGAAAAGCAGGACAGGGAGACAGGAAGGAAAGACAGGCTGGGTGCACATTACACTTTTACAGCTCCTTTGCAGCATGGGTGTTTTCAGGAGGAGGTAATTAATTTTTCTCCATGTCCTTTTGCAGACAGAGGCAATAAGACGGCACAGCTGGTGGATACTGATGGCAGGACCTATGCAGTTATCTTTGCCACCAGAGAGAAGGAGGGGAAGATCTTGCACATGCTGAGACTCTACAGTACGTAGGCTGCAGTGCTGCGACAAGGGTGAACAGCTTGGAGGTGTCAAGGTGCTTCCCAGGGTCCTGAGAGGCCAGGAGTCAGGAGACAGATCCTCTCCTCACTCCTGCCCTGGCTAGGGTACAGAAGTGGGGCTGGGGCTGCTGTGTGTCCCCCGTGTAGCAGTGAAGGGACAGTGATTTTGGGTGCAGGGAAGACTGCAGGGAGGCTCCTACACTGTCCTGGGAGTCTATGGCCTTGAGTGAGTCGTGTGGTGAAACAGAGTGAAGAGTGGGGGCCTTGCTGCAAGGTAGAGTAGAAACAGTGGGGACAGGAACAAAGAGAAGAGTCACTGTGCTGGTGCCAGGACCTCTGCCTTGTCTTGTCCCCTGGATGGGGTGTCTTATACATCTGACCACCACTGCTCTCTAGGACCTCTCTACCAGTGCTTCCAGCCTTCTCCCAGGGACTGCCATCCATCCCAGTGTCACCTGGATGCACTCAACCCAGCTGCCCAGGAGATGCAGGGACAAGCACAGCCTGGAGCTAATTCATCTATCTGTCTTTAGGCAGAACCCGGTGGGTGAGACCCAGAATCACAGAACTGTTCAAGAAGTTTGCCAAGGTGAAGGGCTTCAGCGATGAGATGATCTGGATATTACCCAGGCAGGGTGAGCATTGCCCAGGGTTGACAGGGACACATGGGCTGGGACCAGCTCAGACCATCACTGCCACCGCTTTATGGCCTGAGCTGGCAGGTGAGAATGCTGGCATCCAGAGGCGCCCTGGCTTGGCACATCATGGCTTTCTCCCTGCTCAAGTTAATTCTGGGTTGTCTATTTTGGGTGCTAAATGGGGCTAGTCAGACCACAGCACCAGACTCAGGCTTTCTCTTTACTTTCACAGAGGAATGCAGCCTTGATCAACCATAGGTGAGTTGCTGGAGTGCAACATGGTGTTTGCAATGTCCTCTGCTGGAAACTGTCCCTCTTGGTGCCCCAGCAAGGGCCACCAAGAACTCTTTGAATTCCTCTGGGTTTGAGCTGTTTGAACCTGTGCTGGAGCTTGTACCCAGGTAGGACCATTCCCTTGGGTGTTGCTCTGCAGTGGGGACCCCCAGGGAGGAGTGGCCAGCGCTGAACAAGGGCACATGAGCCAAAACCACTGTATCAGTGGAAAACCAGTTGCACAGCCCCTCCAGCAGAGAGGGCCAGGACACCAGCTCCTGCCAAGGGGACCTTGGGCTCACGGACCAGCAAACCTAGGCAGAGTGGGTTGTGTCTTGCCACACAAAATGTTTGCCTTAGGCCCACCCTGGCATGTACTTTGCCACCACACCAATACACACACAGCTATAGGGGTTAACTAGAAATCCATTGCTGGACATGGCTCACCCTACAGAGCTGGGGAGAACTGGAGAAGAGCATGCTGATCCCAGTGGAGAGCCCCCCTTGGTTGCTCTGCTGGCCTTGCCTTACTCAGCCTGCCTCTCACGGATGTTTTCCAGGAAGTGCAGGCTGGCTCGTGGATGCTTCTCTCAAGCAATGCAAAACCAACACTCTGAAGCTCCAGGCTGCTGCTCTACTATCTCTCTTCTGAGCTCCATGGGCAAGGCTCTGGCACAACCATTGCTCCTCCAGCTCACAGTCCCTGCTTTTTGCCAAATAAAGAGAAACTTAATCAAGATCTTGGTGTAGCTGTCTGGGAAGAACCCAGGGTGCTGGGGTGTGTGGTCCCCTCCTGTTGTCCTCCCAGGGGCTGTGATGGTGAGAAGCCAGGAGTGATCCTAGGCTGAGCTCACCCAAGTGAGGGCAGTTTCAGAGCCCACAGGATTTTCCCTCCTGAGTGCCTCCCATGAGGCAGGACCAGGCCAGGCACAGGTTAGGCAGCAGGTGCCATGAGGCTGGGAATCCCATGGGCATGAGGGGCTGCATGGAGAAAGGCGACAGAGAGTGACATTGGAGTTTGGAAGGTTGTACCCACCACCACCACCCATCACCTCCCTTCCTCTGGCTCTGCTGTGGCTGCAACCCTCTGCTCCCTAGGAGCCCCAGGAACTTGTCTACCAGCTCAGGCTGAGCCAAGACAGGGCAAGACTCAGATTTGGGATCTTTTAGCCCTGTGGTGCTGCAGGTTGCTGTGGAACATGGGTGTCTGAATCTTTCAGACCCAAACCTTGAAAGCTGAACGTGGTTTCTGCCCCTGGTCACAGAGAAAACCCTACTGGAGTTGGAGTACCTGGTGGTGGTGGACATGGTTACTCAGAAAAACCATGTCTGTCCCATCCTTGGAATTGTTCAAGGCCTGGTTTGACAGAGCTTGGAGCAACCAGGTTTAGTAGAAGCTGTCCCTGCTCATCCTTGGCCATGGAGTGGAATGAGATGAACGTTAAGGTCCCTTTCAATCCAAACTGGTTTATGATTTCTCCTCCCATGGACCAGGAAAATACATTTTGGAAATTGTCCCTCCTGACTCTGAGGATCACAAGATCGGGATGCATCCCAGCAGCAGCAAGGCAAGGGACCTCACTGGGACTTCCCAACCCAGTGCAATCTCTTCCCTCTGAGGAAGGAGCCCAGCATTTCCAGCAGGAATTCTCCTTGGCAGTTTGGACTGGAACAGTTCAGCATTTACTGCGCTCCCAGAAGTGCCCAGCCCACATGCAGCTTTGCCTCCAGGCTCATTTTTGGTACATGTATTGATGCAGATGAAAACATCCTGCTGGCAGCAACGCCCTTCATCAGAGACTCTGTGTGACAGGGAGTCCCAGTGTCTCCACATCATGTTCCAGACAAACATTTCCTTGCTGCCATGTGCAGGCATCACCCTGACAGACAGCAGTAAGATAATTGCTCTTTTCCACTGGCACTTTCTATTCCTCCTTTTGTCTGTCTATTTTCTCCCCATGTCCCAGAGCACACAGGGGTTCAGATATTTTCTGGATGTGAGTTCCCTCTGTGCAGAGCAGGTGGTGGATCCCCATACAGCCCTCCACAGTCCTTCAAGCTTGTCCCTGTCTCCACTGCTCATCTAACACTCCTTTACTCCCTAGCAAACCTGGCCAGATGCCATTATATATCTGATAACAAGGGACTTTTCTTATCCTGAATGTTTCTGAGGGCTTCCTGAGATGAGGCACATATTTGGCATTGGTGGCATCCTGCAGCAAGGAGCTTCCCTGCCCACCTCTGCTCTCCCTTTGGCTTGTTGTGGTGGTTCCATGTTCAGCTCCTCAGCCAGGTGCTGTGGGAGCACACCAGGGGGAAGGTTGGCAGGCACCAGGTTAGTGCAGTGGGGATCAGCCCAGGCACCAGGGTCCTGGACACTGGTAGAGAGAGCAGAGGGGTGCTGGGGCAATGGAGGTGTTGGGCCAGCCTTTGATGTCTGAGGAGCAGTTTGAGACTCGCAGCTCATGGCTACTGGCGATGCAAGACCATCTGCTCTATTCATGATCGCCATGCTGTTCCAGATCTTAAATTTTTGACAAGCTTCCTTGTCCTCCCAGCTTCTGCTCTAACCCTTCTCTCTCCTTCCCCTGTTCAGATCATGTTCCAGCTTGAGCTGCATAACTAGACCTGGGCCTCCACCTTACTGAAATGTGGGAGTACAGCTGAGGTTTACATGATGCCTTGTCCTATTCCTTGATCTTCTCCCAACATCCCCTCATGCTGCCCACTTTGGCACTTGCTGCAAATAGATAAGATGTTTTACAAGACATCTGTCAGCACAGTGACCTCCCTGGGTGACCTGTCCTAGTTACAGCGGCTGGGACCAGTTTTCACTGTGTGGGTGTAACCAAAACTGTGTATTTTATACCCTCTGTGGCATTTCTGCTGACAATTGGCAGCAGCTTCCCAGGGGACACCTGACCCCTCAGGCTACAAGTTGGTTGTTAGAGAACCCTGTGAGACAGAGGAGTGTTCCTGTCTTCACGCCAGGAAGCAGTACTAACTCCCCCTGGGGAGGCATCAGCACCTTCACACCCAGCCTGAGGGGTCATGTCTGCTAATGGGTCATCAAAGATTCCCAAAATATCCCATGACTCACAGAGTTAAATCACCCATTGTGAAATTCGCCACCCTGGGGGTGCTACTGGGCATTCCCACCTGAACCTGAGCATAGACAATCTTGGGGTCTGGGGCCTTCTGGTAGCACTCATTGGATCCAGAGGAGGACCAGAACCTTGACAGAACTGGGACTGCCACTCTTGACCAGACTGTGACATCCTCCTCACCAAGTTTTCCTTTCCTTTTACTTTGTACTCAGGGGACAACATGGAGCTCAGCATAGGAGCCTATGAGCACCGCTCTGTTTGTGCCCCAGGGTGCTGGTTTTTCTGGGTTGAAACCAGTTTTTCTCTGTATCATGGTATTTGTGGTAATCTTTTTAGTAAATTGTAACTCTGACTTGAAATCTCTCAAGTCGGGTTCATCTCTCCCACCAGTTTACCTTTAAACCAGCACATCTTCCTTTCTCTCAGCCACTTTTTATTTTATCGTGTGGGTGACCAAGAACTGTGATAGGCTGGCCTGAGAGGTTGTGGAGTCTCCTCTGAGGATACTCAAAACCCATATGGATACAATCCTAAGTGATGGGTCCAGAGGACTCTTCTTGAGGAGAGAGGTTGGACTGGATGACCTCCAGTGGTTCCTTCCAGCCTGAACCATTCTGTGATTTATCCCAGTGTGATCTTCCTCTCTAGCCATGGCAGCTTTTCACCTGCGAGCTTTGATAAAGACCTTTCCCAGCTGACCAGAGAATGTCCAAGGCTCATGTTTTGTTGACCCCTCCAGAGAGGAAATGTATTTTTGAGGTGTGATTTTCCTGTGCAAAAGTTGAATTTAGTCTGTCCTGTGACATGGTTTGCCCAGACATCAACCAAGTCTGGCATTAATTACAGCTTTTATATCTCCCACACTGCATAGGAGTCCTACTCATCTGTCATCCTTTACCTCTGACCACCTCTGCAGAGGCTGGCACGTTTGCTTCTTCTAATTTGGTAAAAACTAGAGGTATCAAAGGGAAGTGTAAGCGGCAGGTGGCATGCTGCAGTCATGTTAGCAGGAGATTGAGAAGGCTTACAAGGGAGGAAAGGGAGGTGCTTGGCTCATTTCCTGCCAGGCTTTGTTTGCTGCTCCTTCAACTGTCGTCACGTGACTCAGAGGGGAGTTGGAGGTGTGTCTTGCTCGTTAGCAGGAGATTGAGAAGGCTTTAAAACCATCTCTAGGGAGCGCGAGCAACCTGGAGCACGGCAGTTTGCACAGCAGTTCGAACAGGCAGGGCATAAGCGAAGGTATTTTTGTAGGCTTTTTTTTTTCTCTTTCTTTTCTTTACTTTTCCCTACAACTCAAGGCAGTC
>VWZD01003234.1:0-96225 GCA_013396695.1 Sakesphorus luctuosus
TAGCTCTCAACCTCATGCGGGCATGCAAGTTTTCGCTTTTCCCCCACGACAAAGGAGTGTCCCTGGAGAAGTTTTTAGTTTTATATTGAGTAAGAAATTTAAGTAGAGCATAAAATCCAGCCTCACATGAATCTTTCAGCATTGACAGAAACCTTAACTTCACACTGTGCATTTCTTAAAATCAAACATGCTGGTTGGGGATGACCAAGATCCAAATGTGTTAATATTGTATGTGTTCAAAGACTGTCAATGACCATCAAAGAATCAAATCTCCACTATACCCTGAGGAGCTAATTGTAAAACCTGTGTATTTCATAACCATGACTTTTTATGTTTTTTAAATAAGGCATGGAAATTTTTGAAGATTCTTAAGACATAAAGAAAGTAATTCTACTGCTGAACTAGTATATATGGTTTATTGTGAAAAACATCCACACATCACTTACTCTGAAAGATTGGAGGTTTGTAAAACGCATCTTGTAGCACTGGTGAAACTTGCTGATTTCAGAATTTTGCATGATTTGTAGCATTGTGTTTTGCTTTCAAAAATTATTAGTGCTTTGTAATATAAAAGCTTGGTAAGGATACTAAAATAGTTTAAATTTTTATTGCTTTTTAAGGGGTTTCTCTTCTCTGCATTAACTGGAGGGAGTCAAGTTAATGCAAAAGAATGTCCTAGATTTCAGTTATGAGCATGTTTGTGATTACTGATAGACAGTCATTTGTTTTCCCTATTGTCTTGGGTTGAGCTGGCAAAATGCCAACTGCCCAATACAGCGTGTCAGCCTCCCTCTCTCTGGGAAAAGGGAGAAAGGAAAAGAACACCTCAAAACAGGTTAAACTAACTATATATATTTACACAGAAAAGAGAAAATTAAAAGAAAACTACAATATAACACACACTTACACAGTCAGCAAGGCAAAAGAAAAAGATAACAATAAAAAGCATCTACTTCCCTGAACTAAAACAAAATATGAGTAGCGGCGGCAGCAGCAAGTCCCAGGACAGCAATATAGAGGCAGCGTGTCCTGCCTACTGCAGCCATCATGCTAACTAACAAACTCCTCCTACTCTACTGTATTTATATCTCAGGTTTGCATCATCTGGTATGAAATATTTCTTTGGTCACTTAGTGATACCTGTCTCTAATCTATGTGGATTCTCTGAGCTTGCTAAGCTGAGACCTAGCTATAACTAAAGCCAAAACTACCACACCTATTTATAATGTAGTTCACTCCATAACTTATTTGATAACTGTGACCAGTGCTTGGGATTGCTGACTTAAAAAAACAACCTTTCTCTCTTCATCAGAGAAGATTTGGTCAATCAGGGCTACACTCTTTCATCTGTGTTTTGCTTTGTAAAACGAACTGCATGTCCAGAATAGATGTTCATATGATCTTTCTCAAGAGCAAATTAAATTACTATTGCAAGGCTGCTCTACCACAAAAGAAGGGAAGTTATTATTTTAGGCCTTCCTCAACCAAGTATCATTTGGTAAGTCAATTGGTAAAGTACACACTATTATATGATACCCTAGCTTATCACTAGGAAAAGGTCACACAGATTTCCCTTTCACATTTTCTAAAAGCTAGACATCTATGACTGAAAATAAACCACTGGAGCTTATTCTTATTTTATAGAAGAAAAAGAACCATATGAAAAGTTAAATAAGTGTCTCCCCTTTTTGCCTTTATTGTGGATGCAGTGAGATATCCTGCTTGCAGCTGCAAATGCTGAATTACTTTAAATTCTGGAAAGTGATTGCCTCTATGCCTTTTGCCAGATAAATAATCCCATCTCTTTTAGAAGACCAGCTTCATTCCCAAACTGCTTCCCTCTCTAATTCTCATTCTTGTTGCAGCACATGTCTCTCTGGCTGTGAAGAGAAGCAGTGTCCGGCTGGTCACTGGCAAGAGTTCACAAGCTGAGGCTCATCACCTTCAGAGAGTTTCTCATGCTGCATTGGCCCACAACGACAGCAAATGGTTTGGGCTGCAAAGTCAAGGGGACTTGAACCTCTTCTGCTTTCCTGCAGGTGCTGTGGTGATTGTTTTGATAAGGATTAAGGGATGCTCTCTTCTGATCTACTCCTTGTCAGCCTGAATGCATACAGTGCAGTAAGGATACCTTCATCACTACCAGTGTAGCTCATTCGGTGTTGATACTCTTTGGAGGGAAGGATATTAACAACTCCAGGTTTCCTCAATGTGTCCTGTGTCCAGCTTGCCTCCAATGTGAGTTGATGCTAAATGATTCATGTCTTTCCCCCCAGAAAAGCTGAGGAGACTTTGGAGGAATGAACACTGGCTCTTAGTGGAGCTTTAGGGTAGCACCAAAAAATGTTAATCATCTAGAGAGAATTACAGTGGCACCTGTACCTAGACGATAGGTTTGTGAGAGAAAAGATTTCATTTACAACTGTATCAATCCCTTCAATTTTCACTGGGCTGATTGCAACTAATTCTGGGATTACTTAAATTGTTTCCCCTTCAAGTTTGTGTTTCTTTTTTTGAGTCCTGAAAGAGAGAATTTTCATCTGAATTCTCTGTTTAGTTTCACTATTGCAATAATTTTCACAGTTTTTAATTTAGTCCCTACATTGACAAGCTAGCCCTCTTTCTCCCCTACATCATACCCATTATGTTTTTCCTTAAATTCTAAGCCCTTGCACTTTCTCTATAAAATCTACCAGTACTGATCAGGGCAATTCCTATCTCTTCAGCATGAACTGTGAAACACACCAAACTGTTTTTAATAAAAAGAAAGGGAAGTGGAGGGGAAGATGTGGAGGACTTATTTTCCTGTATCTCTTCATCCTGATGAGATTTGTGCCAGATGCTGTGTTTCATAACATAATTATATGCATTTATTCTCCACATAATAAAACTAGAATAAAATCGCTACTCACCCACAAGTAGTAAATCAAGAAAATGGTGAATTAAGTTTGCCTAATAAATGTTGCTCTTCATAAAATTAAGCTGTTTACAATGTGTGGTTCATCTTCCTTTACATGTTTAATTATTTTGTTGCTTAGTATTTGTTCTATTATTCCATTATTGTTCTAATATGGTGTGATGAAGAAAGAAGTTACATTTCTGTGCTGTGGCTGTTGAAATAATTCTTCTTTCCATTTCTTTTAAGGATAGGAATTTGCCAGCTTCCCCTCAATTACAAGTACAAAATTGATGAAATGTCACTCATATGTCCATCATACTTCTTTTTTCTCAAAAAGATGAAATGGGTAAGTTCTGACACACTGCATTTTGTTAAGAAAAATGTGGCATTTCACACAAACCAGGAAGTTTAGCTTTGTTTTCAAGTTTAAACCTTTTTTTCAATAACATAAAAAGTATTTCCTGCCAAAGTATTTGCAGACAAGTACTTTGCAATTTTCCTATTTCAAACTTTTCTCCTTTGAAACATCTGAATGACACCTTCACCTTCCCACGTAACACAATAGTTCATTTACCTTCAGAAAGAGCGGAAAAATATTGCATTGAATTAAAAATATATTTGGTCTCCAAAAGAAAATTTCAATTATATTTTTTCCACTTCTCCTTGGCCCTGAATCATGCCCAGTTGGTGGACTGTGCCTGTACAGAGGAACACGCATGCAGCGCATTACATGTACTGGGACCATCTGGAACCAGCAGATTGAAAGGAGAGTTTTCTGTCTTGAGAGGTGAGCAAGACTTCAGGTGTACAGGGAAATGGCACTGTAGTAAATCAGAGGAAAGAAAAGAAATTAATGGAGACAGACAAAATATATGGTGACTCCCACTTGTGGAAGGAAGAGAGGAAACCTCTCCTGGGAGTTGTGACAAACACACTAGTGTTACTGAGAATCCCTAGGGGAAAAGTGAAGATCCAGTTGGACAGACATTTCATGGACAGTGAGGTTATCTGAGCCTCAGAGCAGGCAGGATAGCAGTCTAGGCAAGACAGCAAACCCAGGATTGCTAGGAGATAGCCCACAACTCAGAATGTATTGTCACATGGATGAACAAGAGGACCTGTGGAATGAGAAGATGACAGAATAGAAGCTGACACATCTCCTCTTGGATCTCCTCTTGGAGTCTCCTGTTGCATATTTGGGCAGCCATGTTCTGACCACTCTTGTCTAGCTATAGTCTCACTACATATAATGGCTTTGGAGGTAAATGAAAGCAAGGTTGTGCCAGCTGGCAAGTTTTGCAGTTTAGTTTATTGTGTCTGTGAATAACTCACCCTTAGGCCTCTTGTTTTTCTCTGTAACCAGTGGAATTTTACATATGGCATTAGATGCAGTCATCTGCAAAGAATAGGGTGGCACAGAAGTTCCTAATCTTTGAAGTTGTGCATGTGTCATCCACATACTGCTGCATTTCACCCCATTATAAAGAAGAGGCTTGAAAATCTGAGGAGCATAAGAACCAAAATCTATTGCAGAAGTTCCTAAGGTTCTTCTGTGACCAAAACCTATTATGCGTCCTACAAAAACATACTGTTTATATATTAGCAAGCAATTATACTGCTTTTAAAAAGCCTCGAAAGATTTTTAGAAAGACAAAATATGCAAGTTATAGTAGCCTACGGGCTGGCATTAACCTTCACAATGATAATTTATATTTTATGCCTACTTCATTTTTATACACCTGCCTTTCTTTGCAATTCATAAAGAAAACATACTGATAACAAAGGAATTGCTCTGTCACAGAATTTACAATCCTAACTGAGAGGTACACATAGTGCCTTATAATCTTCTAATCTTTTTTGATATCAAATGTAATTTCAATGAAGAGGGAAATATAAAAATTAAAGTGTTATGATGGGACAGCAGCAGGCTGACAAACCTGACACAGCTGAATAACAGCCAAGAGATGGTAGTGTTTGAGGTTTTCCTTTCTTTTGTTCTTTGCTTATGCTCTCTGAGGTTTGAAAAATCCACAAGGAGCTCTCATTTGGGTGAAATACTGTTTCCCCCACTGTTCCTGCAGAAGTGGGTGCCCTCTGTGGTTTCTGTCCCTCTGGGTATGTTCAATGCTTCCATGCTGTGATCCCGCATGCAATTTGGAGCTTTCATTTTAGGGAAGCCAGATACACCAGGTTGCTTTGCAGCTCTACTCGTGCCCCTGCAGACAACCAGTGGTGTGTGTGAGGGGGACAAAAGTAGATGGATATCAAGAGTCAATCATTCTGCACACAGAAAGGTGCAGTGGGGGAACCTTCAAATTACTTAATTTCGGTAAATCTCATAGAATATGCTGAGTTGGAAGGGACTCATCAGGATCATTGAGCCCAGCTCCTGGTCCTGCACAGAATACCCCAAGAATCTCACCAAGCTTGTTACCTGTTTATGAAGATCAGTTTACACAATGCCTGGGCGCTGGTTTCATGCATCCTTTCTCTGGCTTCTTGATCCCTGCCCCATTGGGGTCTGTACAGCACGGAAATGTTGAGGACACAAATGTGCTCCCAGCCACAACTCCAGGGTTATCTGGCAGGGCAGGTGCCGGCAGATACTAATTTTCAGATGCCCTCCCCTGGCTGTGTCCCCTCCAAGGCCTCACTCCCCAAGGCAGCAGTACTATGCTTTCGGTTCCCTCATGTGTGACCCAGAAGCCTGTATCATCTTACAGGGAGTGAATTAGGAGAGTGAAGGGCAGGCTGTGTGGTCACTGTTTTCAATATCTCTCCTGCTAGCCATTACATCATTCAGCTACTCTCTAAGAGGATTTTCAGCAGGCTTGGCTTCATTATTAAAATAGTAATTAATTTTTTCCTCTTCACAAAACCCAAGGATCTTCAAATGGAGGCCTCAGGAGCAAGGGCAGCTTCCTTTTGAAAGTGGCCTTTCTGGAAGCCATAATCGGCTCTACAACTTTACAGTACACATGTTCCCCAGTAAATGTGATTAAAGAGCCACACAAAAAACCCCTTGCAGAAAATTAATTCAGTTTCCAGAATAAAAAGTTTGATAAAGTTGTGCAATGCTCCAATGACAACACATAATAGAAGTGCAGAGTTTTATCCTCTTGAAGGATAAATGAGTGGCCAGAAAGGTCTGGTAGTTCCCAGAGTAAAAACATCTGCTACAGATAATTCACTTTATCTTTTGATTGTAAAATTCATTAGCCATATCAGGCAGCTGTAGTTTCAACCATGTTGCTAGGAAGTAGAGTTTTATAGGCTGGGATGTCGTTTGTTCTCCCCAGCAGTGGTAAGGTAGCATGAGTGCCTGGTGAAAAGAAACCTCTGCTACCCAAAAATAAAGGCATGAGTGGCTTGGAAGAGAAGGAGGGAGCGTGGGCTGGAAGTGTAGGACTGAATGCAAAGAGATGCCAAGTGCCGTCAGAGCCACAATGGCTGGTCCTCCCTGTCACCAGATCAGTGGCAGCTGAAGGCTCCAGCCTTCCTGCAGGCTTGGGAAGAAGATGGCTTAGTGAACTGGAAAGTAAACATGATATGTATTGCAGTGCATTTCACTGCTCTGTCCTATGGTACTATTTTACAGACCTTATTAACTGTAGAGTTTGAGGTACATTTTATGGAAAAGTGGTTCCACATGCTTAGATGAAGAGAAAAAGCCCAAGGAGATTTAAAAATACATACATACAGACACACATATATGCATATGTCTGTCTATTTTTGAATTTTAAAGTACATATTTATTCCTATTCCTACTCTGATGCATTTATATTATTTAGACTTTTATTACTTATATTTATCTAGAGTAAGCAAGAAAAAGACAGAACTACGTTTTCTGGGTATTTTACTCTTCAAAATAACCCTGATAGAAGACTATTTTCAACTGATCTCTGAACCTGAAAATAAAATTGCAATACTTAGCATGTCCCTCCAGTCTCTGGACCAGCATCTTGTAAGCCTTTTTGGTGCACAGTAATCACAGTCCTTGATAACTCCTGTGGAATATCCCCTGTTACTTGGGTTCAGTGCTAAGTAAGTAGCTAATATGACATCGGAGTTGGGGACAATGAAATTATCAATTAAAAAAATTACTTTATATTGGGTGAACTTTGAAATTTCTAGAGGGATGAAAAAAATATTTTTTTGAGATTATTATGCCCTATTAGACTAATGATGGCCACCAAGTGTTGGCTTTTGAAGGCCAGAAAGATTGTCCAAACACATGTGAAACCATCACCGATGTTAATGCTGCAAAAATACCTCAAGAAAGACAGACCAACTGACACTTATGTACCCATTACTCCATTTTCACAGGTCACAATGAATTATGCAGGCCTGTCACATAAGGGTACAGGGACAGTCAGTTTGGTGATGATAAAATCACTTCGATTAAAGCTGATTCCAACACAACAATTTTTGTTAACTGGGAATGATAGTTCATACTTTTTTCCATTGCAAAATGAATATGGGGGAACTGTTATAAATTATCTTTCTTTAAGCTTTCCTTCTCATAAAGTCATATTTCCTCAGTATTGGAAATGTTTAAAGCTTCACCAATAACAGGAATACAACAAGAACCAATCTTTTCTGTGGAAAGATGCTGATACTGGTGTAAATATGCCATCCAGATGCAACCATTATAGTGGACAAGTCTAAAACTTTAACACTGCCTCTTTCTTCCTTTTATATTGCATCTAACTTTGATTTCTATAATATTAAAGAAAAACTTCAAAGATGTCTAGAAGACATATAGCTGTTACCTCTAAAATTGTTTTATTCATGTTATTGGGAATGTACTCAAATGAACTGACAGATTCATCATCTCTCAAACTACAGGATGAATTAAATCTGAGACAGGGAGGCACATTTTTAGCAAATTCACGCTGACATTTCATCACTACTATCAGTGAAGCCATAGCAATTAATACCTACTGAGTGTATGACCTAAAGTTTATAAAATGTCTTTTGTTGTTGTTGTTGTTAGTTTTGAAGAAAAGAATTAAAAATGCAGAGTTATTTTACTTATGATCTACTAAATATTAGTTCTAAACAAGGAAATTGGTGGCTTTCAGATAAATATAGGCTTTTTTTGTTTTACTACTGCTTCCATCCTTCAACAACACCTGGTCCTCAAATGCAAAGAAAGCAGAACAATGCATGAATTTTGATAGATTGGAGTAACATAGTTTTATTGCAGTCTGCATTCTCAAATCTGTCCTGTGCACCACCCAAGCCACTGGTGACTCTTTACAAGATTATGAAATAGATTGTCCTAGAAAATATGCTCTGGCACAAAAATAGAAGGAGGTAATCCAAGACAGACAGCATGGCATTACTAAGGGGAAGTCATGCCTGATCAGTCTGGTGGTCTTCTGTCATGTAGCGACAGCAGTGACCCCAGACATGAATAGTAACTGGGAGAAGCCTTTGAGAGCAGCCCTGCAGAGAAGGACTTGGGGCTTCTTGTGGATGAAAAGCCAGACATTAGCCAGCAATGTGCACTTGCAGCCCAGAAGGCCAACTGCATTCTGGGCTGTATCAAAAGTAGTGTGGCCAGCAGGTCAAGAGAGGGGATTCCATCCCTCGACACTACTCTGGTAAGACACCACCTGGAATGCTGTGCTCAGAACTTTACATATGGACAGCTAAGGATAGGTCAACGGGCAGCAGTGATTTAAACTGAAACAGGGCAAGTTTAGATTAGATGTTAGGAAGAAATTCTTTACTGTGAGAGTGGTGAGGCACTGGAACAGGTTGCCCAGAGAAGTTGTGGCTGCCCCATCACTGCAACTTCTTAAAGCCATGTGGGGGTGACAGTGTGTGTGTGAACCTCTTAAGGTCTGAGGTGATGGATGAATGCATCCTTAAGGACCAGAGAACCAATGTGGATGCCTTGTAACCAGTAGAATCTTTCCATGTATGTTAGGTGAACTACTGACCAATAGTGTACTGGCATGCTATATACAGGAGTAGATAAAAGTGAAGTTGTTACTAAAAATAAAGTCCTTTGTCTTCAGTGAAGCTTTCTGATCACACTGCAGCCTGAGCTGTCTTTGCCTTCTCTGACCACCGCTAAGCTAATCTACATTACCCCAATAAAGGGTGACCCGAATAACGCCAGGTTGAATGGGGCCCTGAGAAACCTAATCTAGTGACAACCCTGTCCATGGCAGGGGGATTGGATGTAGATAATATTTAAATTCCCTTCCAAACCAAACCATTCTATGATTCTATGATTTTACAATCCGGTGGTATGGGCATTCACAAAATTTTTGTAGTTGTATGGGAATCACAGCATGAAAATGAACACATGTTGTGAGGCACTTCTTATGACTTATTATTCAGGTTGCAGCAATTCCAAGAGACCATATTCTGATGGGGCTGGATGAAGTACATTCAGTCACTAAACACTTCCCTAGAATGAAACTGAAGAGTAGTAAGAGTCCATGTAAAATGAAGGCTGCTGTGTTCAGCACGCCTTGAGAGTGTTTATATATTCTGGACCACATATCTGCCTTTGGAAGTATCAGTAAGAGAGACACTAACTTTAGTCCTGTTTTCTGTGAATTGTTCTTTTAAAAAGCTACTTTGAAAAGTGCTCCTGTGATGAGCCCACCAAAGGTGATTTTTTCCCCCCAGGCAAGTGGCAATCTCTTCTCACGTGCTGTTGCAGCTTTCCTGGTCAGGGCAGAAGGCTGAACTTCACTTATTGCTACAGAAATATATCAACTTTGACTCCTCATCCTATGCATCTGAAAATTCACTGAACACCCAAGTAAGAAGAGGTTCTTCTAGGAATGGCACCAGAAGAAAAGCAAATAAATGGGCCTGATCCTTTCACAAACTTGTGAATTTAAAGACAGACCAAAAGAAACCCTTCTTAATTTATCAGCTGAGCAAGTGTGGAAAAATTTCTCTTAGGTACAAAGTGTATGCACTTTACAGAAAAGAAAAATAATAATGAAAAAGCTTTAAATAAGCTTCAGAATGTTGTCTGTAATTAATTTATTTTGCACTGGTTTCCCTCTTTTACGGGAAATAAATACTTTGAAGGGGATCAGATTGTTCTTTCAAAACTGAGGGTCAGCATAATACAAGTGGAACAATGAAATTGTGCTCATGTCAGAGTGTATTGTTGAATTTATTTAATCAGCTAGGTCCCTTAAAATAATGCATATGCTCACTGCAATTAGCTGCATGCTACTATTGAAGACAATTCTTGCTTTCCCTTGACAATTTGAGGAAATATACATGATGATAAGTAGGAGAAAAGTGTCGAACAGAACAATAAATTGGACAGAGCAAAACCAGACTTTCAGAGCAAGTGGATTACAAAATTACTAACCCTTCTAATACTTACGATATTTTTGTGTCAAAATACTCAGACATTGAAATGAAAAATAAAATAAGTTTGTGATATTTATATCTGAAAAGCAGTGGAAACTGCAATTTATAACATGGCTCTGCATTAATTTTTGTTATCTATTTGAAATTAGAAGCCCAAATTTGAATTATTTGTTAGGACATAAATCAAATTTTTAATTTCAGATTTATGTAGGTTTAACAGTAAGAAGATTGTGGCTGCAAAGGTTTTACAACTAAATTGCACAGAAATAAAATAATTTAACAAAAATAAACTTTAATTATAAACAACTCTATTGGATTCTCAAGAGAGCTGAGGCATTATAACATCAAAGACCAACTGCACATTTCTCTGCAACTTAAATGCTTACACTATTTCTTTGGAAAGCATATTGCATCATGCCTATGAAAAAAACCCTCTTGCTAAGTAAAAACAAGCTCATATCTGAAAATAAATATATGAGCAAAAATAATATTACACTTGAGTATAATAATTAAGAGTAGCACAAAATTTTTCCCTACAGTATTTAGCCAAAAATATATATATATTTTTTAATAAACATTTTCCATAGAGTACCACAGCATTATGGTCCAAACCCCTAAGCTTAATATTACTTGCTGAGAGTAAACAGAAAATCTTCCTCAGCCTGACTCTTTTTTGTCCCTGGTGATTTTGAAGAGTGCCATTTTTCTTCTTAAATACGATGTAAGTCTGTATTATTTACTGTGGAAGTTTCCACTACTGAAATAATGATTGTTAATATAATTGAGTGAGAACATTCTGTTTCCTAGTAGACAGAGGTCCTGTGCAACCTTGCACATTTAAACAAAATGATTACCAGCAATCACCTACTTGAAATTCCTCCAAGGATTTTTGTGTAGAGTGTATGAACACATGGGAACAAAGACAAATACACATTTTGTTCTGTTTTAGTAGTTCTACTTAGACTTGAACTGGGAAGCTGCAGAACTGGGAACAATCATTTTGTTCCATTTTTCTGAGTTTGACTAAATAAGTTAATTGCTCTAAGATGGAGATCTTGGGACTTACTTGCATGAACTGGGGCAACACAGTACGTGATTTGCACACAGAAATAACTACAGAATTCATTGTGAGACACATAGACAAAATGAAACAACAGTTGGGAATAATTAGGCAGGAGTATCTAAGCATTTTAAAAGTCTCTTTTTATCTGAGAGACTAATAGATGCCCAAGTGGCTAGAATGGGCCTGATCCAAATAGTCTAGGACTTCAAAATTGCTGTATGGGGAGGGACTGCAGGACTTCCTATGGTCTGTCTTGGTGACCAGAAATTAAACGAACAATGGCACTGGCAGAATATGTTGAAAACAGAGGTTCAACCTCTTGAGAAGATCCCTCACTTATGCTCAGACTATAAGGGGGAAGGGCTGTTTAGGAAAGCTTTCAGAAGCATATGTGCCAGCTGGAAGTCAAGCCTTTAGGAATAATAGCACTCTGTCTTCAGTTAATATTATTATATCATTCTTTCGGTTCTGCCACGAATTTCCATTAGCAATATCTTCAACAAATATTTAGTTTTGATTAATGTTGCTGGGATCTGAGCATGTCCTCAAGCCATAAACTTATGTTACATCAAGGTAAATTTTCCTTTTCTTGTCAAAATCTTGTCCTTTCTATGTATCTCCCATCAGCTGATAGCATACCTGTTCCCTGCCATTGTAGCCTAAGAGAGACAATTGTGGAGCTGAAAGTTTTAACTGTGTTGAACATTTTGAAGTATGCTATTAGCATTTACTTTTTTGTTTGTTTGTCTCTGTTTACTTTATCAATTTATTGGTGATATATTTTATTTTCCACATCTGGGAAAAGTACCCCTAGTTGCATTATATCCTCTACCCCTGCATTTGCTTTTCCCTTTGGTTCTCACATAAGTAGCTAGTGTTCAGCCTGTCACAGGTACATGAGGCTAATAGTTCAATCACAGGGGAGAAGGAGGGTAGGAAGATGAAAGTGCAGGAAATGGCTGTCAGGGCCCCAAAGGAAATATTTGTTGGAAAAGGAGCACAACAGCAAATAAAGTGCTAATTAATGTCCAATTCCAGCACTGATATACGGACCACAGCAGTAGGCAAAACCCAGCCTTCTGTTCCACTGGCTGCTCAAGAACCTTTATGTTGTAGCTCTATGCAATCATGCATCTGAAAGTTCTGAATTTATAAAATTTTGTAATTCCTTCTATATATTTTTTTTCTGTTGACGTGAGTTTTCCTTTTCTCTTTTGATAATGGATTTTTTTAAAATTAATTTGACTGTAGCTAGTTTGTCTATGCTGCTGCTGATTTGTTCACTACATCCTGAATTTATAGTAGCAAACACTCTATCCTGGGAGTTATGGAGAGGCAAGGGCATATAAATGCGATAACAGAAAACAAAACAAAACAAAACAAAACAGAAAAAAAAAGGGGAATGAAGAGATTAAACTCTCCCAAGCTGAATGGGGCTTTCATGAGAAAACGGGACCTCACTCTCAAATTTGGGGATCTGAAAAATACAGTGGCACTTATGGTACTAATTTACTGGCTTTGTCCAGCAGAAGGCATTGAGAGTGAACCTTCTGTTGGGGAACATAATAGTAAAAGCAGTGCTGCTTTAATGAAACACAGCAATCGGTACTAGGAACTGACTAAATCTGTTAAAAGAACAAAAATGAAAGATGAAATTCACAAAGGAATGTCATGATGATCAATTATTTCTGGTGTTTAATATCTAAGAATCACATCTTAAGGTAAAATGTAAGGTAAAATGTTATTTGCTGATGACTGAATGCCAGAAATAATAATCTGACATAAAGCTTTTGTGAATCTGACCAAATGAAAGCCTAAAAAAGGAATTTTTAGAGCAGAATACATTTGTTTCAATGATGCACAGCTTTTAGAATATAAATGACTGAAATATTGTTCGCTATCCCAAAATCATAAAAGTAACACAACAGTTATTAAATAAAAAAAACCACATTAAAGAAGCCTCCAAACAACCCAGTAGTGAAATATAAAGATTATGCATCAACTGAGAGAAGACAGAAAACTTAAGAATCAGAGTGGAAAGAATAGTTTGGCTTTCCAATGTTTCCCATGGCAGCTTTATATGGACACAGAGTGGGACACTACTTACAGTACAGTATATATTGTAACTCTTAGGTCCAAGGAGGTTGCAATATCAGCTGACCCCATGGACTCATGACAGGGAGACAAAGGAAATGCTTTCTGTGCAGGAGACACTTTCACAGTTTCAAATATCAGCAACAGTCAAAACACAGCTATGGAAATAATCTTCATTCCACAAGCTTTTTGGAGGCTTTATGTGTCCCTGATCCACACTATCAGACTGGTCTGAGATCTAAGTGTCTGATGTGAGCCAAAAACTGTGCATTGTTCTGGCATGCAATGCCAGCATCCTACTGGCAGCACCTGTGTCTCTCCCTTTGATTGCTGGCCTTGCCAAGTGCAATGTTGGCATGGCTGGTGGTCCCTGCTCTCATTGGGACAATCCCTCTGTTCCCAGCACTGCACTCATCATCAGCCATGGTCCTGCTGGCAAGTGCCTACCTGGGAGCCAACTGTGAGCCATGGCTTTTGCATGTGTTATATTGGGGTAACTCAGGTTGCAACTGCTGGCGTGTTAATGGGGTTCTGCGGTAAAGCTTTGCTACGCTAAGTTTCTGTCTCAAGAAAGTGTCTACAGCAGAATGGTAACAACGAACTTTTTCTCAGTTTTTGTTGTGCATCATGAAGATGGAAAGTTTTAAACATAGATCTTCTGTAGTTACATGGTTATAAAGATCCTATGTTCATGCAGCACCCTATGTTTATAGTCTTGCTCTCGGTCAATAGTTGAAAGTGGTCTTTTTTCCCAGTCTTATATATTAAGTCATGATTTGTTCCTGTGTGTATGTAGGTGTGTGTGATGCAGTAGACAAGTAAGAATTTGATCTGTTACTTTTTAACCCCTTCTTTTTCAGATGTGAGGGACTGTACAACTCCAGATTCCCTTGGGACCACTTATGCTACATGCTGTAAAGCATTACCTATCCAAAATCATGTTATCGTATTCTGGCCTTTGACTAATGTTTAACAGGTTGCTTTCTGTAAACACCTTCCAAATTCCTGCACCTCTGGAAAATGAAATTTTTTCTTTATTCTCTTACTATTTCATTAAGTCAATATTCAATTCCTGCAAGTAAGTGAGGCTTATATGGATGTAACAAAAGGGAGGAATTAGACCTTTGTATTTGTAGCAACATAAAAATATGCAAAATTGAGTGCACAGCCTTCTGTGCCTCCCCTCATCTCCACAGGAAAGAGTATTGTAGGGTCAGGAGCATAAGCAAGAACATTTGTTCATTTGCCTTCTTCAAAAAGACTAGTTACTTTCTTTTCTTTTTGGTATTTTAATATTGCAAGTTTTAAAAACAATTTATAAAAAAGATGTGCTGGGCACTCCAGTAAAGTAAATTAGGATTTTCACCTTTCAAGAACAACTGTAGTTCTGGTGAGAGACCTTTTGAAATTGTCTCCATTTGAGTTATTGCTTTGATGCTGGGAGGGGCTTTTCAAAGGATAAATACAGAGGTTCAAAAAACTTCATTTCCCAATGTCAAATGAATTGATGAAATAAAATTGAAAAGCATATGAGAGATGAAATTTCTTTTCCAGACTATGGATGTGCCTTTGAATGTTATGATGGTTCCTTCTGGAGAAGGAATTCCAACAAGCTGGATAAACACACACATGCTCAGCCTAGCCAGGCTCATAAATACACTGCTTTTGTGTATGCTCCTCTATTGCATCAGGTGTTGGCAAAGTATTTGAACAAACACATCACTAGACAAGATAGCTGTGATGGAGAAGAGCACATTTATTTTTAGAGCAGCAAGCAAAGTTTACAGGCTTCAAAGGATTTAGACCAATTATGAAACAAAGATCATTTGTTTCTGCAAGTGGAATATGCTCAATTGTACATGAAGTGTTTGTTACTTGAACAGACTCAGAAGGAGCAGGACAATACATGCATATTTGATGCAACATATCACTGAAACTGGTCTTCTTCCAGAGTCTGACTGGACCTTGGCAAGTCACATTTCTTCAGCGACTTACAGTGTTCAGGACAGGCATAGGAAACAAGAGACTTCCTGTTTTCCCAATGACCTTTAAAAAATTTCTTTGCTTTTGCTGAATTCACTTTTACTTTGGAAACTTTACACAAGAGCTGAGATCTGTCTATTTTCACAAGGATTTTGACAAGGCTGAGCTTGATTAGCTTGCACTGTAACCAGTGAAGTATTTGGCAGAGAAAGATAGCAATGTGATAGTTTAGAATAATTCAGCCAAAGAACTTTTTTCACACACAAACAGTTCTGCCTTTAAACATGTAAAATCAAAATATATTATGTCTTCCTATTTAAGAAACTGTATCTTTTTTCACAGTTATGATTGTGGTTTTTTTGCATCAGCTGCCATATGATTTCTACTTTCTGAATTATTATGATACTTAATCTTTACACTGTTATTCATAATAGCACTCAGTGGCTTCAATTAGGTTCAGAGTACCATGTGGCTTAATCACTCAGCAAGATTCCAGGCTCCTAGTATCAGACCTTCTTACAACATTGACAATAAAAGGTAATTTGAAGAACAGGGGCTACCAAAGGCTTTTCAAGGAAAGAGAGAAAGCAAGAAATATTGAATCTGAATATTTAGTCCAGGGTTTTAAAATGATGTGTGAATCAGTTCTCTCATTAACACCATCAAATGTTATATTATTATAAGAGACAGATACCTACCTGAAGACTGGAACAGCATTACTCTAGCATTTGAAAACACCAAAACAACCAGAAAGAGACAGTATTTCATTACTAAATAGTTTACAGATGGTTGTGGAAACAGAGACAAAGAGAGAGAGAGAAGAGTGAATGGCAGACACAGAATAGAATCAGAGCAGATTTCAAGTCCCAGGCCCTACCCATTTTGCTTGTCTCCTGCTCATGAGGAGAGAATATGACAGAAGCAGTCGTTAGTGTGAGATGTAACCAAACACGTCATTATGGGAAAGTGAGATTGTGCTTTTGGTATGGAAGTACCATGTAAACAATTATGTTTTATATGACAAAAGGGAGATTATATTATAAAATAGAATGTTTCTGATGCCTTAAACAAAATCTCTTATAGTAGATATATTTTCCTCTTTTATCACCATTGCAAAGGTGTAAATTTTCCATTGATATTCATGCTATTGTCAGAAAATAAATTCACCATGGAAAGGAATGCTTTTATACAGCTACACTTCTTTGAGATGCAGCTTCATCAGCATAATTGGACAGCATTTTTATGTGCTGTTTCTGAACTGTACTGTCATGTAAGTCTTTTGAAGGGACAGAGACTCATTCCTGAGGGTAATGTTTCTGAAAGTGTGTATGAATCTCAACATATAAAATTTCACAATCACAAAATATGCCAAGCTGGAAGGGACCCACAAGGATCATCGAGTCCAACTTCTTGCTCTGCACAGCACCATCCCCAAGAGTCACACCATGTGGCCAAGAATGTTGTCCAAACACTTCTTGGACTCTGTCAGGCTTGATGCTGTGACCACTGCCCTTGGGAGCCTGTTCAGTGCCCAGTCACCCTCTGGGGGAAAAATATAATATCTAACCTAAGCCTCCCCTGAAACAGCTTCATTCAGTTTCCTTCAGTTCTATCACTAGTCACCACAGAGTCCCTGACCTTCCTCTTCTCCTCACAAGGAAGTTGTAACTGCAATGAGGTCTCCCCTCAGTCTCCTCTTCTTCAACTGAACAGACCAAGTAACCTCTGTCACTCCTCACATGGCTTCCTCTCAAGGCCCTTCACCATCTTTGTTGCCCTTCTTTGGACACTCTCTAATAGCTAAGTATCTTCTTTATGTTGCAGTACACAAAACTGCACACAATATTCAAGGTGAGGCCGCACCAGTGCAGAGCAGAGGGAGACAATCCCTCCCTCAATCAGCTGCTGATGCTGTGCCCCCCCAGGACACAGTTTGCTCTCCTGGCTGCCCTGGCACTGCTGACTCATGTTCAACTTGCCACTGACCAGGACCCCCCAGGTCCCTTTCATGGCACTGCTCTCCAGCGTCTCCAGCATCTCATTCCTCAGTCTGTCCCTACAGCCAGGGTTGCCCATTGCAGGTGCAGAATTTGGCACTTACCCTTATTGAACTCCTTTGTCAAGATCTATCTGGAGGGTTTCCCTGCTTTCAAGGGAGTCAACAACTCCTCCCAGTTGAAGACATCTCTCTGGAATCTGAACCAATGTGGACTTTCTGTGGGATCATGCTCTGTCACCTACCTACATCTTGCTCCAGCAAGCTGCTTAACCTAGGGCTGGATTCCAGCAGAGCAGGCTGCCCCCTTTGACCAAGCCTAAGTTGCTGGCTCTCTGCACAAGTAGTGGTGTGACTCCCGTTGACTTAGGAGAAACTTGTGCAGTTGTTCTTTTAATACCTTTCTTAGGTGAGGAAGTATTATCCATAATGTCACAAAAGTGAAAATAAAGCACAGAATCTTAATTCCATGACAATTTAAAGATTTGTATTTCTCTTAAATAATATCAATATTGCCTAGATAATTCATTTTGTGGTTGGGAAATGTATATGAACAGATTTGTGTGGATCTGCACAGTTTAACAGTTGCTGAGACAGCAATTCTCAAGATACTTGCCTAATGCTTTACATATCTTCATATACCTTAGAACAGCACTAAAGTTCCCTTCTTCCTCAATAGATGTACCTCTTCCACAAGTCATAAACCTCATTTTTAGATGCTGTTAAAATTATTGGATAGGCTTTTAACATGCTTGACAATAGCTCAGATATCATAGCTATCATCAAACAGATGAGGCATCGCTGACTTTGTATCTTAGAAAGCTGGTCCAATGCTAAAGTCCACTTTTCCTTTAAGTACAACTTCAAGAACCTGTTTCTTCCTTCATCGAACACTTTATCTCCACAGTTGTTCATGAAGGCAAAAGTGTGGTGCAGAGTAAATACATTTCAATATGAAATATATGTTCAGTCAATTGATTCTGAGAATATGGAAGAAAACTGGAGCTTGTTCTTTTACAATTCAAAATGAAGAATACCATGAATTATCTATATTTTAAATTTTGGTTCTTGTGGTGCTAAACAAATAATTTGGGAAACATTCAAGTAAGATATATCTCATATTACAAACCTTTAGAATATTGTAGCAATTATTGTACTTTTTAATCATCCAGAAAAAGTGGCATTATAAAGGAGAATTATACTTGTAAAGTTAAAACGTGCTAATAAAATCAATTTTATTTTATTTTAGCATGAAATAGTCCTTAGTTACCCAAATGAAAATAACACTGCCATAGGTTTTTCACCTTAGTTAGAGCAGAGCACAGTCCTGAATGAGCGAGGTTGGGTAGTGTAGGGGGTACTAACAACTGGATGCCTGCACCACTGATTGCAGAACTTGAAAGGCTTGCATGTGTTAAATGGTGTTGAGATGTGAAAGTCTTTGGTGCACTTAAGGTAAGAAATTCAGTCTTTTATTTATAAGGGTGAGGAAGGGAATTGGAAGAAGGTATCTGAGAGCTATTTGGAGATCTAGACTTTTTCCTGCCTCTGTTGTAGGAGTTACTAAGGACTCAAGCCACTCCCATGGTCACTAAGAATATGTTTTCTGTGTATGACTTGTGAGGTTTCGGATCCTAGATGATGTCATACCGAGCCATACACAGAAATGTCAAGTTGCACACCTACAGCTGAAATTAGTGCCACTTCTAGTCCATGAAGAGCCCTTGAAGGGCTGAATATATGCTTTTAAAATGCAGTATCACACAAAACTAACTCTTATCTTGTTTGAACTAAACACTGAAAATTAGTGGCTATTTTTTAATTTTCAATAGTTTTATAATACACTAACCTGTTAATACACTTGGACTCAGCTCTCTGAGTTGACCTTACAGTATGTGAGGAGCTTTGGTGGAAGGGCTGGGTGTACTTGCTGAAGTCCCATTCTGCTCACAGTGGCTTTCTGAGGAGGGTAAGGGAGCTGACAAACAGCTTGTCAAAGTCAGACATGGATGCATCACCAGAACCTTCTTGCAATGGTTGTTAATCCATCTGTTGTTAATGAAAGACCTACCACAACTTCTGCAGTTTATAGTGCATCTTAAACACTGTCTAGTGAAACTGTATGGTATTTCAGAGGAAAGTACGCAATATGCAACAAAGATTTTTAGACGAAGAGATGGAGACCTAATAAGCTCATCCTAAACAGGGAACCCATCTGAAGAGCAACTAGAACTGTAAAAGTTTCAGGATAGAATTGTATCATCATGAGAGAAAGAAAAGCTACCAAATGGAAGTAAAATGAGCAAAAATGGGTTTTTAGTAAGGTAAAGCTGCAGACTGGATAAA
Organism: Sakesphorus luctuosus; assembly: GCA_013396695.1. Classification (NCBI taxonomy): domain Eukaryota; kingdom Metazoa; phylum Chordata; class Aves; order Passeriformes; family Thamnophilidae; genus Sakesphorus; species Sakesphorus luctuosus. The sequence goes on from VWZD01003234.1 coordinate 19,741, forward strand.
AAAAAATAGTGTGGGAAAAGCAAACAACTCACCTAACAAAGCAAATAAATATCCACTTTTTGCACATTTATTGCAGTATTATGTGTTTAGATAAATGAAAGATTTGCATGCTATCAGTCTACTTGGAGAAACTCCAAATAACGTATTAAAAAATTTAGACTGGTAATTCAGATGTACAGTTTTTGGAGATCAAGGACCCAGAACTGAGAAGACACCCAGAAGAACCTGATTTGAACTTCAGTAAATTCAATACAATTTTCAAAGATGACAAGCATAACTTAGAGGATGTTTGAAATTTTAGACAGGAAGTAAGACAAGTTGACTGAGGTCAGCAGGCCATAGGAGCTAACACAGAGAAACATGCAGAAGGGCTTTAACTAAAGAACTACAAACATAGTGTTGATGTTGGCCAGGGCCTCAGGGGTGGATGCATCATTTGTCATATGTGTAAGTGACAAAACCATCCAGCAAATAATTTTAGGGAAAAAACTGCCTGCAAACCACATTGCTAAAAAAACACAAGACCTATATACCTGCATGCTGAAGAATAAAAGTCCCAAACATCCTTTAAAGATACAGTGACTGAAATATTAGCTTGAACAAAAAAGAGAATAAAAGTTTTTGGAGTGCTAGTGGCAGCTGAAGTTGAAGAAAACAGTTTGAAAAGAAATTCTAGCCATGATTAATATCAGCAAATAAATCTCAAAACACGAAAGAATTTCGTCTCTAGAATTTCCTCTACTAAGTATATGGTATATGTAAATGAGGGGTTTTTTTAATATAAAACTTCCAAATTAAAAGCTAATTTATGGATTAAAGCAAGTCATAGAATAAGTCCTAATGAGAGAGTTTATACTGTGGGAAAGAAGATATGAAGTAAAAAGTAAATATGGGGGAAAAAAAGGTAAGGAATTGCATAAGCAAGAAAAATAGAAGTAAGAACAAAGAATGGGGTGGGATTTTTTTGCTGTGAATGCATTCAAGAAATACTTCAGAGATATGTTCCTGTGAAAGACAGTCAAGTTTCCCAATGACTTGACTGAATTACAACATCACTGAAAAATTTCATCTACTCAAGTGTTAATGCATAGTCAGAACTAGAGCTTATACGAACAGTGATGCTAAAACAAGGGACACTTTAAGTTGTTTTTCATATTACAATATGCCAAAGCAGAAAACCTGTGACAATAGAGATGATTTAAGAAGTTGCTGCAGTCTTTTCATTTATAAGCTATTCCTTATTTTATTTCATGTACTCGTAATCTTTAACCCAGAGCTTTTCTTGATCATCCCCCAAGCAGTGATAAGATGTTAATATTTACCCTATTTCATCGCGTTAAATATTGCACATGCGTCTTTGAACCTATAATCAGTAGGATTATTTTTCTCCCTTGTTCTACAGGAACCCCACTGTAGATTTTCACTTATCTGCTTAGAAGCCTCCTTTTGATTTGCTGCTTATGTTTTTTTACCACAGACACTTCAGTCTGTACGTTTTTATCCTGACAGTGTGTCTTTCTATACATTGTTCTTTCTTTTAACCTCCAATTTTTCCCTTTGTGTGATTTATAAATACATTTTGATTTATTATTTTAACCCAAAATTATGAAATAAATAATCTAGCATCTGAGCATCTGTTCCCAGCACAAAGGTCTTTCCCAAATGCAGGACACAACACTCCAGCTCCAACATTGGAGCTGTGACAGAAACAATTCAATTACTATGAGATTTTTATGTAATTGCTATTTCCCCCCTGTTTGCTGTAACTGAAAAAAACTAACCTTTCTCATGAGTAGCCTATATAGGAATAGAAGGGAATAACCCTTACATCACCTAAAAGAAAATTCAGTATCAACTCATCCAAATAGAGTATGATATCTGTTGTAGGAGCATTTCCCTTGTGGGAGTCCCAAAACAGGGAGATGTCTGTAAACTGATCCCCTGTGCCAATATAATGAAAGTAATTCTAAACAATCATTGCAGCAGACAAATATGTGCTGTGCTGGATGTGCAACATCTGAGTCTCATTTATGTTTAGGCATGTTAATGTTAATCTGATAATGTGTAAGAGACTTCATCGAGTCCTACAGCTTCCTCACCAGGAGAACTGGTGGGGCAGATCTCTTTCTCTCTGGTGACCAGTGACAAAACACAAGGGAATGGCATGAAGCTGTGTTAGGGGTGGTTTAGATTGGATATTAGGAAAAGGTTCTTTGCCCAGTGGGTAGTTGGACATTGGAACAGGCTTCCTAGAGTACTGATCCCAGCACCAGGACTGCCAGAGTTCAAAAAGTATTTGTACAATGCTCTCAGGTATATCAGTGGATTGTTATTTTCCACCGATACAGTGGAGACGTTTCTGCTTCCAGGAGTCAGGCTAGGAAAGTGGCAAGCGGAGCTCCCTAGGATCAGGCCCCTTAGAAGCTTAGGTAGGCTCTTCCTGCCCCCGGCCGGGTAACCACCCTGAACGGAATAAGTCCACAGCAGCCAGGAGTCCACGAGGAAAAGCAAGTTTTAATGGTGCGCCCCTGCTTATAAGGGGAGCACGAGAATTTCCAGAATTTGGGCGGGGAAGAGGGGCGGAAACGGGGAGGAGTAATGCCCTTCATTGGGTACATGCAAACGAAGGGAAGGAGGGAGGGGAGGAGCGGCAAAAGGACCAATAGGAGAATGAGGTTGGTGGGAAAATTCTAGGAGTTTGTGGGAAGAAACTTGGATAAGGAACAACTAAGGGAAAAATAACCAGGGTAGCCATATTAAGGGTACAACATTTAAACTGGGGAAGTGTCCATCCAGAAGCCCCCATGGTCCCAATTCAGTCGCTGCATAGGTATCCCGGGTTCCTGGACCTCTGCGTCCTCATCCACACAGCGCTTGTAATATTTCTGCCACTTGATGAATTCCTCATCAGTCTGGTCTCCTCCGACACAGGTATATTGTGGCTCTTGGGGCTCTGCTGTTTGTGGCCAGGTGCTGGACTTCAATGATCCTTGTGGGTCCCTTCCAACTCAGTATATTGTAGGGTTCTGTGAAGAGACATAAGGAAAACAAATATGAATTTCCATTCACTTTAGAAAATAAAGTGCCCTCCTTCTACAGAATTAGCGCCACAGTAGTGACATGTGCTGGAATAGTGGCCTAACTGTAAAGGAGAATTTGGTGTATACTCATTGTCTTCTCATCACTGCAAATACTGTCTAAAGGAAAATCAAGGTGTATCATAGAATCATAGAATGGCCTGGGTTGGAAAGGACCTTAGAGATCATCTTGTTGCAAACCTCTTGCCATGGGCAGGGACTCCTTTCACTACACCAGTTTGCTCAAAGCTCCATCCAATCTGGCCTTGAACACTTCAAAGGATGGAACATCCACAGTTTCTATGATCAAACTATTCCAGTGCCTCAACACCCTCACAGTAAAGATTTTTTTTCTAATATATAACCTAAGACAACTCTGTTTCAGTTGGAATCCATTCTCCCTTGTCCTGTCACTACATGCTCTTGTAAATAGTCCCTCTCCATCTGTCTTTGTAGCCTGCCTTCATGTACTGAAAGGATGCAGTTAGGCCACTCCTCTTTTCCTTTCTCTTTTCCAGGCTGAACAATCCAATTATCTCAGCCTTTCCTCATACAAAATGTGCTCCATTGCTATTCAACTTGGTGGCCTCCTCTGGACTTGCTCCAATAGGTCTATGTCCTTCCTGTGCTAGGGACCACAGAGCTGGATGCAACACTCCAGGTGAGGTCTCACGAGAGCAGAGTGAAAGGGAAGAATCACCTTTTTTAACCTGCTGGCTGGGCTGCTTTTAATACAGCCCAGAACACTTCTGGCTTTCTGGACTGCAAGTGCACATTGCTGGCTCATGTCCAGCCTCTCATCCAATAGCACCTCCAAGTCCTCCTCAGCAGGGCTGCTCTCCATCTGTTTATCCCCCCCAGTTTATATTGGTAATGTGGATTGCCCCGACCCAGATGCAGCAGCTTGCACTTGTCCTTGTTGAACCTCATGAGCTTCCCATGAGCCCACTTCTTGAGCTTGTCCAGGTCCCTCTGGACGGTATCCCATCCTTCAGGTGTGTCAACCACACCACTCAGCTTGGCGTCATCTGCAAATTTGTTGAGGGTGCACTCAACCTCTTTGTCTGTGTCATTAAGGCAGATACTAAACAGTACTTGTCCCAGTATGGACCCTGTGGAATACCACTTGTCACTGACGTCCATCAGGACTCTGAGTCATTGATCCCTACCCCCAGGATGTGAACATCCAACCAATTTCCTGTCCATGTAACAGTCTACACTTTGACTCCATCTCTCTCTGATTTAGAGAGCATGATCTTGTGGAGATCATGCCAAAGGCTTTACAGAAGTCCAGATGGATAACAGCCATGGCCCTTCCCTTGTCCACTGATGTAGTCACTCCATCACAGAAGACCACTAGGTTGGTCAGGCAGGACTTGCCCATGGTGAAGCCATGCCCTCCCTGCCCTCCATGGGCCTCAGCATATCTTCTAGGAGGATCTGTACCCCACTGTATCACTGATATTGTCATGAGAAGCAAGCTTATCAGTAGATAACTGCAACTCCAAAATCACAGTACATGAACAGCTTAGAAGTGAACTTTCCAGCCATGGTTGCCTGTGGGTAAGTGAATTGCAAAATGCAGAAGGAATGGCTCAGGGTAAACCATTTTAATTTCTGCTCCCAAAATGCCAGCACCTACTTATTAAAATGAGATCTCCAATCAGACTTCTCTTTCCTGGTCTCACTATTGTCCAGTATGATGATTTTTTCCAAAAACCACTTCTCATTAAGCTCTGGGTGTTGATGTCCAGAATGCCAGTCACAGAAAACATTTTATTAACAGGGTCTGCAGGACAGTATTTTTTACCATCATGTGGCTATAAATGCCAGTTAGACTTTGGCAATTCAGAGTCTTCATTGTGGTCTTTCCTCATCTGCATGCAAATTATCTTCTTAAATATAATGTTCCTCCAATTTCCTCTGTAGACCTTTTAAGGGAAGCTTGTTATGATGCTTTTAATGTAAGTGTTATCATGTGCTGGTTTCTTTGAAAATCCATCCTCTATTCTTGTCCTCCTCTTTCTGCCACTCCCCAAGATGAACTCAACCATAAAAGTGTAGATTTAAAAGATAAATGGAAAGCTGTGGGTGTCCAGGGCAGCCAACTTCATCTATAGGAATGTGATTAGACTCAGCCAGTGGAAAGTGCAACTACTTAATGCTTCCTAACCTGTGAAAGGATAGAGAGCCCCTAGGAGATGTCAATCACATTTGGAGGAGGTAAAAAAGAGGAAAAAAAGAAAAAATGAAAAAAAAGGAAGAAAAGGTTACAATTCAAAGGGTTAAAACAAAGTTGATTTCTGAATTCTCCTTTATTCCTTTTTCCCTGGGTTAATGACAACAGGGACTGTATATATTATGACTTATGGCATAACTTCAGCTTGTTTTCACAGTCTGCCAGTGGCCAGGAAAGCATGGAGGAATAATATTGCAGTATTTATTTGAAGACAATAAACAGTCATTGCTGAACTAGGGAAGCCAGGCCATGCTTATCTTCATGGATTTAGTCAGCTGGGAGATGAATAAGAGCCAAACTTGAACAAGCAAACATTTGCCTTCTTCTCCACAATGTAGCTATTTCACTTTGCATGGCTGAAGACATAAATCTTTCTTCAGTGGTAAGGAAAAGCTTCAGATACACGGCACTAGCTAGGCGTCACAGTGACCCTGTGTTCATGAAAACAACCAGAATCCATCTTAAAACAAAAAATGGCAACAATCTTATAGCGCTTCAGGAGCAAGCAATAAAAAACTGTAATTCTTTCTGTGTACTAGTCTCTGACTAAGTATCGGCTGTAAAAATTACTTCCTATCTATTGTTCTGCTCACAAAGGTAATTATAGGAAATTATTGATTGTAGCAACCAATTGTTGCAGTGCAAATACAGAAATAAGTGTTACAAGCAGGTATAAAGCAATTTAATTTCTATTGATGCCTTCATGGGGTGACAGGGAATGTTTCAAAAAATACTTCTCATACAGGCTAAAGACACAATGATTTCATTGATATTTTCTTGGTGCAGGAATTAAAAATTCTATACCTATTTGGATAGTCAGACATTCTTACGTCATAAAGAATAGAGGTGGGGAATAATATTCTGCAACCTTGATCTTTTAAGTTGTTGTGCAGTATGATGCAGGGAGTGTAAAGATGTTGCATTTCCACATGCAGTTCCTTTCTGCTGGAGTCACAGCAAGATGAGTATTCATCTATTTTAATCTTAATATATATTAGAAGTCTTTCATACAAAGCCCTAAGCACAACTGCACAGCGATGCCTCCCTCAATCTGCTCACTGCATGAATCAACGGTTTGGAGAAAGCTGAGGTAGATTTCCACCTCATGCATGTTGACTCTGGTCAGCATATACATGGGTATTTTGGCATCATTTGCCCAACATAAAAAGGGCACCACCTCTGTGGCTCACTTCCCAAACTCTGTGGGAAAGAAAATGGGGTGCATGGGTCAGAAATGAAACTATGACCCCAGGTGCAGATTATATATGTACCAACTACTCAGCCCATTTACCCAGGAGAAATTAAAACACTGGGTCAGGCAATGCTGCTTGACTGGAAGTGAATGAAGAGGGAAGGGGGTAAAACAGACCTCTCAATGTTATTACTGTTCCAAAGCTTTGTGGTGAGATGCATTCTTGTTTAGGTAAGCAGGTTCTATGGTTTCCTAGGTATTGTTTTTCTCAACAGAAGATGTGAATGACAGGAGGCAGTTTCTGAACAATGACAGTATGGAGGTGGTCACAGAGTGGTGCCATGAACATAAGAGAGCCTTATATGGGGGTGCCATCACCAAGGTTCTGTGATAAACTCTGAGGACAAATACAGATACTTACTTGGATTGAGGGGCTCAAAACACCCCAAGGGAACTTTCATTAAACTGACGATCCAGGCATTGCTCCTCTCACTGAATGGACGTATCAAGTCCTTTACTATTGACTCCTTACCATCAATGGCAAGGGGACCTGCGGGGGAGTGGGGTGAGGAAGGGTTGGGGAGTGTGTGGAGAAATAAGGGCTTTGGCTGTGAGCAAGTCTAAGAATAAATAACATTTCCACTGTGTTCCTTGTGGCATTCAACTTTATGCCTTCCCACTTCTCCTTGTTTTAGGAAGAGAAGAAGTGAGATGAAGTTACAAAACTAGATGCATCAGGAACACACCAAAATTTACATTTCATCTTACTTTTTTTCTCAAAGTAGGAGTCATTTGGTAACCATGCAGCAGCATTTTAACTAGAGCAGGATGGTTTCTGCTACTCATTCTTTTTAATTTTCACTTATTTACAAGACATTCATTGCAAAGGATCAGCCTTAAGCAGCAAGACCCTCTTGTTGTTGTAAATAGTCAGTTGCAAAAATGTCCAGAAGGAGAAGGCAGATGGTACATCCAGGAGTATAGCACAGTATATATACTGTGATCTGCCTACTGTGTCTTCCTAAACTGTAGGTGAGATATTGTGTGAGCAGCTGTTAGAGATGTGGGAGGGGAGATAGCACGAAATGAAATGGATTAATAAAAACACAGAGAAAAGTACACAAAAATGTTTTCTAGTAATGAGAGCATAAAAGCCTCAGCAGCTCCCCTGTACCAAACATAATGATCCCCCTTATATGCACAGTACATAAAATAGCACTTCCCAGCCTGTGGGGCTTCCTGCTGCCAAAGACACAAGCTAAACTGCTGTTCTTTTACATCAGGAAAGAATAAGTGGCCCAGAGCCATTACTGGGCTGTTGAATCCAGGCCTGGCATATACATTAGCCCATATACTTCTCCTGTATTTTCAAAGTGATTGTATTTGGAGTTGTCATCTGCTGGAAAAAGTGGTTCCTAGATAAAGAAAGTACTTTCCCTTATGCCATATTTTAACAGAACTGAAGGTCAGTGTCATTCTTCCACCTTCTCCATAAAGAAAAGTGTCTTTCTTTGCAACTTATTCCACAGGTCTATAAGCTGGAGCTGCCACAGAGATATCTCAGGTTGTCATGGCCAAAGCTTATGGAAAGGTGCCTGATGGTGTCCAAAAGAAGCTGGAATACAGCTTGTTGGCCTCTGAAATACTTGCTCTGCAAGACAGGTAAGGCTGCAAAGGTAGAGAAGGTATAACAATACATGTCTGCTCGCAGGATTGGTAAATGTGTCTCATAGATGAGAGAAGTGAAGGAAGTAACTTTGTGCCAATTATGTTTGACGTTGAACTGTCCTTTAAGGCAGACTTAAGCAAACAGACAGATGCAGGAAAAGACCAAAGTTTCAGGAGTGTGTAAAACCTCCACCTGGCTGCTTAAACTCAATGACTTATGGCTCACAATTTGATAACATGATTTCTTGCTATTATTTCCTACTACACTCAGAGTGAAATCAAAAGAAAGAGACCCTAATCACCTGTATTTAAATTGTGAACTGCTTAATCACCATCTCTTATAATTGGTGAAGAAATGGGGCATAATATGTTGAAAGTTACTAGTCAGTGTACATAGCACTACATTCAGCTGGAAAAATTAGATATAAGGTTAAAACAATTTAAGTAATTTACTGTGTATTTGCAGATCTAATTTTCATTAATTTGTCACTTTAAAAAAAAGGTAAATCTCAAAAGAGCTGTTGCACATTTCAAATTAGGTTTAAGTTCTTGAAATGTTTATCTGATGACATTATCAAAAGATAAGATCTGTCCATGGACAGAAATTAACTCAGTGATAAGTATAAAAAATAATTTTTAATATTAAATAGGAACATCAATGCCCAAGGAAATAGCAAGCATGCTTTAATTCACATTTCAGTTTTTCTCACACTTCTACAAACCGGAAAGCTCTAGTTCAAATCCCATTTGCTTTGACTCTTCACAAAATTCTGGTTTGAACAGAGCCAAATATCATTCCAAATGATCTGAACTATTTTCCTTTAACTAGCTGGTCATCTCATCAGCCTACCTCAACTACCAGGATATGGTCTTCGTTGACTAACCACTTAAGTCCATGCAATAAAATTAGTGCAATCCTTGATGTTCAGAACACAAAAACCCTTTAACTACTTACCCATTGTTGTATTTATTTTTGCTATCTTGTTATAGGTAGGTTCTCCTAATAATTCCTTCAAAAAGACATCAGTTTGAAAAGGAAGGTGGGATCTGCGTCTTACCTCACTTGTTGTTAAGACAAAATTCGGAGTTTATTTTTGGCAGAGGTAGGTTAAAGTTCTTTCACATTCATTTTAGGAAAGAAAATTGCACAGAATAATAAAATAATAAGTTGACACAGATATTTGAAATTGATATTCAAGAAAAGACTGCATTGCTCCTAATGTATGCACCTTTTGCTTGTGGGATCAAAGAACTCACATGCTATAAATGCAGTATTTCGATTGCCTATTTATCCTCTCTAGTTCTAGCAACCTTATCAGCTTTAGTGCAGAAGTTTGATCTGCAGAGGAATTGCAAAAGATTGACAAGATTACTTTCCCTCCCCACCTCCTTTCTTAAGCAGGTGTCCTGTCACATTAGAGATTGACTGGCCTGTTTCACGCAAGTGGTCAGGTTTGGTTATCATGATGCTGCCTTCTGTCTTTAAACCAGCTCTAAAGCATATAAAAGGAAAACAGCTTTTATTATACATAGTTGATTATTTTTTATCATGCCAACTAAACAAAAACAAGGTTACACAAACCAGACATGCAGTCTACTCCGTCTCAGGGTGTTGCAGCTAGAGTGCCAGATGCAGTAGGTGAGATGAGATCTGTGAAGAGCAATATAGATTCATTACACGCTGGCATAGATTCACTTCAAACACATCAATTAAAACCCAGTGAAGTGAGGTTCTGATTCAATATATTTATTTATTTCATGACTACTATTGAGTAGTTGTTGGGAAGAAAATTAATGGAAATAGTTTTTAAAAAACTACCCTCGCTCTGACTAGAGAACCATTCAATATTTCCCAGGCCATTCAGGCTCTATTGGGAGTGATGCAGGGCCAATTAATATGCACTCATTGGTAGTGCTGGGGTGGAAATGGCAGCAACACCTAAAAAGTGCCCCAGCAGAAAGCAAAAAACTTCACTCTTAGCACTATGTAAGGAATGACAACAGAGATGAATGAATAGAAGTGGGAGTGGATGAGATTTTGGCAGGCCACTTGCTATGAAGTAAGATACTGAAACAAGTGTGAAGATAGGATCAGGAAAAAGGAAAAAATGGGTGGTGGTAATGCTTGAAAAGCAGCCAGCCTTGGAAATGTGTTAAAAGGATGTTGGAACAAAGGCACAAATCTTCCTAAAGCAGGAAGATTTGGAGAAACCACGTGTGGGTATGTGATCAAGGGAAGACAACTATTTTGTTGCTGAGACAAAGTCAAATGTGAAGACAGTAGACATCATCAGACAACCTTACCAGCTAAACAGCTATCTACATCTATCTTATTGCATTATATTACGAAGCATTTGTCATGGTATTTTGAATAAATTACTAGAAACATTTCAGCTTGTCCATTTATTCTCTGTATGAATCACAGAGTTAAAGCATGGCAAAATTCCCTCTGACCTTGACAGGCTAGAGAGATGGGTTGATTCCAATGGGATGAGGTTTAAGAAGGCCAAGAGTCAGGTCCTGCACTTTGGCCACAATAACCCCATGGAGCGCTACAGGCTGGGGACAGAGTTGCTGGGAAGCAGCCAGGGGAAAAGGATCTGGGGGTTTGGATTGACAGGAGGTTGAACATGAGCCAGTAATGTGCCCAGGTGGCCAAGAAGGTCAATGGGATCCTGTCCTGGATCAAAAATAGTGTGGCCAGCAGGACCAGGGAAGTGACCCTTCCCCTGGACTCTGCGTTGGTGAGGCCACACCTTCAGTATTGTGTTGAGTTCTGGGCCCCTCAGAACTGGAAAGATATTGAGGTGCTGAAGCAGGTCCAGAGAAGAGTAATGAGGCTGGTAAAAGGACTTGAGCACAAGTCCTGCGAGGAAAGGCTGAGGGAGCTGGGGTTGTTTAGCCTGGAGAAGAGGAGGCTCAGGGGAGACCTTATCACTCTCTACTACTACCTGAAAGATGTTGTAGCCAGGTGGGGATCGGTCTCTTCTCTCAGGCAACTAACAGTAGGACAAGAGGGCTTAAGCTGTGCCAGGGGAGGTTTAGGTTGGATACCACGAAGAAATTCTTCACAAAGGGAGTGGTCAGGCATTGGAATGGCCTGCCCAGGGAGGCGGTGGATTCACCATCCCTGGAGGCTTTTAAGGTGAGACTGGACGTGGCACTTAGTGCCATGATCGAGTAATCAAAGCGGGGTTGGATTAACGGTTGGACTTGATGATCTCAGAGGTCTCTTCCAACCCAACTGATTCTATGATTCTATGATTAATTGTGCCAGAATTTCCCTTCTATTTCCCATTCACACTGTCAGTTCAGCAACTACCTTGGATGCTACCACGGACTTGCATGTTGTCCATAAACAATTAAAAAAAAAAAGTACAGATAAAGCAATTTTACAGAACTTGAATTTTGCAAACACACAAGTGTATGTTCACTTCCAGGAACAGTTTGAACAATTAAATCAATTAACTAATCCTATTAGTGAAGATAAGCATATGTATGGCATATGTATGGCATATGTATGTGTTTGCATGACTGTGGTGTAAATATGTAACTGCTATATCCAATGCAATATCACTCCTTACTTGGATGCAATCCTCAGCAAAAGCAGTTACACAAATTCCTTTTATCAACCTTCTTAGCTTTTTTTTTTCCTGTGAAGTTTTCTGCTGTGCCATAGGAGACATGTGAGATATTTCAATGTAGGATTTCTGCCAGCTGGTGATTTATTCCATTGATTACATTGTCATGTAAGGAGAAGAGGCAAACCATTTTCACTGCTCATATAAACTACAGTGGCACGCTGGATTCTTATTTAACACCATAAATTTAGTTGCAGCTTTGCACAAATTGTCTGCTTTACTTCACACATTACTGTTACAGTACAGTACGGTTACACTTTGGTCCCATACAGTATGTTTCTACAACAGTGATGCCCACTAACTTGTGTCTATCTAAATAACTCAGTGGAAGGGAAGCACATGCAATTTGCTGCTCAGTGATTTTGTTTATCTAGTTCAATTTAGTGCCAATTATATTACTGCATCTTTAAAGCAAAAATATGTATAACTTCTCAATCTTGTGTTATACAAGTTGAGCCTTTTGATGGTTACTTGTTCAGCTCCCCAGTCACTTAGGTTTTAGTACATTCTAAAATAAGTATTTTCTAACAATATTATTTAGTAATTAGTCTGCAATGATCCACATACAATATAGTAATACCTTGTATTGATTATATTGTGACGATGTCAAATAACTTCTGCCAAGGATTCTCTGTACATCTAAACACAGGTTTTCAGAAGGACACCCCCAGAAGGCCCATTAAGGTTGGAAGTGTGAATGTCATCCTCATGGCTAGGCTTCACAAACGAAGATTTGGGAAGGGCACTACCAACGCTTGCTGCAAGTGTGCTGGTGGCTAAAAAGATGGATACAGGATAGGCAAGTCCGGTCACAAAAGGCACAGCGGAAAGGTCTCCTTGGGCAATATTGGTGAGGCACAGTTCTTTCTGCATTGTCGTTTCTCCTCGAGACTGATTCTCCATGTGTTCTCAAAGGAAGCAGTAGCGTTGTGAATGGTGTGTCTCCAGGAATCCCAATTGGAGGCCAGAGTTGACCATTGATGCAGTCAATATGGCCTAGACTGAGATATTGTTTCAGGGAGTCCTTGTATCTCCTCTTTGGGGCTCCTCTCTTGAGGCAGCTGACGGCGAGTTCACCATAGAGCACAATCTTAGGGAGGTGATCCTCCATGCTGGAGACGTGCTCTGCCCAGCGCAGCTGCATTCTCAGCAGCATGGCCTCAATACTGGTGACCCCTGCCTGTTCAAGAACGGACACATTAGTCATGTAATCACTCCAGTGGATGTTTAGCGTTGCATGGAGGCAGCGCTGATGGAAGCATTCGAGGAGTCACAGATGGTGGCGGTAGATGACCCATGATTCAGACCCATATAAAAGAATAGACAGTACAATGGCTCAGTAGACACTGATCTTTGTGCTTTTCTTCAGGTGCTTATTGCACCAGACTCTTTTATGGAGTTTTCTGAAAGCTCCATATGCCTTTGCTAACCTGTTGCCTATCTCTTTGTCAATCTTGCCATCTGAGGAAATGATACTTCCCAGATAGGTGAACTGCTGGACTGACTTAAGCTCTGATTCACCTGTGGTGATGTGAGGATGATAGAAGACTTCCTGAGGTGCAGGTTGGTAGAGAACTTCTGTCTTCTTCAAGCTGACTTCCAGCCCAAAAAGCTCAGCAGCCTCTGCAAAGCAGGATGTTAAGCACTGCAGAGCTGCTTCTGTGTGAGCAATGAGGGTGGCATTATCAGCAAAAAGCAGCTCATGGACAAGGTGATTCAGGGTCTTGGTGTGGTCCTTCAGTTGTCTTAGGTTGAATAGGCTTCCATCAGTACGATATCAGTTGGAGATGCCATTTTCTTCATCAAGGTCTGCCATGGCCCTTTGGAGCATCATGCTGAAGAAGACTGTGAAATGAAAGGGGTGTCTGCAGAGAAGAAGCATGAATGTAATAAAAAGAAAAAAGCAGAATATTGCACTTTGTTCTTCTAAAATTCAAGATTATAAGAGACCAAGATAAACACTACGACCTCTGATTAACATGAGCTAACATATGTTGGGAAATTACAAGGTATCAAATGACCAACTTGTCAATACAACTCTTACATGAATGATTTTACCGTTGCTTTTTGCAAAGTAAAATGGTTTAACTGAGGAATGGCCACTCACTTTCACAATGAAAGCCTGTAACTTCTTCAGAGTAAAAGTCTCTAAACAGGCCAGGAAGATGTGACCCAAAGCCTTAAAACTCTAGTAGTCTTTAAAGTCTGGATTCTCCTTTGTAACAACAATCTTGGTTGTTACAAAGTCAATGATCTGGCAGTTCAGTTTGGTCCAAAGTAGGGGTTTGGAGCCATCGTCAACTACTGCAGCACTGGGAGACAGACAGTCTTGGATCTGTTCTGTGAGCTACCCACAGATTTTTTTAAACTCTGTGAGTATTTGCACCCAAAGTTATAGATTAAAATTTGCTTTCAAGGAAAGCTCCCATATATGAGAGGGTCATGAAAGAAGAAAATAGAAGGCACTGTAGTCTTTGCATTTTTCTGTAGACATTCCCTGTCTCATCACTTTTTATTGATACAGAATAGGGAGCCTAGTGAGCCTGTAGAACATACGTTGTAGTTTGGAATTATTATGTAAATTCTCTCCCCTGCCACTAACTGCCCATGCCATTAGTTAACAAAAAGAAGTAGTTAACTGCTACTGTCTTCTTCTCGATCAGTTGGGTGGGGGGCAGGATGTCTCTTTTGGTTTTGGGGGACATTTTCTTTTGTAGCTTGGCTAAACACAGGGGTGCGTGTGGGGGTGTGTGTGTGTGGTGCCCCAGACTGCTCCTGGCTGCTCGGGACTGCTCCGGGCTGCTCCGGACTGCTCCTGGTTCTCCTGGTTTCTGAAGCCTGTTCTTTTCGCCTTGCCATGGCTGTTCTCCTGGTTTCTGCATTTGGGGTCCTGGTCTCTGCTCCAGTCTCACCGCCACTTGCGGCGTCACGGCCTGCCCGCCCCAGCTGGGGCAGCGACCTGGCAGAGGGAAGTGGCAGCTGCTTTCCAGGACACGTGGCGGTTCTCTGTTTCCAGTTTTACTTCTTCGTTTGGGACAAGAGACACAGAGGGGGGGACAGAATTCATCTGGGTGCTCACTGTTCGTCTGTCTCACTGAAGAGGAACTGGGGGGCTTGCTCTGCCGCCAGCTGGGCTGTGACACTGACACTGCCTAAGTATAACTTTCCTCCCAGAGGAAACCTCCTGGTTTTGGTTGTTTTCTTTTCTTGTGGTGTTGGGGAAGCAGTTTGCTCTGGTCTGTTTACAGTTATATCTATACCTACATATATATATATATATCAGTTAAGAACACTTATCCTTCTTGTATCCATTTTCTGATTAAAGTTCCTTTTCTTAAATTTGATTAAGAGTGGCGTGATTATTGTGGAGGAAACCCCTCCTTCCACTTGTGGGTAAACATTTTGGTTTTCCCCCTCAAACTGAGGCAACATACTTAGGTTCTCCTAAAGGAAAAGGAGATAAAAAGAAAGGAAAACAAGGACCATGGAAAAGAAAAAACAAACAAAAAACCTTTAGAGTATTCTCCTTATTCCTGGGCATCATTTCCCTTATAAGTATTGACTCTACAAAAGGTTGGGACTCTGGAGTCACACACCAGCCAACCTTGAGAATGCTTCGTTTCAGATGCTTTTTTTTTTTCTTTCTTTCTTTCTTTCTTTCTTTCTTTCTTTCTTTCTTTCTTTCTTTCTTTCTTTCTTTCTTTCTTTCTTTCTTTCTTTCTTTCTTTCTTTCTTTCATTTTTTTTCTTTCTTTCTTTCTTTCTTTCTTTCTTTCTTTCTTTCTTTCTTTCTTTCTTTCTTTCTTTCTTTCTTTCTTTCTTTCTTTCTTTCATTTTAATCTAAACAAGGCAATTTCCCTCCTCCTCCCCTTTGTCTGATACTTTACTGCACATTACATTATTTAGAAAAATGTCACTGGAGGAACACTCTGTGTGGTCTCATAAAATATTAACAACTTCTGAGAGAAAACTTGAAATCAAGATGCTCTTTCATGCTGGGGTATGTACTCTCTTTTGTTGGCTTTTTTCCTTTCTTTTCTCCTCATGGAATCTGAATTGCTTGTCTGTCTTTCCCTTGATATAACCTACTCCTTACATTTATCATATTCCCCTGAAAAAAGGGAATTCAGGGAACAAAGGTATGATGCTGATGCTAAGCAAGAAGTGCTCAGCAAATGTCTGAAGCAACAGCTTCTGCAGATACTAAAGTCCTGTTCAGTCATTTATTTTT
This sequence comes from Sakesphorus luctuosus, assembly GCA_013396695.1. Classification (NCBI taxonomy): domain Eukaryota; kingdom Metazoa; phylum Chordata; class Aves; order Passeriformes; family Thamnophilidae; genus Sakesphorus; species Sakesphorus luctuosus. Next base: position 35,788 of record VWZD01003234.1, read on the forward strand.
AGGTTAACACCAATGAATAAGGAAAGTGTAGAGGTGGAATGAAATAAAAAGTCAGAACAAGCTGATTTCTCAATCAAACACGGGTTTCTGGCAATGACTGATATATCGTTTTAAAACATATCTGAAGAAACAACAACTGTTTGCAGTTCTGTTAAGGAATGGGAAAAAAAGAAAAAAGTACCCACCTAGAAAACCTCCATGTAAATTGAAAAGCAGTCTGCATGGGGGAAAAATAATCTGACCGAAAACTAAAGGAAAGTAAATCTTCCCATAGTAAAGGCCTATAAATTCAGAAGTGGACAGCAGTCTTGAGTAAAGAATACCGACATTTTAAGTGAAACATTTGCTGGCAAAGTGGCCGTCGAAACTGGTTATTGAATGTCTTGTGAGAGAGCAAATTGTGGACTAGAGGTCTTTCTTATATTTTGTAGCAAAGCCAACTTCCATTGATACCACCTCGATGTCAGCCCCTTTCTGCAGCCATTTGTAAAAAGGCTTGTGATGTGAGATTGACGACTTAAATACTTCATCAATCAATGCTTTAGCCAATGTGTTGTTCAGTGATTGGTGGAAAATTCAAGTAATCCATCTTATCCCATCACCCTTGTTCTTTATTCTCTTCAGGTATTTTCATCCCTGCCCCCCCACCCCCCTCCCCCCAGTCCTACTTTATTTGTTCACTTTCACTACAATCTGAAAGAGAAGCTGCTCTGGGAGGGAAGGGCCTGCTGCTATCTTTGAAAACCTAATCATTGCAGGAAACTCTTTGGTACAAAGTGCTACTGAATTAACTCAACTTTTAATGATCCTAGAGGTGGTCCTGGTGCATATGGACTAGCAAAGCACCAGGTCAGGCTGGAATTTGTGCCATTCTGTCAAATTAAATATGTCAAACATCCTGAATCATTTATATAATCAACAATAAGGTGTCTATTTCTGCTGAATGAATTGGCTAAGTAGCTTTAAGGAAAGAAATACGTATGACACAAAGCTAAACAGTGAGTGTAAAGAAACAAAAAAGGGTTTAGGTTATTCATTTAGGCATAATGGAAAGACATCCTTTGCTCAGAGAGAGAATATCCTTTGCTTGTGAGTGAATATTTATGTTGATATCTCGTACTCCTAATTTTAATCTCAATAAGGATTTAAAATCTTAACTGCCTACTTGAAAATTTAGTATAGATTATACAGCCACAGCATAGCCTTTATTGCAATCTAGATGAATAGCCTTTGTTCATCTAGATTTTGCTTTTTCATCTAACAAAAACATTTTTCTAACACAAAGAAACAGGGGGTTTTTTGTAATGTATTATTATATGGATGTATGAAAATTACAAATATATAATGGTCTATAGGCATGTGTTTGTAAAGATCTGAGGTAGCAAAACATTTATATACCCACTTAGTTTAGGCAGTTTGTAAATTATTTCTTTTTGTTGGATCTAGTAATGCACTGTTTGATTTTTAGGATAGACCTGTCATAAAATTTTTGATTTGTAGGGAAAAGTGATTTTTTGAATTGCAATGAAAAGAGTTTATCAATATTTTATAAAACGTATGTTTGTCTCCAAGTATATGAAAAAATGACAGACATCTCAGAACCTGCCAGTTCAGTGGGAAATTTTAGCACACATTTCATTGGATAGTAATTCAGATACTTTTAAAGTTGGTGTCTGCTATATGTTGAGTTTCGTGCTTAATTTTTTGTAGAGCATTATCTCAAGCACATCAATTCAAATCAGGGCTGTAGTCAAAAATGAGGGCAGGAAATCCACTCATTCCTCATTATGCAGTTTCTCAAATCAACATCAGAAAGTCTTCAGAGAGTAAAGTGAGGTTTATGACACTATTGTTTCCTTTCTATTAGTTTAAAACTATTTTTCCACTTTCAGGAATTTGTTTCACCAACACATTTGGGTCTGCAAAATCCTAGACAGAGGCCACAATCTGGAAAAATACTCACACTAAATAAAAAAAAAAAAAAGAAAAAGATGACTTTCACCTAGATTATGATCATGTTTATATCCTGATTTTGTTAGTTTTACACAAAACAGACCTAAGTCTACAAAAAACCCCTCATGATTGTTCTGCCTAGAGTATATAAAAAAATTAAGAAAAATAAAAGAGAGAGAGATCTAATAAAGAATTAAGAACTACAAAACCAAAAAGAAAAAGTGAGAAATAACAGAAAAAATTTTTATCCGGATCCACATTAAAGTACTGTATAGACTCTGTCAATATCCAGCAAGACATTATTGCATTATTAAGCAACACCATTTTTAAAAGATGTTTGTGTTGGAATGCCAAAATAATCAGAATAAGAATTTTCTTTACTTGTTCCAGCAATTATCAGGACAGTAAAAAATTAGCGCCAGGAGGGCAGTGTCTCTTCCTCCATAAATTTCACTTTTCATTTCAAAGCTTTCAATGCAGTGTATTGCTAAGTTGATATTAAAGGGACATTTGATACTCTTTCACCTGAATAAAAGCACATTTATTTGGGTGCATTTGTGTGTTCATAAATGAGCTGCTCAGTGAATCATTCCTGTCATTAGAAGGTAGATAAACTGCAGGGAGGGAACAAAGTCATCATTTCTACCTCTGTGAAAATGATGGGGGTTTTTTAATTATTAAAATGCAATTATTTCCATTATTGATGAGCGTGATATCCAGGACAGCATCAATACGAACTGTCCAGGACACACACTCATTTGGATCTCAGGCTGGTCTGGCTGCAATAGAGTATTGATGCCAGTGTTTGTTTCACTTCTAATTCACATAATGGATGAGGACTTAAATACAATCCATGGCAAATTAGTACCTAGGAGATTGGGTTTATTTATTTATTTATTTATTTAATGAGTTTCTTTTTGTTACATGTGAGCCTTTACATGATACCAAAGTAGGAGACTTTCTGTATTAAGACAATTATAGAGCACTAGCATTTGAAACATAAAAACTGATTAGTATTTGAGGTGTGTTATCTAGGCTGTAAGAACCTAGCTACCTGTACAGGTGACAAGTGGCTTTCTAGCTCCTGCATTTTTCATGTTGCTTTCGTTTTCCCTATAATATATGCATAGATAAATATTTGCATGCATGCATTCATTCATATGCCAATGCATTTCTGAAATAAAAGAAAAAAAGCAATTATTTTCATTTTCCAAAATCCACTTGGCTGCTTGTTTCACATAGCCGCTGAGAAACTGACAGACATTCCTCATATTTTGGCTTTGGAAATGGAGATGTCACTCCATTCTTTTGGACTTGCACCATGAAGGCAGCTGCCTTTTAAAAATGTAAAGGCTGATGAAGTTGGAACCTCTCTGTGTGGTCATGGGTGGTGGCAGCAGGAAAGATGGTGTTCTCTGCTGCCCCTCTCCACTCAGTTGGTACCTTCCCAGAGCCTGTCCCATCCCTGCCACTCCCTGATTAAATATTGTTTGAAATTAAATGCCCACAAATGTGATTTATTCCGTGGGCCCACAGTTCATTATATGGGCCTTACAGTCTTTCGCAGATATGTAAATGCCTCACATGTTTGGATCTCATTCTGAAAACATCTATGCCTCGTCCAGCAGTGAGGAAGGTGAAATGCATGCAGAAAGCCTGTGCCTGACCTGAGAGCTCCTGGGTCTGCACTGGGATAGGTGTTGCTACGAGCGAGACCTGGGTACTCCCATGGTTTCCAGCCTCCATGGCTTCATTTCCATGGAAATAAAAACCTGGGCTTTCAGGGCAATGAAAGGACTATTTCAAAGTCCCTGTGAGCCACAGACCCTCTCATTTTGTGACAAAATTTAGCTCTTCTGTTTATGATTTTTAAAAACTTCAAGCCCCTTCCAAAAATGTTAAGTAATGACTCAAACTGGACGTCAGTATAGCTACATCTACTCTTACCAAAAGGCAACTAAAAAAGCATCTTCCAATAAAATGAAGTCCATTTTTAATCTATCTATACCACAAGTCTAATATTTCCTGATGTCTGCTAAATGTCCTGATGTCTGCTAATATGTCCCGATGTCTGACATTTCCTGATGTCTGCTAAAGGTTGAAAGCACTGCCTGTACAAAAACAGTGACAAAGGCTATTTTTGACCAAAACCCTGATGTAGGCACATTTCCTTACAGACAGGGGATTTGGTTAAATGCACAAAAGCAACTGTGCAAAACAACCAGTACAATACTGTATATCAAGAGTAATTAAAAGCCTCCATTAAAAATGTGACAACCAAATCATTTTATATTAGACAGAGAAACCCCTATTGACACTCGAAAATAATGAATAAACAGAATGTCAATTCACTAACATGTGCTATTTAGACTTTGATGCATACTCTTAGCTCTAAAATCTGCTCCTGGATACACACAGGAAACCCCTATTGAAGTTAGTTGGAGTTGTTTATGTGTAGTTGGCAGCAAGTTTTGGCCCTCAGACATTTTTTTGTGTTCATTTAAGACAGTACAGGCTAGCATAACCCTCAGTTTAACCCTCTGTTTGAAGGTACTGCTCTCACTGGATCCAAATGTCATGGCTAGGAACCATTCTCTTAACACAGACCATACTAGCTCCTATATAGCTTAGGCAAAAGTGGCAATGCTGAATTCACTTGTGTAGGAATTGATCACTGGTACAGACAGATAAGTTAGAGTGGGTTGACTTTTTCATCTCTGTTATTGCACAATCTGTTCTTTAGTACTGAGCAATACACTATATAATTGTTATGGCAGTCTTTAAGGTCCCCTGTCCATGATGGATGATGTTGCAATAGACATAGCAGAGACATACCATCTCACTTTTGACAGAGTAGCACAAATGAGGATGAGGCAGATGCTCAGAGACGAGTAGGAGAAGCAGACCTGAGAAGTGAAGGAGGCATGCTGTGAGGGCATTTTCTGCATGTCTCTCAGACCTCCTTTCCCTAACAATTCCCCTTAGATCCCATCTTTGCCCCCAGCCCAGCTCCTTCCCCTTCCTCACACAGTGAAGCGGGTACAACTATGGCAAAGAGGAAATTAGTGGTGGTTGGATGCTATGACTTCTGCTTTTGCCTCTGCAGTGCACTTCTCTGGTAGGCACACAGAGCAGAGCCAGGGAATAGGCAGGGCTGCCTGTGAGTGGCAAGTTGCTCTCCAAGCTCTGCGAAACACCAGGCGAAAGTTGTGACTCAAGGCACAGGTCTGCTCCTTGGAAAGCTGTTCCTCTTTGTGAAACTAGATGTTGCATCCATCCTGGCTGTTAGCTAGAAAACAACAGCAGTGCCTGTAGATTAGAAAGATTCCTTGTTATTGGTATAACTTTTCAAAATAATGCAGTGTGTAAAAACAGAGTTGCAGTCACATATTTACATAGGAGCAAAGTGGATTAAGTTTAAGTTCTGCCTTTCCTCTGTGCTCATCTCATTTCAAATGGTGCTTTCTTTTTTTCTGCCTTCAGATAGCAAGTACTTGAGTACATTTAGTGCTGTATGTTTTCCTTTTGTCTCTCTCTGCCACATTTCCCACAAACACAGGCACACTGTGCTTGGCAGGGACTCACCAGACAGTTTTGTGCGCAATCAGTAATCATCACTTTTCCTTATGAAGCAATAGGGATTTTCCCAGTCAGGAAACCCACAGGCAGTTTTTTTATTATTATTTTTATTTTTTTCCTGTGCTTGGAAGCTTTAGTTTACCTAAGCCTCCCAGGTCTGATATTAGATGTTGATGAGCCATAACCAGTGTGAGTATATGTCTATGGTTCATGGTTTTCCTGAACATTAGTGCAGTACAAAGTGATACAGCACTTGATGCACTGTTGGATATGAAAGGTCTTAAGAGAAAGTGAGGGTGGCTTCTTGTTTACTTCTATAGAAGTCTCCTGAGTGCTTTTCCTTCTTCAGTTACAGTCCAAGGTTTGACTCATGGAAGGGAATAATAATTAATTCAGCAAAATCAGTCTATTTTTATAAACGCGTTTAACCTTAACCTGATTTTTGGACATGACAAGGTGCACTTCTTCTCTCTCTTTATGTGGGTTCCCAAATATTAAGATTATATTTTAAATAATTCTCTGATGTAAAATCATATAATTTTCATGGCAATACTTTCATTGGTGTTAGTTGCTATACACTAAAAGCAACTCCCAAAATGCAACTTAAATGCTCATTTTTTATGTCTTCATCTAATTTTTCATTCTTACATTTTAACAAGTTCTACCCAAAAATAGTTTTGCCATTAGATTTAACAGTTACATTTACAGTTTTAAATGTTTTTTATGACATTCAGCTACAGCATGGTGACAAGTATACCGGTAAAACAGCAATTTAAATACTGCATTTACAGTCAAAAACATTTACTTGTCGCTCCTCAATTGACAAATTTCAATTGCTCTGTATTGTTAAAAACTATTTCTAAAATTACACAGTGAGAACATAACAGTCGCTGTCACTGTGCAATTAAGTCCCTTGAACTGTTTGCTATATATAGAAATACTGTATTATAAAGTGTTAGTTACCGTTAAAAAATACCAATTACATTTATTGTGAAAACCATTAAACTGATTTATAGCAAAACAGTTAATTCACTGTGTTTGTGCATAAAACTGCTAGTAATGTGACACAAAAAGTAGTTTCCATTTTGAACTCTGCAAACCTAGGAAAATTATAAGCAGAAAGATACAATAAAGCTAATGAACATCTGAAAAGCTTATATTCAAAAAATTGCTTTACACTTAAAAAATACTTCTGCTGGAGAGACAGTTCACTGGTTTCCATCACAGTGCAATTCTTTGGTGTAATGAGAAATTCTGAAAGAATTAAGAAGAGTCTGACTCTTCATGAAAGGGTCCAGCTCAATTATGGCTGAAATACATCTTTATTTTCAACTTAGTTTCAAACATATTCCAGCGTTTTACTGATCTTGGTCTCATAAGTGGAACGTAAGTGATGTATATCAGTGTTAAATACATTTTCCACCAGTGTATTTTAATTTCTGCTCTTCTTTCATAGCTAATAATTAATATTTTCATCTCTCTATTAGCATTTATTCTGAAGTTTTATCTTTTTAGGTGTCATTATCAAGTATACAGATGTTATTTTTAGGTTCAGTTGAAATGTAATAGAATAGTTTTCCATTTTATCTCTCTTCAATACACTATAATAACCCAGTAGTTATTTACCAGTTTGTCTACACTTCATGTGCAGAAATGAAACAACGCAATATGGGATATAAATTTTACCTATGGTAAAATGAAACTAAATTCAAACCAAAATAAAATCATTGCATAGCAAAGTAAATCCATACCTCCCTTCATGCTAAATATTTTGTTTTCTTTTGAATATCTTCATCTCCAAGTAATCCCTTTGACAATAAATCAGCAGCAGCTTTTTGGAAATCTTTTACCTAGAGAGAGATACTTCTAAACCTTGTTGGTTAATTCAAGCCCTCCATACAGTTGAGGGGAAAGACAACTTTATTTCAGTCTTACCTACAGTTATTTGAAATCAGTATGTTCCTGAAATGTACCATTTTGTAGCTGTTGTGCTATTAAATAAAAGCATCGATGGACATATTAGGAAAAAGATATGGAAATTACTGGGTGACCATTCATTTTTTATTAATAGACATTATTCTCATTGTTTAATGATGACTTCTTGCTTCCTTAGAAGTAGGAAAAAGAATCACCCCTTCTCTAATCAGAATATAGCAGGATTTCAGTATTTGCAGACACAATAACAAAAGGCTTGATATTTAGATGATAGATTAATGTGCCTGAGACAAGTATTTGTCTGCCTTTACACAAGTATTGAGAAGCAATAAAGAGGTATTATTACTGTAGCATTTTCTAACTTAAAAGGGCCCTTTAACCTTTAACCATTTGCTCACTATAAACTTGAACTTAAGACAATCAAGAAACTTGATAAATAAAGCTTTTCCCATTGTATTGGGTTAGCATGGCCAGGTTTTGGTAGCAAGGGTGGAGGGCGGGAAGGCTACAGGAGTGGCTTCTGTGAGAAGCTGACAGAAGCTTTTCCACGCGTCTGGTACAGCCAATGACAGCCAGCACCAGGATGGACCTGCTACAGGCCAAGGCTGAGACAATCTGGAATGATAGCAACGCTTCTGTGATAACATATTTAAGAAGCAGAAACCATGTTATTGGGCAGAAGAAAATTCCAGACAGAGAAGAGTAGAGTGAGAACATGTGGAAAACTGTGCAGACACCAAGGTCAGTGCAGAAGGAGAAGGTGCTCCAGGCACTGGAGCTGAAGTTCCCTGCAGCCTGTAGTGCAGCCCATGGTGAGGCAACTGTGCCCCTGAAGCCCATGGAGGGCCATGAGGGTGCAGAGATCCATCTGCAGCACATGGAGGAGACCCACACTGGAGTAGGTGGATGCCCAAAAGAGGCTGTGGCCCCATGGGACACCCATAATGGAGCAGGGTCCTGCCAGGGACTTACTGACCTGTGGAGGGGAGCCCATGCTGGAGCAGCCTGTGCCTGAAGGACTGCACCCGACGGAAAAATGACCTATGCTGCAGCAGTTTGTGAAGAACACTTGCCCATGGGGTGGACTCACACTGGAAAAGTTCATGAAGGACTGTCTCCTGTGAGACGGACCCCACAGGAAGCAAGGGGAAGGACTTCTCTTCCAGAGCAGTGGCAGAAACAACAACTGACTGTAACCCCCATTCCCCATCTCCCTGTGCCATTGGATGGAGAGGAGGTAGAACCTGGAAAGAGAGAGGAGTGGAGGGAACTTGTTGTTAAGATTTTTACATCTCATTATCCTGCTCTGATTCAGTTAGTAATAAATTTAATTAATTTCCCCACTTTGAGTCTGTTTTGCCTGTGCCAGTGATTGGTCCTTATCTCAACCCTTGAACCCTTCACCGTATTTTCTCTCCTTTGAGAAGAAGAGGAGAAAATTCCAGTTGCAGAGGGGTGTGGGAGAGTGGCTTTAGTGAGTACCTGCTGTCCAGACAGAGTCAACCCACTACACCCTCCAGTCCAAATAATTCACCAGAATGAGAAAAACCTCAATGATTTATCCGTTTCCCTTCTAATTTCTGATCTGGCATTGTTTTTCCCTGTATAACGATATATGCCAATTAATAAAATCCAGTTAAGGAAACAGCTTGAAGATGCAATTTCTTCTTGTGAATCATTGGTATAAGCAGCATGTGTGAGGAAGGAAAAAAAAGAGTTGATTCAGTACTACACTGGCAATTTATGTAACGAATTGTTGAGTGCAAGGCACAGACATGATGAGAGTTATCAGCTCTTTCTCAAACAGCAAAGGTATAGACTGCCCACTGCTCTGAGATGTTGCTGTTCTACAGGCAATTTGAGACAAAGGTGAGTGATTCATTTGGAATCCAGATATTTCTCAACAAAACCTTCGATTTTCTGGGACAGAGAGGGTAATTATGAGGTCAATACTGGAGCTCATGTACTTTAGCAATCTGCAGTTTTCAAAACGATTGTCCTAACTAAGGAAAACAGCTTGACTTTTTGTTATCAGCCATTTTCCATTAAATACGAGATAGATTATATATACTGTATTTTGTATATCAGGATCATGAATAAATCAAGCTGGTTGAAAGTATCTGTACTAAGATAGAAGTAAGAACATTACACTCAGAAGTTGTGTTAGGATGTTAAACCCTTGTAGTGGTTGACCTAAAGGTTCCTGGTTCGTTCCTGGGTTTTGGCACCAAATAGACTGTAGTGGGTCCATGCTGACTGGACATGAGGTACTCACTAAAATCACTTTCTCACTCCTCTCTGCAACTGGACAGAGGAGAGGAAATATAATGAAAGATTCAAGAGTTAAGGACTGGGAGAGATCACTCACCGATCACTGTCACGGGCAAAACAGATTCAAAGCAGGGATATTCATTAAATTTATTACTAACAGAATCAGAGCAGGAGAATGAGAAGCAAAATATATCTTAAAAACATGTTTCCACCACTTGTCTCTCCTTCCAGGTTCTATCTTCTCTCCCCTGAGGGTTGCAAGGAGACAGGTCAGTCCATCAAACGTGGTTTCTACCATTGCTCAGGGAAGAGGGAGTCCTTCCCTTACTTCCTATGGGTTTCCTCTCAAGGGAAACAGTCCTCCACAAACTTCTCCAGTGTAAGTCCACCCCACAGGCAACAGTTCTTCACAAACTGCTGTAACACGGGACGCAGTCCTTCAGGAACAGGCTGCCCCAATGTGGGTGCCTCACAGAGCCGTAAGTCCTACCAGCATGGGCTCCTCTCTTCACAGGTCAGCAGGTCCCTGGCAGGACCCTGCTCCATCACTGGCCTCCCACGGGAGCACAGCCTCCTTCGGCCATCCACTTACTCCAGCATAGGTCTCCTCCATGTGCTGCAGGGGGATCTCTGTACCTTCATAATCCTCCATGGACTGCATGGGGACAGCTGCCTCACCATGGTGTTCACCACAGGCTGTGGCTGGAGCATCTCCTCCCCTTCCTCTTTCTGGACTGACCTTAGTTTCTGCACAGTTTTTCACATGTTCACACTCTGCTCTTCTCTGTCTGCAATTTTCTTCTGCCCAATAACTTTTTTTTCCTTCTTAAATGTGTTATCATAGAGGCATTACTATCATTCCAGATTGGCTCACCCTTGGCCAGTGGCAAGTCTGTCTTGGAGTCTGCTGTCATTGCAATGCTCTACCAGAGGTGGGGGAAGCTTTGGGCAGCTCCTCACAGAAGCCACCCCTGCAGCCAGCCCCTGCTACCAAACCCTGGCCTTGTTAACCCAATACAACCCCACAGACAGTGGAAATTATTAGTTTCAGTCAAACTTCGGAATTAACTTTATCAGCTCTGGAATGGTGCTGCATTCAGAATATTATTTAAAATTAAATCAACTAATTTAACTTTACTATATAACACTGGCACTAGCAGTAACATAATATGAGTGTCAAGACAGTATGTCGTCCCTGGCTTAAATTATGCCTATTTTGAAAGGATGCATGAGACATGGTCAATTGTCTCGTATAATTCTTCTCTTGCAACATCAGATTGCAACTCAATGAGCAACTCAAGGAGCCTACTTCTTCTACATTTTCTAAGTACAAACCATAATCTAACAAAATATTTTCATTTTTAACCAAACAAGAATGATATTTTATTTTATTGCAAATATATTTTTCAGGTCGTCTTACCTTTAAGACTTGTTAAAATGATGCATTCAGTTTCAACAATATAACTTAAAATCAGTGTCTTTAGCTACATGAATTATGGAAATAGTTATATTTCAGCAAGTTTTATCATATCAATTAATGAGCCTTTTCATGCCTTCTTAACTCCTATTTTACTGTAAAGTTTTGAACTAGAAATCACTGTGACAAGTTAATGGCCTTGAGTTCAATGTTTAAACTAGAATATTACTCAGATCCCAGTATGAATGAAAACAAAAATCTTATTAAAAACTTCCCCCCTTTCGGTGCATGCAGCCTTTTCCATTCTGTGCCTCTATGGGTTTCAGCTGGTCCTTGGCAGTAGAAGACATGTTCTTGCATTCTTGGACTCCATGGTCATCACCTATAGTGAGTAGAACAGTTAATATAGTATGGCAGCGCAGAGTTCTCCACTAGTTACCCAGATTTGTTGATATGCTGCCCCAATGGGCTTGTGATTTCACTCATTAGTTAAACAGTAAAAAATCTGAATCCTTTCAAGCACTCTAAATGCCAGCCCTAACAGAAGCGTAAGAGCTTCAAAGTAGATCAAAGTTAACTTTTCTGGGTCCTAGTCTCCTTCACAAAATTCCTAAGTTGTGTCTGTATGAATGAGCAAGAACTGGAAGACATAAGATTGAACAAAAGAATTTAACTTTTTAGTTTTAGTGAGGGAAAAGAAAGGTGGCTGAAAAGCCAAGGTCTATCCTCCGCAGACTAAACATTCAGCATCTCAGAGTCCCACGAGTTCAGAGATTTTTACCGGCATGTATAGTTTTCTGTTGAATATGTTTTTAAAATGGTAGTTTAGATGAAATGGGGGGCTTTTTCTCTACCTATCATTCTCCAAGAATGCTGTGGATTTAAAGTGAGATTGTTCACCGGCTTCTTTTTTTTTCCCAGTTATGATTCAAGTTGGAGCATCAGTGACAAAGTATCCTCTTCAGATTAGTGGTGTGTTTATTAGCTTTGGCTCATGCTGTTGTGCCTTGGATGATACCCTCTCTGTGCTCTCTGAGCTGTAGCTGTTAACTGCTGACCCTTGGCAGGGAATTCCTGGTAGTCCATGATGCAGCCCTGAAGTCCTGCACATGTCCTCTCACTGAATCTGTGTGAATGGAGGATGTAGTGAAAGGGGTCTGCACAGCATCACTTCTGAGAAATCACCTCCTCCCACGCTTTCCGAGCTTAAGTGCAAACAAGGGGGATGGTCCAGTCATGCTGATTTCTACATGTCAATGCCTTTTCCTTTACTCATGCTGACTAGCTCCTTTTTGATCTTGGTGCACTTTACTTGCAATCTAATGTCACATAATATTAACAGACTTAATTAACTGAGGAGGTGATCCTACTCTCATTCAAGTCAAGAGGAATTTGGCTTTGAGTGAAAAGGGGAGGGATAAGATAGGTAGGGTTAGAGGTCACCCAGTTTAAAGAAATTTATATAGGCTCACTTCAAAATCCACATAAATCTTTCCACATTGGGGACAGATAGCTAGAGGAAGTAAAACACATGGCAAAAGATTTATAGACAGCTTGTCATTTGAAGGCAAAGGCAAAAAGAGTGCAAGCCCCCCCATTGTGAGGTTTTTCCCATTTCCATAATTTTCTGTTTTTCTATTCCCCTGTAAGGTATAGAAGGGAGGAAAAAGCAGCCTGTATTCACACTAAGATTAGTGGAAACTTGTGAAGTTCAGAGGTGTCCAACACAGTTTAGTAAGGACCATCTTGGCATGTATAACACAATCACCTCATGGGATACTCATCACATAGCCAAAACCCAAGCAGCTGAGGTTCATATATCAGATGCCCATCACAAGGCCATATATGCATTTCAGGCAGGTTATTGTAGCAGCTATATCCTTACTGCTTTTGCAGGAGAAGATCTAGCTCAGGTAGTTAGAGCCTGGTGCTAATATTGTCAATGCCATGGGGCAATCACTGTATGGGCCATTCCCTTAAGACTTGGACTTGATTCTTATGGGCTCCTTCCAACTCAAAATATTCTGTGATTCAGTATCTATTTTCCATGTCTCTGATGTTTATGGAAGCACAACTGCCTTGCAATGGAGAAACTTATATTTTTTTAGTATGACAGATGCGTATTTGGCCAAAGGTGGTGGAAGGCCACCTACCCTAAAGGCTACAGTATGGAATGCACTTCTGAAAATGTCTAGCACAGAACTAATCCTTCACAGTGTCTGTGAGGCTTTTGAAGAAACACAGGAAGAGCACATACAGCATGTATTGCCCTCAGCAATTTGGATCTAGCCTGCAGACTGGGGTGTGGCCACTCGTGGAAAACCTTCATCAGATACAATGTTAGGAGGGGAAAAAACCCAACTAAGAATTCATATCCTGTAAGAGAAAGGATGAAGAGCTGCTGAATAATTTATCTATTTCATCCCAATCTACTACTACAGAACAGAGTTGTGTAGTTTATACTCAAAGACAGAAATGTCATAGGAAAAGGTGATGCTTTCATTCATTCTCCTATACTTCCTGCACCTTCCAAAGCATGTAGACTTTATGAAGGACAATATTTATAATGTATATAGTAATATATCATTTATAATTTGCATAATAATATTACTTTTTTGCATAATAGGAATATTATTGATGCCTAAAAGTGTGATTTAATGTAATTTTAGAAGGTTTTAGAATCATATAGACTCTGTTCAGTTACCCTGATTTTTAACCCTCAATATTAAAGCCTCTTTCTCACAAACTGTAAGCTTAGTCAAGGCCAAGCTATATTCCAGCAGCCACCTGCAAGATAACAGAAGAAAAACACCGAGGAGGCCCGAGAAGGCCATTGGCCCCCCCATGACGAAGGGGGTAGATTGGCAGGACTTTTGGGTGGGCATTTGGGAGAAATGAGAGCTTATGATTGGATGTCCATGGGGAGTATAAAAACCCTGAGACTTCCTGACCTGAGAGTCAAACCCCCTTGGGTTTGATCGTAGAAGCTTCTTCTAATAAAACCCTATATCTTTCTCCATTAACTTGTCTGCAGTGTGTCTCTGTTCACAGGGGTACGCGGTATCAGGCATCATTATTATCCCATTTCCAAAAACATTCATCATATTTTGCTCTCACAACTACCAGCCTTCTGATGATAGCCAAAACACACCAGTATCAAAGCCCATTATGTGAATGCAGCAGCACTTTGCTTGTTGAGCATGTATGCGTACATAGTACTTAGCATTTGAAGAATCCTTTGACACATTATTCATAGAAGAAAACTAGACACTTGAGAGATGGAAGTTATAAAACATATGAAAAGGCCTGTTTTTTCACTCCTGGCTGGTTTCTGAATGCTGTTCAATTTACATCTGTTTAGTGATATATTTAATAGGTGTGACTAAAATAAAAGCATGAAGTAACTACAGATGATTAAACTAAATTTTGTCTTGTAGGTATCCATGGATAACCTCATTATGAAATGGCAAGAACACTCCAATTACTATGAAAATAATACTATGGCGATCAGCATAAGACTACTATAACTTTTTTTTCTTTAATTTTGTCTTTAGAACTTGACTAAAGATGTAGTCCCTCTTCTGAAACACAATCCTATTTGCACTAAGTGTATTTATGTCCATGGTCATTTGGCAGTGCCAGTGGGCAAGGAGCTGTGGAAACTGCTGCTGTCTGTGAACTTTTTCCTCAGAATTTCTTCTCATTTTCACAAGTTTCAGCCTTGTCACATGTTTTCAAGGCCGCTGCAGGACAGCATCAGTATGTACTTCTGAAGTCTACCAGGGGAAGATACTGATTACTGTAATAGGGAAATGTTGCCTTGATACGAGAGTGATGTGGAGGGGAGACGGAGCTAGAGGGTCATGGTTTTAGCACTGAAATGGCTGCCAGGCTTACAATGGCAAATACTGAAGAACTCCCAGGTATGATGACATAGGTATTTCTTTTTCTGACAGGATGTCTATGATAGAATTACACTGTCTTTGACACTAGCTCTTCTATTGGAATTGGAATTTTTCTTCTGATTTAACTAGGAATTTTGTTCCTAACAATCATTTACATTTTTTAAAGGAAAAAGTAACTAGTCTAAAAGTAAAATATCTTTCAACAGGGCGAGTGAGTTGCTCATGTGCTGTTTCTCCATTTTCTGCAACTACATGTTCTCTGTTTTGTTCACTAAAAGAACAGGGTGAGGGAACCAAGAAAGGACAAAACCCCAACCCAAAGAGGAAAAGGAAATGCTTATTCCTGGCTCTTCAGTCCCACCCCTACTCTTCCCCCACCCCCACTTAAAACATATAACCCCTTTGTATTGTGGAAATAAAACACTATATTTTGTCAATGAGCAGTTATGGAGGAAAATAGCCAATTAGCTTTATACTTATTCTGGTAGATTCAGCTCTGAGCCAGCAGCAACACTTTCCAGAATAGTAACTTCTGCCTATGGGAAGGTATAGTGAGCACTCAAAATGCTAAGAAAATTAACACTTCTTATTTGTTGATTGAAATTTAGGTCTTCTGTCTCACAAACATATCCACTGAAGCTGAAATTACAAAAACCAATCCTTCTGCAGACCTGACATGGGGAAAGAACTGACAGTGCAAAGGGAGCACTGTAGCACTGACAGGCAATGCTCAAGGTCTGCAACTTTACTTTTATCTTTGAAAGATTTGTGTTATATGTTTGGAAGACAGGGCATGTCAAGTTACATGTTAACTATATACATTGTTTGTCTAACTTCTTAGATTTGCTTTCTACTAATTTATTTCTTTTCTCTGAATCAAGTCATTCAATTAGCTACTACTGGGCTTGAACTCTTTGTTTTTAAAGCAACATGCATTTCAGCCCATATTTTTCAAACAGTTCAGCTCATTCATGACATAAATGGGTGAAATACATTTCTCTTGCAAAATACAGCCATGATACTTCTTAAAAACAAACAAACAAACAAACAGGACTCTAAAATTAAGGGCAGTAGCTCAGAATATGCTTTTAGCATCAAAAGCATTTGAACTTTCCAACTTGCTGATGTAGGGCCCATTGCAGTCACAGAAATACAAGAAAAATGACTCTCAAACTGGCAGGAGTGGGGTTCTGAGATAACTGTGAGCTTTGGGTAAAAGTGGTCCTGGTTCACATCAGCTGAGGCTCAGTTCCTAACCCATACAGATGTGGTAAGAACATATGGCAGAAATTTTGCAGGTGCAGTAGGACAGAAATGTAAATGTGAAACAAAAAAAGGAAAGAATGTCTTTCTCATCTTTCATAAACAACGGCACTTTTGTAATTTTCCCTGTGCCCTAAATAGAATAGATTCAGTCGCTTTGAATTCATGACATTCCTTCTCATACCGATCATCACAAGGTAGCAGCTTAGCAGTCTTTTTTTGATTTTTTTTTTTTAGTGGCTAGAAAGGCAGGCAAGCTTTACAACCAAAACAATCAATTTCTAGCTGCTGAACCCAATCAGGCCAATTTGACCCTTTAAACTGAATGTGAAACTGGAATATGGAGCTCCCCTTTCCTCCTCCAGAGCTGGTGGAGAGACCATCACTTCCTTTTTAAGTGGGTGCATTAATAGTTGTCCTGTTCTTGCAGACATTATGTGCTAACAAAACTATTTGCGCCTGGTTCTGTAGCAGGTTACAGGGGAAAAACAAAGAGAAGGCCATCTGGCCCCACCAGTTTGTATGTAAAATGTCCAGATACTAATGCTTAACGCACTTGTAAACCTAAGCTGTCGCGCTCTTTTTCTCTCTCAAGGTCTGATTTTAATTTAGGTAATATTCCCGTTAATAATAACATCCAATTACAACATCCATTAAAAGTTACTAACATTAATTTAACAGGGAGAAAATCTAATAGAGTTCTTAGAGCGGTATTGGCATTTTTCCATTAAATTAATGTTACAAACTTTTAAAAGGATGTCTTAAATAGGCATCATTAGTGGTGGGAATATTAAACAAATTAAACTCAGGCCTTTAATATGAGGTGGGACCCTATTTATGAATACAAGCAAAGGTGTCTGCTATGCATTTCAACCCATTTAAAGTGTTCACCAGGAAGCATAAGGCTGTGCGAAATTTGCAGTACCTAAGTTTCCTTCTAGTAAAAGCTCAAATGAATGACTTCTCTTTTTTTACAGTATCTCTCTTGCTGGTTGTGTGGTCCACACATTCCTTGCTTGGCTGCTGCTGTACTTTATTTCCAACAATGTTTTCCTGACCTATTAATTTTCCCTCTTTTGGTTATTTTGTTTAGATAGTTTGGATTTTTTTTTAAAGAAGATAATCTTGATGCCAAAGGCTTGCCAGTTCCTCCTACTACTAGGCAGAGGTCTTGATAGTTTTGAAACAGCCTCTCAGGTTTGTCTGAAGAGGGAGAAATTGTATCAGAGATGTATAAGTTTTGAAAGGCACATTCTTGTCCAAATCCAAACTTCATCTGCAACAGGCAGCATGTACAGTTCAAACATGAGCCTGCTCAGATAGCTGAATCAAAATGCTAAGGAATTAATTTTTGAAAATGATTCTTAGTTTACTGGCTAATTATAGACAGAACTTTTTATAAGGCAAACATTGGGTTAGACAGATTATATTCCCCTTGGGGTGAGTACAAAAGGAAGAGCTACATGTGAAAGAAGTTAGTCAGATGCTTAATGTAATAGTGGAAGAGGATCAGCAAGGCAGTGTCTTTATTTTGTGCCCCATGTACAATACAAGTTTCTAGCACACTCTGTTGTTAAATGCGTTAACAATACAACAAAATTTAATAAAACAGCAGTGACAGCAAAGTTGGCAGAGTAGTGCAGTGCAGTCAGACTTAACAAGCTTTAGTAATGCATAGCTTCAAATTTTTAGCCAGCATTTTGCTGCTTCAGGGTCTTCTATGCAGACGTCAGCAAACACACCACATTCAGAGTACCTGGGAATAGACACCAGGGTAGGATCTAGATATGAGCAGCTTGTGTTTGACATCTCTGGGATTGTGCAGCCTTTGTGACTAAATACTTTTAGAAACTTATTAAATCCATATTTAGAAAGGTCTGAGCTAGTGTAAATACTGAAATAGTCATGCATTCAAGTTTACAAGTCCTCATAAGTAATTGTATCATTCATTAGGCAAAAGGCTGCATTTGTGAATTGTTGTTCTAGTTTTTTACCTTGATATTTGGGAACCCTTGTCTTGTCTGCAATGAGAAATTTCAGCCTGTGATGCCCAGCTGCTGGACAAGCCATATGGACTCATTCTGTCTCCTATTTGGGCACCTGAACCATTTTTCTACAATGCAGTGTGCAACTAATGAAGTAGTGAAAGAATTATAGGTTAATAGGTTATAATCTTGCTGAAAAACACATGCTGAGTGGCCTGATGACAAAAAGCTACCTGCTAGATATTAGTCCTCTCTAACCTAGTGTGGGTAGGATGGTAAGATCCTTTCCCAGAGCTGAGGTGTGCAGATCCCAGAGACAGAAAATGCTACTTTCATGCTGAAATATTAAGCGTGACAGCCAGGAAAAAGTAGGAAAAAAGAAATAAAGGAAAAATCATATTTTGATTCTGGTCAGTAAATTGAATGACAATTTGTAACAAAAAAGCTTGTTTTGTTTTTTGTTTGTTTGTTTGAATCCTTTGGTATCTATTTAGTTGCACTTCTGATCTGAGATGAGAAAAGAGGTTTCACATTACCCAAATGCTGAAATACTCCAGCGTCCAACTAATTTAGTGACACTGTTTGAAAGAGGAAAAAAGGCTAGTATGCCATTAAGCAGATTGGATTTCCTCTTTTGTTCAACGATAAGCTGCTGTTAGTTGGGAAAATATACAGCTATTTGTATCATCCTACAGCCAGTAGTATGAGCTGCAATAATACAGTGTAAATTTATAACCACTACAGGGTTACAAGCAGACTGCAGAGACGTATGTTACCTAAAGCAATTAGATTATTACTGTAGTGGTATTAGAACAAAATCATTTACAGTGTTAAGGTTGGGGTTTTTTTTAAACAAGAATATTTTGCTTTTTCCTAATATTCCCCAATATATTTTACTTAGAATATATTAGTTAAGATAAATCATCAAGTGCAATTTTAAATACTCAAGACCAAAAAAAAGAAAAAAATATGTAGAGCCATTGTAAAGGCTGTTGTTTGCTTTCATGCTTCCCCTGTTACATTCAGACACTAACTAAAAAGGATTCAGCAATGGGTATCTCTATGTGCATGTTCACATACCTTTACATATGGCTTCAACATGCCTGTGAGACACAAAAAATAGTGGGGAAAATCCCTAAGACCAATCTGCAAACAACTATACTATCCCCTCTAACTCAGGTTTTTCACAATGAAGTAGAGGCATTCTTACAGCACCTCCACAACAGAGGTTGGTTTAATCAATAGGGATAAACTACTGTTAATTAGTCTGATCTACTTTAATAACTTTATTCAGAAGGAAGGAAGGGAGGGAGGGTAGGGGAAACTTCCCTGCTGGCAGTATTATACCCCATAGAGGGGCCTTATATCAGTGATTCAGTGGGAGGAACTCATGTGGAAGCATTTCTGTATTGTTCCCATGAACATTCATCTCCTAATTTGCATTAAACTAGAAGGCAGTTGACACTGTTTTGCGTCCATACCTGTAAATCTTCCATTATGAGATGAAAGTATTAAAATGTGGCTCTCAGACAATCCTGCTTCCTCCTCAGGTTGAACAAAAGCGATCTCTAATGCAAATAAGATTAGTTGCAGTGTTTGATGGGGGGATGCCTTTGGTGTGTTTTTGTTTCTATACTGAGAACTTATTTTGTACAAAATTATCCATCCACCTTGGCTTTCCATGTAAAGACTTCAGTCACACCACCCCTTTTGCTAAAAGAAGCCCCAGAATCACTGAAACCCCCGCACTGGGCACACACACACAGGCACACCCCTACACACCCCCCTGTCCTGCAGCCAAGCAGCATTCCCACAAACATTTTCATTGAAGAAGCAAATTCTCAGTCCTCTACTGATTTCTAGAGGATTATTCTCATTTACTCGATGTGCAGTGTTGGCCCAAAATGATCCCCTGTTAGAAAATTGTTTAGTTTTCTCAGCCAGATTTATACCTGTATATTACTCCAAAATTAATAAGTCAAGCAAAATCAATTAATCTTTTTCTCTCTGTTTCTTGTGGTGCTTTCTCCATTTGTGTTTCTGCATTTTCTGTCTCTCCATCTATTTATAATTGTACAACTAGAACTTGGCTTGGAGGGCAATAGCAGTAAACTATTGTTCAAAGGAGATTGCAAATTGCTCGGAGCAGAGAACTGTCTTCTTAATTAGTCTGGAAAACATCACACACACTTATAGCACTATAGGAATAATAAATAATAATAAAAATAGTTCCTAAAAGTGGGTTCATATTGCCCAAAGGCAAAGGCAGGGCAGCTGTTGGAAAGATGATGGTTCCCAGCAATAAATATGAGTGGATTAAGCACTGGCTCCAGGAAGGATCTTGACAAGCTGTGGTTTCCTTCCCAGCCTGATACCTGACCGTGCAGCTACTTCAACTATATTCACTGGAGATATTTTCTCTGATAGGATATAAAGTTCATTCTGCTATTAAATGACAAGGTAAAAAGTGAGAAGTACTAAGGTAACTTTCCAAGCTGAGCTGACCAGCCCACTCTAGAAGTGTCCTTGCTCTGACCTTTTTCTTGGTGTATTTTTTTTTTTAAGGCAGAAAGTGTGCAAAGACAATCCAAAAGGACTGCTCTTCAGGCCCAGCAATATATTGACAGCCTTTGGAAACAGCTGTGCAAGGAGACCGACAGATTCATCAGGTATGGTGAGGCCCTGCTGCAGATCTGCCTCACCGAAATGGCTTAAAGCTTTTTTACAGCTGCTTAACCCAGGGAAGAAATGGAAGGGACAGAGACCGGCTGGGAATTTCAGTATCAGGGGCTGCATACTCTGCTCCACTCTCCCCTGAGAATACTCCTAGAATCTGATCTGTTTAGTAATGCAAGAGATAGTCTGCCTATTAAAAGCAAACAAAAGCTATAGAAAAAAAAACCACAACAAACAACCAACTTGCCTGAATACAGCTTATTTGGTGGAATTTACAGATTTCTGTAAATTAATTAAATTGCTAGATACTGAAGTGATGTATGTCAGCAAAAGCCATTCATTGGAAACCAGCAACAAACATAAACGTAAGAGTCAAATCCTGCAGACCTTATTTAGTGATTGTTTAGGCAAAGCTTCCAGCAACTTAAATGGAAGTTTTCCCTGTGTCAAAATTGTTAGATTTGGTTCCCTATGAGACAGTAAAGCCAACATCTAAATATATCTTTACAGTTTCTTTGTTTTTCTGTTTCTATCTGAAGCCCTTTTGAAAAAAAGTTTTATTTTTCAACTGAGATAAATTCATGTAGGATACCTTAGACTATTGCATCCTTCCCTGACTAACCAGCGTAGTATAGGTGAAGCTTGGACTCCATGAGTTGAGAGAGCTAATCTTCCTTTAGCTTTAACAAGGATCTGAATTTTATCCCTGTATCTGAAGTAGATTAGAGGAATGGCTGCATGTCTGCCTGGCTGCCTGAGTCCACAGTCGATTCCCCCAGTGAATTCCCTATGTGCCTGGGAAGCTGACAAGACCCACTTTCCTTGTTTGACCTTTGCAAGGTACAACGACCAATACCAGCAAAGGAAATACTGAATACTGACAGCCACACTGCTGCCAGGAGGAGACAAGTCTGGGACCCTATTAATCTTCAATTTTCTCAGGACATAACACAAACTTTCTTTTTTTTTTTTTTAACCCTCTTGGATTTACATTTTTTTACTGTTGATTTTCCCCCACATACATCTTTTGTTTTCAATGTTATGGGAACTACAGTGCCTTTAAGGAAGATGAAGGTTACTTTTTGGACCAAAAATGCAAGTTTCTTTTGTGTAGATCCCCAAGAATTAAGATTTAGCTCCTGGTGTTTTTCCTAGTATTACTGACCTGCCATAAGGACATTCAAAGACATATACTCAAATTTATTAATATCCCTTTTTCCCCCCCATCTATATCTTAATTGTTGCAGGAGCTTGTACAAGTCAAAAGGATTGAAAAGTGGTGTGAGTGGAAAATTCAGAACTAATATACTCTTTCAAAAGTCCACAGTTATTCTCCTGGAAGGTGTTTTCTTAGATCAAAAAAGGGAAAAGAGAAATTCTTGTTACAGACAAGATGTAGAGGTTGCAAAGTACATGCAAAGAAACAAGGCTATTTCAGTTCACAGTGCCTCTCAGAAACAGCATGGTTATCCTTATTGAAATGAGTTTTTAACAGTTTAACAAGAAAGGGAACAAGTGACTGAAGATGGAAGTCTGGGAGACACGAGTTTCTTAAACTCTGTTTTTCTTAATGGTGTAAAACGTCTTTCATGTGAGATTAATCTTTAGTCAAAAAGTCTTTAACATAAGCAGTTAGTATATATCTGAAGGCAAAACTGCAAAGCTGCACAACTCCATCACTTCTATGCAACATTCTGGATATGCGAAAAGCAAAAAATGGGATGTAAAAATTCCAGAGCCTCTGTGAGGCATGTCTTTTGTTCAAGCTGCTATAGACCTCTAAAGACTGAATTCTAATACTAAAATCTAGATCAGCTGTAGATGTACTGAGATATAGCTAAACCATTAATTAATACAGTTATCATGCTTATTATTTTGACTGCAGCTTTTTTATTTTTTTTTTGGTATGGAAAACAGTAATTGGTTATCTGTGCCTATATTAAGACAGCAAAAATGTCCTGTCAATCTCATTGCTATTGCTAAGGAACAATTTCTGACAGTAGTTTCTGTGGCATGTTTTGGGACATAGGTGATACTCTGACAATAAATTGATTTTCAGTAATAACAACAATAACCATAATCATTAAAATCATAAAAGCATGTAACATATTACCGGTAAAGAGAAGAAGCCAGCAGCCTGAATGAAGACTAAGAATGAAGTACAGAATTGTACTTTTTTAATACTCAAATGCATTATAAAATAAGCACTGTATTTGAATGATGGAGGGACAGCTACAGGGTACCACCAAGCAAGACCTACAAAATTCAGCAAGCTCTATCAAGGCAAACCAAGAAGTTTTGTGACTGCATTGTAAAATCTAGTATATTCAGAGCTCCTTTTGTGAAGAATAACTCTTTCTTTGTCTGGAGATTAAAGAAGACAGAACATCAAAATAGATTTCTGAATCAATACTGAAAATTGGTGCTATCAGTATGATAAAGAGATAAAATGCTAGTTTCTTGTTACCAATATCTTATACTCAGTGGTGTTTAGATTTTATTTTCTGAACAGCCAGGTTATTGTCACCCATTTGTTGAAAAACCAAGAGCAAACATTCTTGGCCCTTCGCAGTAATACTGAAGACAATGCCACCTTTCCCTGTCACCTTGCTTCAAGTACTACACATTTTCCATGACATGAACTGACCACTTCATATTATAATGCTTTTTCTTTCAAAATAAAGGGACTATAGGTTGCATAAGTCAGATAAACTTTTTTTGCCATTTATATTGGAAATTATGTACTTTTCGCATTATTTGGCCCTTTAAGCCAAATTCCTTGAAATCACCATTTGTTTAATCCAGATACAGGCTTTACAGTCGATTTCAGTGAACTGAAACAGATTTTTGCAAGTTAAAAACAGCGAATGTGACCAATTTTGCAACAATCATTAGTATTGTCCTTCTACGTAACTGTATAGAATGAAGTGCTCCATTAAGTGATCTCAGAAAGGTCATTGAGGGCAAAGGATGATATAAACAGTCATCTAAAAGAACAGCAAATCAATCATAATTAACACTTGGAGGGTACTTCCTGCATACAAACACCCTGGAGGGAAAGATCACAGGGAGGGATCACTAGACAATGTGCACATACAGGAGCAAACAGGTTTGCTCACTCTGGGCCTTCCCTTTGGTGTATGAGTTCATGCCCTCACTTTCAGCACCAACCAATGCCGGAGCATCTTGGGGTGATGAAGGAAAGCGAGCAGGGCAGCGCAGGTGGGACACTCCACAACCAATGATCTGCGCACGCCTTCAGATTTCTGTCACCACAAAACACACGCTGGAGGTTGTATATACAAGAAATAACAATAAGATGCTGAAACAACCATGTAACCCCATGTGACCATCCCTTACAAACCCCAGGATGGGGATTCTTATATGGGGCTCAATATCAAGTGCTGCAGGAACTTGTAGGAAAATGCTGAAATAGACCCCAAGGAAAGCAGCGCTGGAGAAGCACCCTGAATGTAAGAAGCTGCATACAAGAGACTTGTTGAAGTTTTAAAGTTATGCATTTTTTACCTGTACCGGGTTTTTAGTTGCAAAGTTTGTATCACCTCTCCCTGCTCGCTTCCCTGCTGGGCTGTCACCACCCGTACCCTGTTCTCTGTGTTTCACCGGAGGCTTTTGTTCTCCTGATGAGTCATCCCAGAAGCCCGTTAAACACCGCTTTGTCTCTTCCCTGGACGGCACCAGCCTCATCACCACGGGGGACCCCGGGATCGGGACGGCCCCAGACCCGCCACCCTCCACTGCTGCGGCAAGAGCCGCGGAAACATGCCTAGGCATGGCTCCCCGCTCTCCCCTGCACTGCCAGAGCGGCGGCGGCGACCGGACCTTGAACGGAGCTGTCCCCGCAGCTCCAGGGCGAACCGGGACGACTCCCACCGGTCTGACAGGGGTGGGTTTGTGCCTGAAAGCCTCTGCCTCATGGAGCTGGGGCGGAATAGCTATTGCAGCTGCCCGGCTTTCGCCCCTATCCTAATTCTATTGGCTACCGCCCCCGTCTGTCCCCAAACCATGGATTTCTATTGGGTGTTAGTCCCCCCCGCTTTCCTATATACTATCTGAGCATCGAACCCGGAGTTTTTATCCAATCCAGTCCCAGATCTGGAATCTTTCCTCTGAGAATTTATAAAAGCCTCGTGTATTTCGCAGTAAAGGTCTTTTTGCCTTTCGCCTCCGGACTGCAAACATCTCTTTCTCAGCGCTCCCTCGACTCTGGAGGCAGGCGGGAGATGCCTCCCCTCCCCCCAGCGCTGCATAGGAACTCACTTTTAAACTTCGAGCCAAAGAATCAACTGATTACTTGATTCACTACAGTGAGAGGGTTGTGGGAAATCCCACCTTGCACATACAAAAGAGTTCAGGTCTGAGGCAGAACTGAGAAGCTGGAGTGGATAGGGAGACCTTCAGAAAAAGAGTTCTCAAGCACTTAAATTTGCACATAAGCAACTATAAATACCAGTTGAGCACCTATGTCTCTTCTCAAGGCCCTGCCCACCTCTAACGATGTTGCACAGGCAGCTATGACTGTAATCTTTAAAAGCCATCCCGAAGCTAATTGGAAAGTCCAAGGAGAAAGCCGTGTTTTAGATACAATCTCTAAAGTATTTAGGTTCAGAAAGTGAAAGGTGTAGGCATTTATTGACGATCAAATCCAAAGTTTTAAAACATTTGGAGTGGGCACTTAAGCCAGTCTTTTCTCAATTCAGGTGATAGTATCTTTACCTGAAACAGATACAATTGCAGGTTAAGGAAGTGAATTTTCCTCTCTTGTATACTGTGTGCTGAGAGCTATTCAATTAAAGAAGAAAAAGTTGACACCCTTTCTATTTTGTCTCTTTTCTAGTCCAGCAAGAATATCTTCTGGACTAGTCTCTGTGGTAGAATGCCCATCTTGTGCATCCTCTTGAGCTGCACAAGACAGAGAAACATGCACATATTTTACTAAATGTAAATTAAACATTTGTTTATGCAAAGTGTGCAACAAAAATGCTGGAAATCCAAATGTTTGAATACACCATGGTCCTTCATTGCGGATCATCAGTGAAGATTTATTGCAGGACCAAAATCACATACTCAGTTTGTTGGATGAAATCAACAGTTTCTGTGTGGATTAGACGAGAGAGAAAAAACCAGCATAGCCAAGGCAACAGAGATACTTTAAAAGTTGTGGTTACTGTAGGCTAATTATTTAAAGCTTCCTTTACAGAATAATTTTTTTTCTGAAACTAAACACTTAAATCCAGAACACGGGATACTTGGTGTGCTATTATTACTAGAGACAGAAATCCAAGGACCTGTTGCAGTAGATGAGCACTACAAACAGTGATAATTAGTCTGTGTCTACTTCATTCTACAGTCCTGAGTATTTAAATAACAATGACCAGTTTGGTAGTACAGCACCTGAGGACACAACACTAGTATATCCATTAACCTTCATCCTCCTTCAACTTAAATCCACCAGAATCTGTATTGAAATGGTGGACATAATCTGCATCCACGCCTCTGGATCAGGATGTTCACTTTCCTTTATTGAAAAAGTAGTGAGGCAGGTGGCTGGAGTGTCTCTGTTGTAGAAGAAAACAATGCCAGTGAAAGGTGAAGGTCCCTCTTCACTAGACAGAATCTACTGTGTTGATGGCCGGCATTATTTCAGAACTGTGGATTTCCATGAACTATTTCAGAATCATGGAATCACAGACTATTCTGAGTTGGAAGGGACTCACAAGGATCATTGAGTCCAACTCTTATGTCAATGGCCCACATAGGAGATTGAACCTATGACCTTGGCATTACTACAGCCAAGTTTTAACCAACTGAGCTAATCTTAGGGTCATTTCAAGGCTTTCAATCTGATCGTGGACTAAAACAAGGTATTTTGCATCATCAAAGTTTCAACTGATGTGATTATTTTAAATGACTATGGCAATGTATCATAGCAAACAAACAAACAAAAAGAGTGTTCAGCACAACAGAAGTAACATTCCTCTCATAATAGTTACCATATTATATACTCCTGCTTCTATTGGCACTTTTTTCTATGAGCTCCACTATGAACTCGATGACTGCACTGAATATACCTCACAAATGAAGCCTAGCTCCACCTAGATTCTGAACAAGAATGCATTTACTATGTAACAAACCTAATGCATGCATAAACACTTTAAATGCAATTTAAATACTATTATGGGGGTGAAGGACAATTAATTTTAAAATCATATTTAAGTGTTTTTTAGTTTGTGTTCTCCTGCCTCATTTAATGTGAAGAGAGCAGCACTAAATCATTTACTTTGCATGTGGGGGAAGCTTACTTTTTGCTCAAGTGTTTAGCATTTTTATTCCGTTTTGTTTTTTAAACCAGAAGATTTTCCACTATTGCCATGATTACATCGTAAACTGTTTAAAAGCCTCTGCTCACAAAGAATCCTGCAGCAACACTGAAGCTCTGACTGACTTCAATTTAGCAGCTTTGTCAAATTTTTCTAGCTTGAAAAATTATGAAACAAATTAGTGACAAACATTCAGTGTTCTATTCTTATAAGGCCTATAAACATTTTGGTTTGTACACCTCACAGCAGATCACAGGCAACTGAAATAAACCCAGCCAGTGAGTTTAAAGATAGAGATTTTCTAGTGATGAATGGTACTGGATCATTGTACATGATGGTCTCAGGTGTGTGATGATGTAGCTTTACAACAAAGACACATAGATGGAATTAGCAGCTGCAAACAAGTATGCGTTAAGAAGTTACAATTACACAGATAAAGCCTTAACATTGATTTACACAAATATGTAGCATAGCACCACCCAGCCTTGATAAAAAGCACATAAGAGTGTTTAAGACTTGGCATCTAGGCTAGTATTTGACTATGATGGAAATAAAACACCAACCTTAAGATTTTCTTAGCACATAATAAGCTCTTTTCTGGTTTGGGTCCTCAGAGTATCTCAGTTCTTTCCCTGAGGTTAAAAACCATGGGCTGTATCGAAAGATACCACAGAGGATCGGCAGTTGCTATTTTTTCTTGCATTGTAGTTCACATGTCTCTCAAAAATTTATCAGACATAATGATTGTCATGAAAACATCACAATTTGCCATCAGAGAAAATAGCGTAGGATGTTTTTTGTACTTGGAGGACACATACTGGAACAAGGGCCCCATGGGGCACAGACTGCCTATTTAGGTGCATATGGATGATTCAATATAAGAATAGAGAGGGCTGGTTGTTCCAACTCTGAACAAAGAACTTCTTGGATGGATAAAATAGTCCACAAAAATGCCATGCAAATAAAATTATGTCCAAACTAGATCTGATGTCTTACATTGCAATGCACAATGCAGCAGATATCATACAATAGATGCTTGCGGAGTTATTAGCACAAAAAAGCCAAGCAAACTTCAGTTTCAATGCTCATGCAAATGACAACAGGATCTCAGGATCAGGGATACTGCAGTTTTCTTGCATGATACATAATCAAAATAGTGCCTCAAGAAACAATGCCACTATTTAAGCCTAGATAATTCACTTGAAGTGTTATTTCAAGTAATAAATGTATATTTTTCTGTCCTAATTCAGCATCTGGGACCAGTTTATCACTGTGTAGGTGTAACCAAAACTGTGTATTCTACATACTCTATGTAATTTCTCATGAACTGTTAATGATGGATCATTTGCAGCAGCTGCCCAGGGCACACCTGACCCCTCAGGCTACAAGCTGGGTGTTAGAGAACCCTGGGAGACAGAGGAGTGTTTCTTTGTTTGCACATCAATGTGTGATAACTCCTCTCTGGGGAGGCATTAGTACCTTCACACCTAGCCTGAGGGGTCATGTCTGCTAATGGACCATTAGGGACTGGCAAAATAGGCAGTTGCAATGACCTAGACCACCAAAGATTCCAAAATATCCCATGACTCACAGAATTAAATGACCTATTGTTAAGATCCTCACCTTGGGGGAGGTACTGGGCATTCCCACCTGAACCTGAGCATGTATAAGCTTCAGATTTTGGGACTTGTGGGATCACTTGTTGGATCCAAAGGAGGACCAGAACCTGAACAGAACTGTGACTGCCACTCTTGACCAGATGGTGACCATCATCCTCATCAACAGGTTTTCCTTTCCTTTTACTTGGTAATTAGGGGGCCATGTGGCACTCAGCACAGGAGCTAATGAACACCATTGCCTTTGTGCTGCAGGGCTCTTGGTTATACCTCTGTTTCTGTGGATTAAAACTGATTGTGCTCTGTATCATTGAATTATTGTAATCTTTTAAAGTAAATTGTAACTCTGAATTGTAGTCTCTATGAGTTGGGTTCATTTCTCCCGCTAGTTTACCTTTAAACCAGTACACTATGTTAGATTTTTGTATGTCAAAGCATACCTGCCATTTTTTGAAATATATTTAAATGTTAAATAGTCTCAAGAATTCATTCTGTGCTCATTCCTTTTCAGTTCAAGATGGATTACCCAAACTGATCATACCATAAACACAATCATTAAAAAAGTTCAACATTTATGATGCATGCTGTCAAGCAGGTTCATGATTTAATGTAAGCTGATACATCATAAATTAAGAAGCTGAGGAAACAAATTCCTAAAGGCCAAGGAAAGCATATATTGAAAGAATGGTCTGTAGTGATCTATACATAAAATCTGTTGCTGTCCAACAGTATAAATGGGTCTAAGTACAACTGCAAACTAAAAGTACAGACAGTACATCAAAGAAGAGAATTGTCAAAACAGGAAGAAAACAGTGAAAAAGGGAAAATATATGTAATGATGGTATAACCAGAAACTGATTATCCAACACTAGGCTTTTTACACTGCACAATGCTGTAGTCTTGCAGGAAGTCTTCTTCATTTAAAATTATCCCATCAAATAACAGGTGAAAAAGTAACATTTTATAATACACTAGAAATGGGGAGAGAGATGAGGAAAAAG
The DNA here is from genome assembly GCA_013396695.1 of Sakesphorus luctuosus. NCBI lineage: Eukaryota > Metazoa > Chordata > Aves > Passeriformes > Thamnophilidae > Sakesphorus > Sakesphorus luctuosus. The sequence continues at coordinate 65,730 of VWZD01003234.1, forward strand.
AAAACATGATACCGTAAAAGATCTGTAGATCATATTAGACAATAGTTGGCCATAATAGATAGTCTGTTCATCTGCATGAATCCTACGCTAAATGGAAATCCTCAGTGTAAAATACTGAGCAAAGGAGAGGTGGAGAAGGTAGGTTTGAATCACAAGTGGACAAGCAGCATTACTTAGGTTTTGGCAGGCCACTATCAGCATATTCTGCTAAATCCACTTCAAAAGTAGGTGAATCAATTTGAAAGAGTTCAGAGAAGTGTCATATAATTGACTTAAGGCTTCGAAAACAAATCCAGGCTATTCCACACAGATTTTAAACAAGAAGGATGGTTAACTAATAAAATATCCATAATCTGTGTGATGCAAGTGGGCTTTTGAATCTTCCATTAACTCAAATTGCAAGCAGTTCCCTAAATTAGTATCAGGTTAATTGTTGGCACAGAAGTAACTTCTGTGATGTGCTGAATACAGATGGATCACCCTTTCCAGCCAGCTGGCACACCCAGTAAAGGAATGGATATACAGTACTGAAGTTAAAATCGACAGGGATGAAATTCAGTCATACCTTTACTTTTATTTTCACAAATAATGTACTAGCTTTTTTCCCAGAATAATGCTTTCTTGCCAGAATAACTCTGGCTTGCTGAGGGGCTGAGTTTTTTTCTGGTCGGATGAGGTAGGGGAATGAGGGGCAAGAGGGGAGTTAAGCATTCAACATTTGTACTTATTATCTCCCTGAATTTTGCATACATGTGTGAGTTAAGCATCTGCCTACTCACAATCTCTATAGAGTGAACTAGTTTTGCATTCATGCACATCATATTAGAATGCATATGAAACTGTAGATTACTTTCCTAATGTAACAATCTGCTTTATTCTTAGTCATAAGATGCAATCACTCAGAAGAAAAACCTCTGCAGAATTTGAGTGAGATGTATGCTGCTACTGAAATGTATTTTTGTATAAACATATGTTTTCACTCACTGGGATTTGAGATCATCTGCAAATGTTAAACTTTGAAAAATATATATCAATAAATATCAATAAATTTAGGGCTTTTTAAAAAATTACATGTACAATAAATACATGTATTTATGTGGGTAATTATTCAGAAAATTCAGATTATATGAATTACAATACCAGTGTTCTGAAATTTGCAGGTAAGATATTATTCACATCACAAGGAATGTGATATTCAAATATGAAGCTTTTTGGTTTGTTTTTTATTGTTTTCTATATCATAAGAATTGTTTGAGATAACAGATTTGTTTTGGAGGAAAAAAATGTCTATTACATGAGGACTGCTTTAAAATGTCCCAATTTCATCCCATAATTTTTATTTTTAGGCAAGGAGGGCATCAATAGGCTTCGGTTATTTAATCTGCTGTGTGTGAAGTTTCAAAAAATGAAACTTTTGCCCTGTTCTGAGTAATTATTGAGTACCTTGGAGTCCTGTTGATTCAGGGTACAGTGTAGAATAACCACTTCTCAGGAAACCTCCACTTCTCCCTCAAAAGGGGCCGCTCACAGAAAATCTGTTCACAGTCTGCAACAAAAGCTTTTCTGCTATTCTTCTTCACAATAATATATATTTTACCCTTCTGAGATGAAAAGACGAAGGGGCTCAAGCTAAGAAAAGTTGACCAGGAGGCTGGTGACAGCAATCACTTGAGATCCTTTCAGAGATGCTCTCAAGCATAAATATTTAATCTCCTCCATTCCCCCTAGTGTGAATAATTTTTTTCCCCTTCAAGTATCAAAACAAACTTATTGAAATGCATATAACCCTGATATTTGATCCATGGCCTCTAAGGGTCAAATACACACTGACCAAGCTCTTAAAGCCTGCAGAACTTTCAGGTGGTCACTTGGCACACACCAGCTCATCAATCAAGCAATAATCAGCAGAACAAATGGGGAAGATGCTGGTACAGACTACTTGAAAGGCCTGGGCAGCTGGTCCACTTCAGAAGTCCCCTTTATATAGTTTCAGCCTTTAGCCCTCCATGTTTGAAGGGAATTAAATACACTTGTTAGTTTCAATAGTTTATCCTCACATCTGTTTGCGTTAAAAACCAAAACTGTTCTTGCTTCAGCATCCCTTTTCTAGCATTAGGATCACTTTTCCAAAGTTAAGAAGTGCCCTGAAAACACTTCAGCAATTTGAATTTTCATTTAAGGCATGTGAAACATCCAACCCCCTACACCATCTTTTCGTTGTAACAACTGGTTTGGTAGAAGCTGAACACAGCAAAAGTGATATTTATCCTAAATAACTTTCCATCCCACAAACAAATTATAATAAAGCTTGTTGAGTTTGTTCCCCAAAATAAAAACTATTGGTGTATGCATATCTTGAATTCGAATGGTATTTATTTTCTTGGGCTGTTGGTTGGTCATGTTGATGACAAAATGGTAGCAATTCTGAAACGTTGATCACGTCTGTTTATCAAGTGATATGTAGTGATTATTCTCAGCTTCTCAATAGAGGAGGATGAATTGCTTGGCAGCACAAAGTATGAAATCATTCTGTCTCTCACCAAGGAACAAGCAAAACTGACAACCTCCTCTACTTAGTATGTCATAATTAGAAATTAGAGCAGCATCAAACTGTTTGCTACCGCTGTAAACTCTGGCAAAACAAACAACCCTCAAAAGCTATCTATCACTCACTTAATAGGCTTCCTATTTAGTATAAGCATGCTGAAACTAGGGATTGGACTTTGGAGCAGTCAGAGAGCATATTGTCAAGACTTTTTGGAGGCTAATGAGCTGCTTTAAAGTGTGTCTCTTACTTCCCTTCTATATTTTAGAATAAAATTTAAAAAGGCGTTTAAATTCTCAGAATTTAGAAATGAAAACATGGTAGATTCTCCTAGCCCTGAAAGCATACAATGAATATGTAACTGCAGAATGCAATCTTGAAAAAAGTAAAACAAAATAGAATGGGAAGATTGAAACACCAAATATAAAAGGAATTTTGGAAATCAACTTACTTCTGAAATTAAGTTTTTATATTCTGTGTGAGTGTTACACCTTTGGGCTTTTTCAAGGAAAGCAGAAGGAAAGAGAAAATGTCATCCAAATGTTCTCCTTCAAAACAGCACTATCAGAGAAAACAGAGTTAAGAAGATACCCTATTAAATAAAAGTAAGAAGTAAGAATCTGAAAATGTAAAAATAGAAGGAATTCAAGCCACAGAACTACCAGCTTCCTCAGTTGCCATGGGGATGAGTGCAGAAAGAAATGTGACTGTTTACTTTGGTTTTTTTTTTAAGATCCCTGAGTTTGGGCCTAGATTTTTCTTTATTTTCAATGTACAGACATGATCTGTACAGACCACATGCAGAACACTGAATGCAGTAGTGAAGAGTATTAACCTTCCTCTCTATTTTCACTGAAGTTACCTGAAACTTGTCACCAACAAAAGTAACATTTTTTTTTCTGATCCTATTTCAGCTTGTGGAATAGGATGGCTGAGCCTTTGTTGAGCCAGTCTGGATCCATTACCAAGTGATGCCTTACAAGTTGAATAAGCTACCAGAAAAATACTCCTTCATAACTGCTAGATATAACAGGTGACCTTACAGGCACAGGATGAGGTGGCAGGCATATGAAATTAGTGTCACTGTCAAGCTGTTTGTAATCCAAGCCCTCTGTCTGGGGGGCCCAGCTTTGCAAATGGGCACATAACCAAATAGAAAGGAGACAAAGGCAGGAGGCAGGAAAAAGGATAAACAGCTCTCTTTTCCTGTCATTTCTACCATGGATCCTCATCAGCTCCTGTACTGCCTCCTGACTGGAGAATTAGGAATCCAACATCTTTGCAGTGTGAGGCAAAGCTGTACTCATGCCACTGCTGTGCAAGGCACAGAGCATGCCAAGGGCCCAGATGCTCTACTTCAGGTGAGCCAGGAGAAGCCATGAAAAACAGATGATCCAAAGCATGATAAGCCAGGTAGCACATGTCCAAGAACTGGATTGCCTTCTGTGTGACATATCATTGAGTTGTCTGGTCTCTGCTGCTGGGAGAAATCTTTCAGGAAACAAGAACTGTCCGGAAGGCTAATATTTTTTGCTATAGATCTTATCACTGTGCTGAAAGCTGAAAAGTACCTAAATACTTACCATTGTCCAAGTCATGCAATCCAAGTTACACAACCTCTAATGATGACAAAACAGAGCAGATTTACTCATGATGCTTCTGTTGCCAAATGGTGTTTGTGAAAGGACAAAATACAGTGAGGTCCTGAACAAAGTTAAAAAAAATATTAAAAATAAAATCTGCAGAAAGTAGTTTTCCTGCAGTTCAAAAAAGCATCTGGTGTTTTAACATCAGATTCTATAAATCATTATTACTTCTGGGTTTGTATGTTTGTGTGTTATTTTAGCTGAGGAAATGAAATATGATTCATATCTGTAAATATCATTAGCAATACTGTTGAATCAGTTTAAGGCAGAAAAAGCATCAAATTAAATCTAAGAGCTTTGAAGTCCTATTTTTCCATAGTGCAAGCCATATACTTACAGTCCTTCCTTTGCCCTATATAATTTAGTCACACATTAATACAATTTAGCAATATTTTTCTAATGTTCAGCTTCAAATTCCTGACCTATATATTTTTAAAGTTGTCTCTGAAATGTTTAGTCTTGAGATATTTGGTGACAAAAGGGGAAGTTTGTGCACTATTTACGAGATTCAGGCAGTAACCATGTTGCTGGTGATCAGCATTTGTTTTTCAAATGACTTTTGAGAAATGTAAATGTTTTTTTAGTTTGTACATTTTACTACTCCCATATCCATTGTTTTTATGGATGGAGAAGCTTGCTCTGGTGTCAAAAATACCACTGGGGCTACACTGCTTATCAGGCTTTGTTCTCTCTGCCTCTCAGACTTCAGTAAAACACAGTTCAGTGTTTGGGATTTCCCATTCATCCTGATTAAAACAAAGTCAGCAAAGTTTCCCCCACCAAACTGTGTCCGTGTTTTGAAGAGGAGAGGCATCAGCCACCAGCCTTGTTTTTGTCCAGGATGAAAAGAGGGTATCTTAGCTGTAAGGCAGTGCAGACATGTGAAATCGGTTTCACATACTGCGCAGCTACCAGTGGGATGGCCATGTACGATTCGCTTTTTGCTAAGTCAAGAAAAGGAAAAGGCTTCAAAGCCATGCCAGCCATCACCTCCAGCAAACCCTAAGTGCCCCTTTTGACTGCTGTTGCTTTTCTGAAAATAACACATTTAGGCATTTGTCGTAATTATAAAAGTCCCGGTGACAAGGAATGTGGGCCCACCTCTCAGCCCTGCCAGGATGGGAATAATGCCACCAGTCGAGAATAGCTGCTGCCTGTGGACTGCAGCAGTCCTGCCGGTGACACTCCTGCCCAGTTGGTCGGTCATTCCTGGCTTCGGCCAGCAGCTCATTCCAGATGATTGATAAGCTTGCAGCAAAACTAATAATTTCACAGATCTTAATTTCCATTCATCTTCCTAACATGAAATCTATCTCAGCGGGAAGGATCCTGGCCACACAGGAGTAAATTGGTGAGCCACAAACCTATTACAGCCTCAGAGGTGCCTCTCAAATCTGCCAGGCCCCATCATCCACCCCAGCCCTCTTTAATTTCTTGTTCTCTGCAAATATTTCCCAAAGACAAATGAAGAACATACTCATTTGCATCCATATATATTATTTCCTTTTTATACTTCAAAGCATTTCCTGAAAAACTCTACCAACCTAATCCTATTTGCCCTCTTAGCCATTCTTAGTGTGCACTTAGTGTTTTCACATGTTTTAGGGACACAAAAATCTCTAATATTATTACAAATACTATTAGAAATATCCATTGAAACTCCTTTTTAATAAGAAGAACATAAATATACTTTTCCCCCTCCCTGTCAGCTACCTAGGCTCCTCAGGTTTTTTTCCAACAAACATTGATTTCTCACACAAGGAAAAGAGCTTTCACATTCCCCAAAAAATTCTGAGTCCTTCAGCAGTGTGAGTGAAGACTCCTGCAGGGACTGCTGCACATGCCAGAAAACTTCAGCAGGAAAACATACACCCCACTTGTGCATCAAGTTAATTTAGGGAGAGACAAGTCAAGACAGTAGAAAGTTAAACTTTCTGCTGAGGGGGTGTGTGTTAAGCCTATCTGAGTAACTTGAAATTATCCCTTGATGCTTATGGAAATAGTGAAAGAATGGAAGGGAAATACTTTAAATTTCTACATTTCCCCCCACTCCAGGCAGCAAACAAACCCTCACTAACAGAGGCTTTGTTTGCAACTGAAGTATCAGTGAATATCCTGAGGATGCATTTGGGGGAGGTGACATAGAGGGAAAACATCATGCGTGGACACACACAGACACACACACACAGAGTCAGCTCTAAACAAGGACTTCAGGATGTGGTCACCACGTGCTGAAATGCTTTAAGACCCACTTGCTTTAGGTTGATGTCCCTTAGTCTCATAAGCCAACACAATGACTGGCTGCCAGGGTGCCCCAATTCTCTAGAGCCTACAGACCAAGACACAGGAAATGTGTATATACAAACATAGGAACAAAAGAGTTCTATCAAACTCTTTCTTTGTGTTTTTGGGATACAACTTTACACATACCTTAGCAGGCCTTAAGTGGAGCCAAAACTGCTCTGCACAGCTACACACCTCTGACAGCCTAACAACTGATCAATAAGCAAGAAATACTACATTTGAATCTTTATTTACTTGAATAATTCACTTTTGTATCTGTCTTATTTACCAAGGTAATGACTAGGCTCTGTTTTTTGCTTTCTTACTGTGGAAAATAATTACATACTCTTTATGAATCTTCAGCTAGTGAAACTTGGTCATTAATAATCTAGCACTGAATAGCATCTTCTTTTGGGAATACTCATGGAACAAAGTCTTGGTTTGCACCAGTAAACATTTCAGACTTAGAAACTGTGTTATCAAAACCTTAGTGGCTAAATCCTTATGGCTTCACTTGCCTTTTTTTGCAGCCTATTTGTTTGTTCAAACTGCTGTTGCACTCACATGTAGCATCCATAAAACATCTGAAGTCAGGACTCCAATATTTTGTCAAATGCTAGGAATATCTCGTAAGACGTTACCAGGCAAGCAGCATTAAATAAGCAGAAACATACAAAACCCAAAGGATGAGCCCAGTATTTGTGCACTATAGTAAAAATGCTGTCTACTCAGACTGCCCAAAGATCCAGCTTTATCTTCCCCAATTTCTTTCTGTTTTTGCTGATTGCACTGCTTTCTTGTAGGACATCCACAGTGAATACAACTTTCTTTTAATTTAGAAAGTGGTCTCATGCTCTATTTTTGCTGCAAGGAAAACAACCGATTTCCCCTTCCCCTAGCAAGAGCCACCGCAAGAACTCAGTCCCTGGCAGCTGCTGCTGACTTTAAGCACCATATATAACGTATTATACCACTCACTTTATGTTCTAGTAACATTAACAGTCTCCATGAACCAGGACATTCAGGTTAAAGCTGAAATTCTCTCCTTAAGTCACCACATTGTGTCTTGGTACAGTATTGCAGCACTTAATCAGGGGGCCTCAGAGCAGTGGGGGGTTCATACCATATGTGCTATAATACCTAAGCACAGCGGGGTGAGTTAAGGACAGAGTTTTAGACTTAACTCTGAATTTCTTAGGTTTTGTCAGTCCCATTCTTAATGTTTCTGAAAAAAATTGCGTTATGTGTATCTGAAGAGAGGCTTACCTCTTAAACCTGCCCCCCCCCCNATTGTAGGGGTAGGGGACAAGTGAGGATAATTTCTCAAGAAAAGATGAAAGTGTCCAGTGCCAACTATCCAAGGTGTAAGTGAGGATATGTTACCAATATACAATTTTCAAACACATTTACTTAATCCAGATGACTGTAAGAAAGCAATATTAAAAATACTCTTTCAACACAAACTTCATAGTTTTTAAGCCATTTACTCAAGTTATTTTGTGTTTTATTTTCTTAGCATCTTCTTCCAGGCCCCAGCCTAGAGTTTGATGAGCACTGCAAAATACACTTTCTAATGGGATGATTGCATTTCAAAAATTGGTACTATTTGTGGTAGGTTTGTGCTTCTTCTTGGCAACCTAGTTGAAAATATGTATTTGCTATGTATTAATCAAATGTCATATTTAAAATTGATCCTCATAGAAACACAATAAAACAGTCTGCAAGAAAGTGAGGAGACTAAAACTGACAATGTAACACTGAATGATAAGAAGACTGAAAAGACTGAAAAATAGACCCTTTGTTTCTTACTAACATAAGGGAAAATTAAACATACAACACCTATACACCCTCAAATCTAAATAATAACAGTAACAGAAGTTTAACCAAAACTATACAAACAGTATCAGTTTCTGGAAACAACATTTCTACAAGGTACTTCTCATTTGGGGTTATAGTGAATGTTTTTGTTTGTTAAACAGTTTTCAGTCTCATCTAGGCATCTACTGTTCCTAAAGAAATTTCCATAGTGCATAACTACTTACCTCATCCTCAAAAGAAATTCACTGGCCCTTGAGTCAAAGTCCTTTTTCACAAGCAGAGGGTAGATAATTAGCTAGAATTATTTATAATTCTGCATCCTCTGCAGGTGAAATTAATTGAACAGAATGTGAGCACCATCCACATAGTATTGCCTTTCTCTCACTAATGCAGGTTTGGTGCAAGATGTCATACCATATACTGTACCTTGGTGAACAACCATCAGCTTACCTGATGATTTTTAATGTGGCAAACCAGCAAGGCCTAGAGGGAATGTATAAAAAAGATATGTGAAGCACACTCTGAAGAACAATTCACAGTGAAAATAGAAGTTTGGCTCTCCAGAGCTAAACTCATTAAAAACTAGCAGATCTCAGTGGTTTTATTGCAAAACAACCAACACAAACCTGCAAAGGAGTCTGACCTCATCCAGATTCATGGGTCTTCTATTTTTGACTTTACTTGCTAGTGATAAGAATAGATTTAAATGATTCTAAAATAGCACTGTACATCAAAGGATGGTTATAGCATGTCTCGGCAATGTTGCAGTTCTACACTTTTTGGTGTTCTGTGTGTGTGTGTGTTCTGTAACTGGAAAAGTGTAACCCTTAAATCCAGGAATTGGTGGCTGAGTTAACTTTTGTCCTGGAGGAGTGCTTGGAAATTGACTTCCTCGTGAGTGAGGTTGTTACCCTGGGATGCAGGTGGAAACCAGAGTGTAGTTCTCATAAAGTTAACAAGATCACTTTTCTGGGCTCAGGCCTCATGTAATTTAAGTCACCTATCACCAGTGAAGGTAGATAATATTCTCTGCCACAGCAGATCAGCCCTCCAAAATCAGGGCAGTGATCTTTTGCAGTTTTAAACCACCAAAAATGAATGGATTAAAAATGTTCCAAATCATTAGAAACAAAAGAGGTTTTTAAAAAAGTAAATGTTCATATAGCAGTGTAACTAAGCATTTTGTATTGGAAGATCTAAACACATTCATATAATATCAACACAGACAGGCAGCACCAAAACCATAGACATCACACTAAGTTGCTAATCCAGAAAGAAGCCACCCCATGTCTTGTTTTTATCTTTAACATCTTTTAGCTTCTTTTCCTCACACATCTACCCTTCCTGGTTTTAGGCTGGAAGAAACTGTGAAGTGGTAAAAGGACTTTGTGCTCATAAAAGTTTGATGACTTCACCATCTGGCTGGGAATGCTTATAAAGGAAGCCCTGCAGAGGTTAAGGATGTCAGAGACTACACAAGGAGGAGCCAAAGTGGGTCCTGGCACTGCTCTGACTGGCACCCAAATTCTATCCAACTGATTGTAAGGTGCTTTTGTTAACCTTGTGGACTGCTGACAAACATCACTTCTTTCTCTTGCTCACTTTCATAATTTTGTGGAAACATAAAGGAAATCTCTTTCCTGTTGTAATCACTTCCATCCTCTGCCAGTGCTCCGCTCATTAACAAGTGACCTGAAGGCAGGAGAAAAACCCCCCAACTTTTGTATAATGGAGCCTTGCTGTGTAGAGACCATAAAAGTAAACAGGCCTGGTTCACTTAAAAAAGAAAAAAAACCAAAATAAAACCAAGAATAAATACAAAAACATTCTTTTAAATGTCTGATTTTAAAAATTAGCTACATGACAGGTAACCCTTTTCATTTTCCCTTTCTAGAAATGTTACCTACAACCACAACTGTTTACACCACATTTCTGTGCTATATGCCCCAAAAGCATATATTTAAAGCATGAACACACAAAGTTACAGGCTTCTGCTGTTCTGATTGCCCTGGCAGCAGATAAGTGCCTGGCATCAGGTTTATGAATTGCAGGCTTCATTAGTCTTAAAATGGTAACAAAGGAAGATGTGTCCTAAAAAGTGTCATCCTTCATCTGAGAGGGTAGTGCCTGACACATTAGGAATCTATATGCTCAATTAACCACTGGCAGGCTCATTTTTTCTGTGCCTCTCATTCAGCCTCTCCCCCCACCCTTTCTCCCAACCATTCCATCCTTCCTTCTGACTGAATTCTTCAGTCCTTGTATAGAGAGCCCTGACTATATGCAAACACTTAATTACAGGGTGGCTTGAGGGATTACTTTTGGCTTCTACTTGTTCTCTCTCCCTCCCAATTTCCTGTGAAAAGCCAAATAATCTTATTGCTGTCTTCTGCTTTTGATTACCAAAAATAAATACATTCAGATTCTTTGTCATTAAAAGTTAATTCACAAATTCAAAATCTGTCTTGAAAATTAACATGATTTGATGATTAAAACATTATCTGTATTCATAGCTCTTGAGATCCAGAACACTTTCTGAGGAAGCAAAGTCACAAGTACTTTCTCCATAAAAACTATGCTTTTACCAGTCTGAGATCAGTTTGTGAATCCAACATTTGAATCCTCCCTCCTTCCTTCCTCCATTATTTAAATACATTCTTAATTATCCAGGCAGCCTTACAGAAACACTTCTGGCAGTCACAGTTTTGAGTGGGAAGTAAAAAAAACCCAAAGTAGGAGGAAAGTTAACAGGTATGAAACACAGCCAATAAGAACAGAAAACAAGAGTCCTAAATGGTTAATCCTCCATAACTATTACCATACACATGATTAACTGTATAATAGACCTGATTAAGTGTGTCTGTATATTATGCTTATCCCTGCATACTGATTGGCTGATCTGATTAACAGTACACCAGACTCCGTGCAGTGAGGGAAGGATGATGTGCTGGTCTCACAGCCTCTCTGCAAAGAAAGCCAAGGAAATAAGAGAGCAGTGTACTGCTAGTTACCCAATGTACAGAAAATAAAGAGAGCAAGATGCAAAGGTCATATTCCTTTGTCTGAACACTAAATCTGAGACATAAAATTTAACAGAATGAAATTACTTTTACAGTTTTACTTCTTAACATTTAAGTCTGTCTTTAATTGGGTTTTTTGCTATAGTTCAGATAGTCAGCTATTCTGGAGTTTTCCTGTGCTCCTCTCTATGTATTTCAGTACTTCTATGCATGGGACACAAATCACAGGAAAATAAAAGCACTCTTCATTAATTGTCTTTAAAAATCTTTTAAAAAACCCCTACATTATGACAAGTCTTACATTTCTACATCTTCCTGAATGCACAGAGTACGTAATTTTTAATACTTTTAAAGCAACTCATTTCAGCTTTTAAGGACTGATTCAAAGCATTTCTGAAGTCTACAGAGGATATGAAGTCTCCTGAAGAGACTTCAGTGGTGTCTTTGGAACTGTGAGATTAAATACTCTAAAGACAAGCACTTAAAAATGCAATTCATTGATGGCCCTGCCCTGTTTGTCGGTAAAAACAGATGATGTATATTTAGCTGTATGCTCCTGCCTGTTATTGAGTTATTGGTACTGAAAGTCAGCAGTCTTATTAAGCTGAAAGGACTTGATAAATGGTCTCAATAGAAGCTTAATGTTTAGACAAAGAAGTTAAAACGACCCTTATCTATTTCTTCCTCAAATATACCCTGGTATCTATAGTATTAGGTAGGCATTTAGCATCTAAAAAAGTAAAAATGTACACGCACATCAATGTAAAAATATAAAGTGTCTAGAAAATCTGTATAATACTGATACACATCATCTGTTCTAGGCCAGATATGTAAACATTTTTAGCTGTGTACATTTATCCAGAGCAACCTGAGGGGGTTAAACCTCTGGCCTTTAAAGTGCTGGATAGCTTGCCTTGAGTTACTTGAATGAGGTACTTACTTGAGGTCAATCTAGTTCTAATGGGTCAAATTTACCAAGTTTGGCCTGTGGCAATAACCCTAGAATCTGCTCCCACAAAATGAAGTCCTCACAGGTACCCAACGAGTCAGAGCATACTGGTAGAGAGCTGCAAGCCAGTATGCAGAGAATAAAAGATACAGAAAGATTGGGCTGTTAGTACTATATTTATCCTTTCTTGGATTAATTTCTTCAAAGCCTGTAAGAAAAGACCTGCAGAGACCTATATTTGTTGAATACTGGCAGTATTGGTGTGGGATTCACTCAGCCCTTCTGACTCAGGCACTGAAAGACATTGCAGTGATTGGTCACAGCCAGCACGGCTTCATGAGAAGAAAGTCCTGCTTATCCAACCTGGTTTCCCTCTATGACAAGGTAATGCACCTCTTTGATCAAGGGAAGCCAGCTGATGTAATCTTTTTGTGTTTCAGTAAAGCTTTTGATACTGTCTCCCCCAGAATCCTTCTGGAAAAAATGTCCAGCACACAGTGGGATAAACACATCATGTGGTGGGTGAGCAACTGGCTCACGGGTCAAGCACAGAGGGTAATAGTGACTGGGATAACATCCGACGGGCAACCTGTCACTACTGGGGCTCCATCCTTGGCCCTGTACTCTTCAACATCTTCATAAATTACTTGGACACAGGCCTGGAAGGGATACCGAGGAAGTTTGCAGATCACTCAAAACTGGGAGGAGCTGTTGACTCCCTCTAAGGCATAGAGGCCCTTCAGAAAGACCTCAGCAAGTTAGAGGACTGGTCAATCACCAACTATAGGAAGGTAAACAAAGGAAAGTGCTGGATTCTGCACGTGGGAAGAGGCAACTCTGGATGTATGGACAGACTGGGGAATGAGATGTTGGAGAGCAGTGCTGTGGTTGATGGCAAGTTGAATATGAGCCAGAAGTGCTCTGGCAGCCAGGAGGACCAACCGTGTCCTGGGGGGCATCAGGCACAGGATCTCCAGCCAGGCAAGGGAGGGGATTGTCCTGCTCTGCTCTGCACTGGTGCAGCCTCAACTTGAATATTGTGTGTAGTTTTGGGCACTGCAATATAAGAAAGATATTAAGCCATTAGAGAGTGTCCCAAGGAGGGCAACGAAAACAGTGAAGGGCCTTGAGGGGAAGCTGTGTGAGGAGTGACTGAGGGCACTTGGTCTGCTCAGCCTGCAGAAGAGGAGGCTGAGGGGAAATCTCATCACAGCATGCAACTTCCATGTGAAGGAAAGAAGAGGGGCAGGCACCAATCTCTTCTTTGTGGTGGCCAGTGACGGAACCTGAGGGAATGTCCTGAAGTTGTGTCAGGAAAGGTTTAGGTTGGATATTAAAGAAAGGTTCTTCACCCCAAGGGTGATTGAGCCCCAGAAGAGGCTCCCCAGGGCAATGGTCACAGCACAAAGCCTGACAGAGTTCAAGAAGCATTTGAACAATATTTTTGGGCACATGGTGTGACTCTTGGGGATGATTCTGTGCAGGGTTCAGGATTTGATTTGATGATTATTGTGGGTCTCTTCCAACTCAGCATGTTCTGTGATTCTGTGATGCTGTTTTATCTCATGATGCAAGTCATGCCATCATGTCTGTAAGCAACTGTTTTACACAAAGACAATCAAGACAGAATCCAAACCAGAAATCCATAAAACATGTGACAATGATACTGGTGAGCTATTTTTAATTCACTAGATTTTATTGAGTAGGCAAGTCTGTTTTTCTAATTACTTACTTAGTTTTGGTAATTCATTACTAGCTCTGGAATGATTCAAGGGATATTTAGTATAACTATTACTAATAGGTTCCTAGATGGTTAGGTTACCTATACAATACATCAGAATAGTTGATATCTCAGATAAATCCTTTAAAAAATCCATACACTGGGGACAAAGCTGCCTAGAGCCAGACAATATGGAATGCTGCAGAAGAACATATGTCTTAAAAGAGTCCGTCCTGACAAACAGAGGCCTAAGTTGTGTGGAAGTCCATTTTTTACTTCCTATGCTGAGAAAAATGGCATTTCCTTTCCCCTTTTGCAAGTATTTCCCTACTTACGCATTTCTCCTTCTATGCTTTCACTAAAATGTCATCTCAGTTAAATACTCTGACATATGATGTAACTCATGTGGTCTTGGTCAGACCCTCTTACCTAAAGTATGTTCTAGGTAACAGACATGTTCGAGTCCCATCAGGGTCTGAAAAAGTTAAAGTTCACATTTTTCAGCTTTTCAAGGTTAAATATTTTATGGTGGAGTAAAAAGGAATATCTTTCCTGAGTGCTAGGCAACTACACACCAAATAATCCACTGAGACTGAAAGAAAGAGGAGAGTCATGGTCAAGTGTTTTCTTCTAGGAAAGGGCTGCACTCCTGAGAACACTTTTGTACACTGTCAAGTGACTGCTTGGCCTTAAGATGTGTGCCAGTTACCAAGATGCTCATGTTGTTGTCGTCACCTGGACCCACACCTGAGCTCCAGGGAGGTGAGGAGCTCTCTAAGTACTTTGTGAGTCCAGATGCTACCTGGGTTGGCAGTAGCTGCGTATCTGAGACCTAGATCTATCTGACTTTGGATGTGCAAGTCACTACCCCTTTCTAGCAACAGAAATCAACCCATGTCACAAAACACAGCAAACAAAAATATATTGTCATATCCCTAAGGAATTTTCTTGCAATGAGAAGGAAGATCACAATTTAATTTGACTTCATACTAGATAGTTACCTTTACCACAACATTAAGCCTACCCAGGAAGCAGTCAATAGAATTCCCAATTCCTGTGAATTTCAGCTTCTGCTAAGTGAACTAATTGTCTTGCAAAAGTGGTCAGGCTGATTTGTAGAAATACTTAGTAATCACCTACTGAATTTAAGGAAACAGTATTAGGCCAGCCTCCAGAGAGATGAAAATTATGTTCCTCTTTAATTTTCCAGCTAAAAAGATGTAACAGTTTGTGACCCTGCTTTTATCAGACAGAGGTACAGAAGTTATATTTTGCATTGTGATTTTTTTTAAGAGAGAGTTGATTTATATCAGACAACAAACAGACTACTTAAGGTGCTTCTGAAATGTCTCTGCTTCTGGTTACAGAAGTTAAACCGTAATTTTCTCTGAGATGTATGACACAGAACAGGTGCAGCTTGATTTTAAATATGATATTCTGCTGATTAACCAGAGGAAGAGTTCATGAAGTAGGAAATACTTATGTGAGCAATGCTTATCAAAAGTTACTATGAAGCAGCCAATGCTTTCTCTGCAACTTGTAGATTCTGTACATGCTCAAGTGGAAGCACTGTTTTGAATGGACATAGCAAATGTGGCAGACGTAGATATGAACAAATACCTCAGGTAGTAATTTAGTAGAGAATTCTACCTGTCTTTACTTGAAAAAGTCACAGGCAAGTTATTAGTTTGCAAAATGTATTTATTTACTGTTTACAGGTCTGTAATCATTGGCTTTTCAAAGTCTTTACCCGGTAGTGTAATTACAATTATTCAACATTTAGCTGAGTTCTGTAAGTATTTTGACACTCTTTACTGAAGAGGCACCGACATGGTTTTGCTCCAAACACCTCAGGGAACTGTATGTGTGTATTTAACAAATGCACAGTCAATACTGCAAGTACTTTTCTGCTACTGTATTTGCTTCTAAAACATGATGGTCTGGCTTTTCAGCTTATTAACTGTAGTTTCATTTGTGTCTTTGAAGCTCAAAATCAAAGTTTTAGTTAAAAGTAGTAAAGCATTTACTCAGTTGGTCATCTATGTGCGTTTCCAAAACTTCACCAGTCCTCCTGGAAAATAAGATAATCCAAAAGTCTTGGAGCACTTCCCAAAGGAATTTCATTGGCTTTTGTGTTTATGCTGTGGTTTTGTCACACACTTACTTCTTCACTTCTGAGGAGAAATTTTTCTTTAAAACACTTCACCTTTTGTGAGGCAAGAAGAAACCAAGCTGTGAAAACTTGGAAACGAAGGATTCCTTACAGGGAATGCCTTTAGGCCAGCATCCTGGTATTTAACCCTGGGATTAATTTGCTTGGATATTTCAGGTGACTGAATTGTTGAAGTATAACAAAAAGAATGAGGCAGCTTTTAAACAACTAAAACCCCTGCACATTCAAAGTTTGGAAAATATGAGGGAAAACCACAACAGCAAGCGGAGGAGATTAGTCAATCTTGCATATATTTTTAGTAAAGTGTTGTGACCACTTGAGAATGCATTATTTCAGAGGGAAACCCGAATTTGCTGAAGAACACAGTATATATTGCAGGAGAGCAGAAGACGCAGATTAGGAATCTCTTAAATTTCATTTATTTTCTCCCAGTGGTGTTAACTCATCCAGGCCATGAACAGATCTGAAAATTTTGATCATAAAGAAGAATTTATGTGAAAAAAGAACTGTTGCACTGGCACCAGTCCAGGATAATTTTATTGCAAACAGTAGACTGAGTCTGGAAATGCCAGACAGAGCTGAGAGCTCAGCTTCCTGATAAAGGGGCTGTAAGAGGTGTCTGAATGAAAACTTTTGTGATAGAGTCCAAGACTGAAATGTCTCATCACCTATAATCATGTACTTTTTGGTCTGGGAAAGGCAAGGATTGGTATGCTCTTCACTTTGCAACTTACACACCTAGATGGTTGGCACGAAATCCCTCATTTCACCACGCCAGCATTCTTACCATTCTTCTCCCATGTGTGCAGAACAGCTGTTCATCTCATTTCATCTGAGATTCTGCTTTTGTTTGGTCTTGACAACCACAAATCACATCATTACAATGGCCAATTGGTACAATTGCCTTTGTACCAAAGGCTGGCCAAAAAAACAGATCCACTTCAAGACTCCCACTCAGAAAGCTCAGGGAAGGAAGTGGAGACAAGCATTTTCCTGCTTCCTAGCCCAGATTCTTTTCTAGCTGGGAATCCATTTTTTGGTCATACTTGACAAGTTGCCACATTGAAACTGATGCCCATGTGCTGGCTGTCAGTCGTGGCTAATGTGCGATGTGGGATAAAGGGCGAAAGCAGGTGGTGCTGGAGGTGTAAAAGCAGAGGCTGCAGCCGTTGAAATCCTCTCTGTACTAATTGGCAGGAAAAGGGCACTGATAGGCATGGATTGTCAAGATGGCTCCTCTGACCCTTCTGCTTAATCCAAATGAGTAATTAATGAGTGTGTTATGATTAGCACTGCAGTAAACTCTTCACAAGACAAATACTTTAAAGCTCTCAGGCTTTAGCTCACCAGCTGATTGCCATTTGGCTAGCAGATTTGTTTCCCTCTGAGAGGCTGCATACACCCATCAGTTGTGCAAGGGGAGAATACAGCTGAAAAATAAAAATAAGAAATTCTACTAAAATGACACCACCGCGAAAGTGGGAATCCACATTCTCTCAGCAGACTGACAAAACAAGTCATAATACATAGGACTGTTGTGTATCACGACCAGTTAGCAGTTAATGAAGTGAAGGAGGAGTTGGGTACTGAACATTAAGATATGTAAAACACATACTTGAAGGTTGCTTTTCTCTTCCTCTGAAAGAATCAGAAAAACAGGACACAGGAACCATTAGCTTCCCTTTTTCAGCAGAATGTATCCAATGGATTTGTAATGCAAAAATGTTTGTATCCAACATCTTCTAGTGCCAGTTCTGCCAAAAATACCAGCAGCCTGGAGATGGATTTGTTTTGAAATCATCAATACCTTATTTAATTCGGATTCCCTGTTAACTTGTGGCCGCTGATATTTTACAAGAGAGGCTTGTGCATTTGTGGTTGGTTCAGGGAGCAGGATATTCTCCTCTGCTTTCTCAGTTTAGTGTCAGCTGAGGCCAATGGGGCAGACAACTTATGGAACAGTGAAGTAAGACCAGATGCTCCTGCTTCAGAAATAAACAGTACTGGGTCAACTGGCTCCTGAGAGAAGTGAAGAAGAGAAGATGCCCAGAAATCCAAGCAGCATGGCAGTGTCAGGAACATTCCCAGAAAATTTAGGCAGAGATCCTCCAGTGGGAAGAACAGGAGAAGGAACTGTACATTGCACATTTACAGACTGTCACCTGTATGAAACAGACAGCAAGAGCCAATTTCTGACTCAACACTTGCCAGCTGGTCACTTCTGGTCAACTCTGGATTTATGCAAGCTGGAAATGAATATTAAAATAAAAAAAAGCAAAATAAAATGAAATGAAATGAATATTAAAATAAAATAAAATAAAACAAAGTAACACGCTTGCAAAGCACATTTCAGGCTTCC
The DNA here is from genome assembly GCA_013396695.1 of Sakesphorus luctuosus. Classification (NCBI taxonomy): domain Eukaryota; kingdom Metazoa; phylum Chordata; class Aves; order Passeriformes; family Thamnophilidae; genus Sakesphorus; species Sakesphorus luctuosus. The sequence goes on from VWZD01003234.1 coordinate 84,243, forward strand.
CCAGGCAAACCTAGCTCTATTTCTTCTGTTAATTACAGAGAGTATAAAGAAGAAAGACATATGATGACCATCTATCCCTGCCACTGTCCTTAAAACAAATGTAAAGGACAATTAACAACAGATTAGCTCCATGTCCTAGTTTGCCATGTGAGGATGATCACTGACCTTCTCATTTCATCCTCATTAGTGTCTCAGGCCAATAGACCCATTGCACTTTAATCATTGCCCATCATCCTTTGCTTCAACACATGGGAACAAATGATGTGCGGCCAAGAAGGTCAGAGGTCAAATATGAGTTTTTTTGTTGCTGGAGTGCAAACTGGAGGCAATAGGGTCAACTTTGGGGCAAATCTTTGCGGCAGTCTGTTTGAGGACAGAAACTGTTATGAATGCATGAAGCATGACACCCACTGTGTTTTTGTTTTCTCCTTGCAGCTGGAATTTACTTCAGGATTTTTTTTTAATTTTCTTTTTTTTTTAATAGCATATGAAAAATACACAAGGGAGAAAGAATAGGTGATTCTATTTCTTTTTGAAAATGAAAGGTTAAATTGCAAAGGGATAGGATAAGTGTAACCAGGGTGTCACATGGATATTTTTTGCCTTTCAAAGATGCATGTTTTTCATAAAGTTATGAATGCTGGAAGCTTTTCAGGCTGCATCTCTTCATGCTGCTGCTACTCCAGTGCTACTTTCCAATTTGCCATGGATAGCCTCTGAAGACTGACAGGACTGAAGGGACCCAGTGCCAGTGTAAATGAGCCCCATTCATTTCTTGCCATGGGCATATGGCATGTCATTGTCCTCGGCCACTGAGGCAGAAGTGATGCAATTTGTTGGCATGTCCTGTCACAGCGCAAACTATCTATCCCACTGAGCCCCTAGAAAACAACAGAAGCCAGAAAAGGGCAGCCAAAAACTTCACAGCTTTATCACAAGAACACACATGCACACACCACACTGGTGAGGAAAAAAAAAAAAGAATCCCTGTCCATTTTTTTGTCCTCTGTGGGATTTATATTTTTTTCATTCCTTCAAGGTCTCAAAAGTTGTCTTAACTAGTACAAAGCCTGATCTTTTCTGTATTTCCACTAAAGAGAATTAGGCTTTTAGTTTCTTCTAATTTTAAAATCTAACTTTAATGTAAGACCACTTATCTTGCAGAAGTTCAGCATTTGTTTTGTGTAGTCCTTTTAGTGAGAAGAGTTAAAAAGGTGGTCAAATACAATATCTTCAAATTGGAGATATGATACTATATACTACTGAACAACTCTTGACAAACCCAGCAAAACAAACCCATCCCCTGGCTGAGAAGAAACAGATTTGTTTGTTTCATTTTTGAATTAACTTAAAACTTGGAGTGGTTCAGAGTTCATAGCAGAACTTCAGTATTGCTTCATGTTCCAGTTAAGTGAAACTGAAGAGAAGGGGGGAAAATCCAGTCACAATACAAAGAAACAATAAAGAAAAGGCTGAGCACAGAGAAATTCAAATGTGGGGAAGAGAGAGGGGGAGAGAGGTAGGAAAAAAGAGTGGGGATGGGGGTGTATGGATGACCAGAGAGCTTCTCAGTGAACAAAATAGCTGAACTTATTCTGTCCTCCTTTGCACCTGGCATGCGCAATTGTCAAATATGCTGAAAACAAGGATGCTGAAAAAAGTAATTGAACAAAGCCAGAAGCACTGCAATGCTGAGAAGTCTTAGATCAAAATACAGCAAGCACTGGACCCATCTTCCTGTCCAAAAGCCAGCCATCTGTGACAGTCTTTTTTCTGGAGAGAGTTCCATACTTCTTGTCTGATTCAGCATTTGCTACAGTGAGAAAAATTTGCATTCAATTTAAGTCTGTCTTGAAGAAAACATTGTTTTAAATTAAAGAGAGGGAAAAAAAGGTTTTGACATTGAACATGCTGTGTGAAAGTCCAGACTAGTTTAAGGGTTTTCAAAACCCCAAATCATAGTGTATTTCTGAATGCTGCTCTATGCATCTATGCATCTGTAAAGTTTACAGCCTAGCTTTTTGCTGTGCTGCAGATAAGTTGTGTGCAATAAGTAGTGCTGCAAATCAGATAATTAGAGGTGACTGTGATCAGTTTTCCACTGTAAATTAAGTATATGATGGAACGAGAATGTAAGTTTTACAAGGCTAAATTTGTACCCTTAAAATGAAGTCAGATATACTACAGTTTAGTGAGAGCTGGGTCCAAGATTGAAAGATTCAAACCCAGCACCAAAATTCTACCAATTTTGTTGTATGTGATAGTAAATTCTATCATTTTGATTTCAGCCTATTTCTAATTATATTGCTGGGTTTCTATAAACCAAATCGTATGCAACATTTAAGCTGGGATGTTCAGGTTGGTTGGATTTAGAAAACAAACCCATGTTAAATGTCAGAACTAATTTTTGTAGAGCCAAAGTATCATGCTCCACATGGTTCACATTTCTAAGAATAGACTTTTCGCACTAGGCCAAACATAACCCTGTGTGACATACACAATTACATGTGCTGCAATTATTTCTATTTAACTGAGTATCTATGATAACAGTGATTTCTCAGGTTTATTTGGCAGTGTAAAGACAGTTGTGGAACTCATTATCAGCCCCTTTCAGAAACAAAAGAACAAATAGTTCTTCCCAACTCTTACCTTTTGAGATTTTGTTCTGAGCCAGTACCACCATCACACAAATGACAAATTAAACAGTTTATGAGTGTGCTCTGGAAAACAACACGTTGATCACCATTTCTCACCCTGAGTTTCCTTCTGAAAACACACGTTCCTGACAGATTGAAAGTCTTCACATCCAATGGTGATGCTTTTCATCAATGGCCACTGAAATTCCAAGAGGAATTTTATTTTAAAAATAAGAAAATCTTTTCACATAAGAAAAACAAAAGAAGTATCTTACTCTGTAACACATCTAAATCCAACTGCCTTGCACTGATATTCCTACGACAATTTCCAAAAATGGATCTTTGAAGAATAAAGTAAAAGCTTTTGTAAATTTTAGTTTTGATTTTCAGTGTTCAGACAATGAAGCATGTTTATCTGCCAGGGAATTGCAGTGGGTAAAAGTATAAGATACATTACACATCAACCGTGTGAATGAGCATGCTTCTTTTAAACCAAACAACTAGTTCCAGTAAAAATAAATTCATAGAAAGTTTCCTTGCAACATGGCAAGTCAACAAAGACCATTGGAAAAAAGATGGCTTCTGTCATTGCAGCGACACAAGTCTTTAATTCAAACACATATGAATAAAAAACCTGGCCGGGGTGGAGTGGCCCAATCTGTTTGACCGTTACTACAAAATATTTTGAGCAAAGTCTTTGCTATCACACGTGCACAGTTGTCAACAAAATCAAAAACCTTCTCTTGTAAAGTTACACTTCAAGTATTTTTAAACTATTTTATTCTGGTAATAATGAACTTGGTACAGCACATTTCTGTCATTTTAATGACCAGCTGTGGCTTATGGGCCACAGCATCTCAGATCATTGATCCCTTCCCAGCTGGGCAGTAATCTAGGGGAGGTGCTCCTGTGCTGAAATGGTTGTACCTCAATTATTGCTGACTGCACACTGTAATGGAGAGAAAACCCAAGTAAAAGGTTAGGGTAGGTGATAGCAGTAAGACGAGCACATAGAACAATGACAGAGTAAGCATAACGTCTGCAAAAACCAGACACAGTAGTTTACCTCTCTTTGCCTACTTGTAAGATCTACTGATGAAGAAGGAACAATACTGTACCTCCAGTGTTTCGAAGCTTTCTTTTAAGGTGGTAATGAGAACTTAAGGCGCTGCATAGTTATGTGTGGTGTCTCTTCTAGAGCTAAGATTTGCATTACCAGGAAAAAAGGGGATTTGGAATATAAGTAGAAAAAATGTGAACAAAATGTGTACAGGTTTTATCAAAAGGTCAAAAATCTCCCCGATTCCATGACTGTAAGGGAAAACCCCACTTTATTTTAACAACAGGGTGAAAGCATACACTACAACAGGGTACTAACAGTGTCAAAACAGAGGAAAACCATGAAAACCTGAATGTAAAGTATTAGTAGAAAATAAACTTTGGTATAGAAATAAAGGATACTGTGAACTAAGGCTTGTATAAAATTATAACCAAATGTAACAACAAATCCTGAAAAGTTCACCAGCAAGAAATCCTAGCAGATAAGCAGAGCTATCATTAGTTGTTAGTGACACAATTTTGAATTTTAATAATGAATATTGTTTCTGTTTGTATAACCATCAAGATAATGTTCTAATTGATTATCATTGTTGTAATCAATAGTGCATTAGGAAGTACTACATTAGGAATTCAAAATGACATAAAGTATTACTTGCAAAAAGAATTTTCTAATTTCATGGACTTGATCTTATTTAGGAACTCAAAGACACCTGACATAGGATACCAAAGAATTTTGGGAAACTAAATGACATCTAGTGTTGTGTCACTACTGAAAAAATACAGCTAGTATTTACTCTCCTCACAAACTTAATTAAAAGAAGAAGTATGATTTAGTTGTATGCTAGTTTCTGTAGGGAACCTAACTTGCTACTCTGAACAAATGTAATATAGCATTTGGCAAAATATCTTAATCAAAGTCCATCTTCAGAACATGTGAAAGCAGCCAAGAGCTTGGTCCATGCTGTGCTTTGAATCATAGAATCATAGAATCGATTGGGTTGGAAAAGACCTCCGAGATCATCAAGTCCAACCCTTGGTCTAACTCCAGTCCATTTACTAGATCATGGCACTCAGTGCCACGGCCAATCTCAGTTTAAAAATCTCCAGGGATGGTGAATCCACCCCCTCTCTGGGCAGACCATTCCAATGCCTGATGACTCTCTCTGGAAAGAATTTTTTTCTGATCTCCAACTTAAATTTCCCTTGGCAGAGCTTGAGCCCGTGCCCCCTTGTCCTATTGCTGAGTGCCTGGGAGAAGAGACCAACCCCCACCTGGCTAGAACTTCCCTTCAGGTAGTTCTAGACAGTGATGAGGTCACCTCTGAGCCTCCTCTTCTCCAGGCTAAACAACCCCAGCTCCCTCAGCCTCTCCCCATAGGACTTGTGCTCCAGTCCCTTCCCCAGCCTTGTTGCTCTTCTCTGGACCCACTCTAGCACCTCAGTATCTTTCCTGAACTGAGGGGCCCAGAACTGAACACAATCCTCAAGGTGTGGCCTCACCAATGCAGAGTACAGGGGAAGGATCACTTAAGAGTGGCGTAATTATGAAAATATTTCTGGGATTGAAATTTGGGGATAGCAAGAAGGCTGACAAAACCAAAAGTGAGGATGAGGCTGTGTGACCTGTTGAGGGAGACATAAGGGCAACTAGAACCATGTTTCTAGAGGACGAGATGGAAATACACCTTGTGCCGACTTTCTAAAAACCATATTGAAGAATTGGAGAGGGTGAGATAAAAAGCCACGAAACTTTTTTGAGTCCTGAAGAAACTGTATTACAGTGGAAGACTTACAGACCTCCATCCATTTGGCTTATCAAAAAGAAAATTGAGAGGTGGTTTGATTACAGTATGCAAGTGCCTTCACAGAAATCAAATACAAGGCAGTAAAGGCCTCTTTAATCTAATACAGAAAGAAATAGCAAGAACCAATGGCTAAAAGCCAGACAAATTCCAATTAGAAATAAGCCACAGTGAGAATGATTAACTGTTGGAAAAAACTACCAAAGGAAACAGTGGATTATCCATCTCTTGATTGCCTCAAATCAAGGTTGGATGCTGTGGTAGTTATAGCCAAACATAAGGTAGATTTTACTCTAAACAAGAGGTGAAACCAGATGAACTAGTTTTTCATGCTCTATTCCCCCCTTAAATAGTTCTTTTTTTTCCTTTTTTAATAAATCTACTCAATTAAAAATCCCAACTTTTTCCAAAGTAACTTTTCTAACCAAAAAACACCATAAAGTCCCCTTGTTGCACCAAAGTGAAACCCAAACTGTGGTAGTTAGCTCTGTTGTAGGTGATCCTCACATCTTTATGCCTTCATTTCATAGTTGCATAATGGTAACCTTTAGATATTCTGTACACATTTCAAATATCCTCAGGTTACTGAAAGAGTTGGAATTCCTCAGAAACAAGGCAAGATTTCAAATACAAAGCACCATAAAATAACACAAATTAGGAGTCAAGACAAGCTCATGTCTGTCATTTAAAGTATCCTTCAGAAGGAAGCTGTTAGAATTTTTATTTAAGTGTGCCCTGGCACTGAGGATCAGCAGAATTGTCTAAAAGTAAAATTAGACCTGGGACTCTCACTTCCTCTCTGATACATGGAAACAACTTTACTTCTTCTTTCACTTTGTGTTTCTCTTACATACCACCATGTCTAGACTATTTTTATTCCTTTTTATAGACATGATTATCACATCTCCATGTATGCAGGCTCTCAGTGTTTTCAGCAGGTGTACAGGCTGTTTTGACTTCACTGTACCCTGTCTGAGGGAGGGGTAGAGAAACAAGCAGCTAAAATCAATACACTTTCCCCTTCTCTTATGTCATTTGTCCCATGACACAGTCACATGTCCTGAAAAGTCTATACAGAGACAGTAAGTAATTTTGAAGGCAAATTCCTCAATACTTACCTGTTTTGAGTATCTTCTTTATTTGAAAGCACACCAAATGTTCAAACTGCAAGCAGGATATGAAATCCATTACTTCCTGTACATCTCTGTTGCTTGAGAGACCGCAGAAGTCAACTGTATCAGCAGGAAATGATAAGTCCTCTAAAACCAGGCTAGATGTACTTACTAGCCAATAAGAAGTGTACCATAAGAAGCGTATTCTTTGTCTCCTCTGCACTTTTGTGTTCAGCTGCTTTGAAACAGTTTGGAGAGGAAGAACCTGATAGCACTCATTATACACAACTGCACAAACACTATACTCTTCTAATCTTAGAAGATACATAACGTGACACGTAACATGACACATAATGTGTTTAGACACATAACGTGAATTACTGCATGTCTGTGTTAAGGCCTGTGTTAGGTAGATATTGTGATGCTCTAAAAACTCTTTTAGCATGTATTTTTTTTTCCCATGGAAGTTCCTCACCTTGACTAGATTAGTATAAGTGAAAACATTTTAAAAAACTATTCATAGGAAAAAACCCTGTATATAAACAGTCATTCTCCCTAAACAGAGAAAGGTTTTAGAAAAAATCTACTGTAGGTGTGTTTGCCCTCATGGTCTTGTACTGGTTAGAGTAAATGGAAAAGTCTGTAAACAACATAAAGCAAAACAAAACAAAGATATGGCTCAGAAATAAAGTTTCAAGATGGTTTTATAAGAAAAAGAAGGTCTTACTTTACCTCTTGAACCATGCTGTATATACATGTCAGACTTTGGAAATGTCACCAACAAAGCAGGCATTTGTTTGAAACACCAAAGCACCATTTGTGTGGGGTGTCCATCTATGTGGATCTAGCAAAAAGGGGAGTGGAAAGTAGGAAAACAAAGGCAAAGGTAATTTTTTTGACACTATCCCTTATTTTTTTTTTAAAACGCAGTGAAAATTGTGGACCTTCAACTCCATGTCTTCATACATGAGCCAAAACACAGGAACTCTGGTCATTTGAGATGCATCTGTTTGATACAACAAACAGTGACGTCAGTGCAAGACCGAATATGGTGGGAACAACCTTGCTAGTTCCAGTCAGAGGTATAAACACATTGCTTTGATTAACAGTGATCCAGATTTTCAGAATCCCCAGAGAACAAGTCCAGAGTTAGATTTTCAAAGGGGTCCATGTCTCATTCAACTACTACAGGCTTAGCAACTGTGACTGAACGCAGGCCCCCCTTGCTCTTTAGCAGAATAGAAGCTGGAGGCATCAGCTAAATATGGAGTATATTTCCCTGTACTGCTATGGCACCTTTATATATAAGAAGACAATTTTTTAAGTTTAGATCCCACATCAATTCATAAGAGCACTGCCAAAGGGATTAAAGTAATTATTCTTTTTTTTAAATAATGAAAGATGAACTTTTTCCATGTATTTTCAATGGCAATGCAGTGGGCTTAGAGAAACTGAACTAAAGTCTCTCTCTTTCCTAAAGATGAAAACGACCTTGTAGGACAGCTGTCAAAACTTGACACCATGTGCAAAGACCTCCCCTTCTCTCTTCCCTTCACAGGTAGGAAATAATCAAGATTTCTTGCACAGGGCCAAGAGGAGAGGGGAAGAGGGAAAGTCTGTCATATGTCATTAGAACTGAGATTTTACATGTCATCAATGACACTGGTGGTTTAAAATTCTTCATATGATTTTATGAGAAAATTAAATCCCCTATTAACACATTTATAGATAATCTTGTTTTGACATTTATTTTTAATGAACCAGGAAAATCTACAGTTTTCTTGAGGTCATCAAGAAAATTATTCTCTCTGGAACAGAACACTTTGATTATTACACTGAATGAAGTGAGTTGGTACTAAACAACATACAGTGGGACTGATTCCATCTCCTCCCAGAGGTGAAAATTTAGTAGGCTCTGGCTTCTTTTTTTCCATTAAGTTTATGCATCAAGTGAATTCAATATAATGTCCTTCTCTTAGATTTACAGAATATATATAATGAGAAAATATTGCTTATTACAAATTATTTTGACTGGTAACTTTTTTACGATGAAAAATTTAATTTATATGAGAGTTCTAGAATTCAGGGGAGATGGACAACAGGTAATGAACCACAATTACATTTAATTACAAAATTCAAAAGTCACAGTAGTTTAAAGTTTGCTTAAGCACATAGAGGTGATACCGTGAAATGATTTCATTTTCCACAATAAAAGTAGGAGGGGAAAGCAAGTTTATTTTTTTTAAACAAGATTACTTATTATAGTGATGAAAAATAAGAGTCTAGACAAGCAAGGAACCTGATTCTATTAGCAGGTTTGCTGTTGAATCTTCAGACAAAGAGAATCCTCTGAGGCACTTCCAGTACTGACAGAAAGGATGCACTCACTCAGTCCACTGTAGACTTAAGGGTAAGATCATGGGATTAGTAGATGCCTTAGTTTGGCTAATAAAAATCAAATCACCCAAAGTACATTTTTGCTTTATTTTTGCCCTCCCCAAAAGGAATTTTACTGTGTTTTACCTGATTGCTCACCAGAATTTCAGGAAATCCGTCTTCAGCTTCTCTTTCTCCCAAGGGACCTAGAAACCACATTCTCAGCTACTGCTCAAGTCCACACTGTCTATTGTTGGTTTGAACATGCAAGGAAGGGAAGGCTGGGAGGAAGCTTCAAGTTTGCTTGTTGAAGCTATTTTGTCTGTAGAAATAAAGTGGTCATCGAGGAAGCAAGGTGAGGTGCTTTTCACAGCAGAGTATCCTACTACCAGGCCAAGAACACTCCTTCCTTTCATCCCTTTATCTTAATGATAATGGAAGAATCGTATAACCAATGTATGAAGCGCTTCTAGTATGATGACTAGACACTACAGATAGAGATTCTAATTAATTTCTGCTCCCTGCTCGGTTCACAGAAGGTTTTTAACAAAGGCCCACTGCTTTCTGAGTGAGCTGGATTTAAACATTGTCCTGAGTTTGAGATAAAATTGATTTCCTCTTCTGAAAGTCACCTTGGAGTTGAGAGAGATGGGTAGCAAAAAATACTGGTTGTTTGGACAAACTGAACTCACACCAACGGTGAAGACTGAGAAGAGTAAATGCTCAAACTCTCAAAATTATAAAAATTTTCTGTAGAATCAGGTACTTTATGGAGAGGTAGGGACTAAACTAGGGTCTCCCATGTCCTCCATATACTTGCTAGGTAGTTAGATCATGGATCAGAGAAGCAAGTACAGAATATATTTGGGGTTGTTCTTTTCCAAAGAATTCTCCACTTTGGTCTCAAAAATATAGAAAAAGTCACTGTGTGGCACACATTCTGGTTCTTTATTATTCTAGGCGAGAATTTTGGCTGCAACCATCCATGTCTCTGCATACAAGGTAGCTGAGATCGAGTAACTGGATTCTCAGTATAAAGGACTATAGGAGTTTCCCTATAATTTATATAATACCTGAATCTACCATCTGAGGCTTCTTGTTTCTTTTTGCAGTTTGCAAATGAAACATTTACAAGCTCTACCTGAAGGGAAGTTATAGTCAGGTGGGCGTTGGTCTCTTCTCCCAGGCACTCAGCAATAGGACAAGGGGGCACGGGCTCAAGCTCTGCCAGGGGAAAAGTTGGATATCAGAAAAAACTTCTTTCCAGAGAGAGTAATCAGGCATTGGAATGGTTTGCCCAGAGAGGTGGTGGATTCACCATCCCTGGAGATTTTTAAACTGAGATTGGCCGTGGCACTGGGTGCCATGGTCTAATTAATAGACTAGAGCTGGACCAAGGGTTGGACTTGATGATCTCAGAGGTCTTTTCCAACCCAATTGATTCTATGATTCTATTCTATGATTCTTTACCAGGCCCCAGGACTCAGTGTTTGTATCTGGTACCTCCTTTTTCAACTATGTGTTCTGAGTAACAAAAGATGCTACTTATTTTTAAAAACTCTGCATCCTATAGACTGGTATAGCTGTAAAGCCCACTGCTTCTACATTCAGTAAAGATTGTATGTTCTTAAGATTTAGAACTTATTTTTGTTACAAGATAGCTCAATCAAAAGCACTTACCTAAGAAAGTGTTAATCGATGTGTATGTTGTAATAAAATTAATGGAATTTAGATAGAGGTTTGGTGTAATGAAATGAATTCATGCAGCCATGAAGTGTTTTCATGTGAGCTTAATTTATCTTAAGTCTTCAGGCCAAGATTGTTGTTTAAGCAAGATTTCTAGAGTAGTATTCCCAGAAACAAGGAAGCTGGTTCTCCAAAAGAGTTGAGAGCTTAATTGACATTGAAATTCTTAAACCCAAAATAACTCCTGAGGCTTGAACATGCTTTCTTTAAAAGGAATGACAAAATGCCCATTGACTGTAACAGGGTAGAAACTTTAATGCACAATTAGTGAGATACTATGAGTTAATATTATACAGCAAGTCAGAGGAGATGACTACAATGCCTTTTTTGGCCTTACAAATCTATGAAAACTGATAAGCACTGACCTAATGCTGCTTCTCCTACTGACTGATGCTAATAGTGGAGGAGTGAGGTCAAGGAAAAACATGTCTAAATTACTACTTCTTTAAAGAGAAATTTAAATGAAGTTGAATTGAACCAAAGGTAGTGCATTAGGTAAAAGAGGTAATGCAAAAGAATCATGGCATTGAGGAGGGAGCATCAGTTGCCTGAAAGTGTGCTCTTCATTCAGGGATAGAGGCAACCTCCCAACAAGTGCCTAAATAGCAAAGAAACAGAGTCTCTGTGGCTTGGATAAACGCTATCTAACGCTGTATCACTTGAATTTGGTGTCCAAATTGAGAGTCCATTTGCCCCAGACTTAAAAAAACCCACCAGCTTAGATAAAACTTCATTGATTTGAAATACAGGAAAGAGGCAAATTTCACGCAGGAAATTCTGAGTGCACAGGAGCAGGCTATACCAGCGTGCCAAAAGGCCAGCCAGAGGGGAGACGGCCGGCTTGGTTAAATAGGGAGATTCTGAAGGAAATCAGGGATAGAAAGAAAGTTTACAGACTGTGGAAAAAAGGGCTGGCTACTTATGAGGAATTTAGGAAGAGAGCTAGGTCATGCAGGAGAAAAATTAGGGAAAGAAAGGTGCAATTTGAAGTTAACTTGGCTAATTCAGTTAGGGATAACAAAAAGGCCTTCTATAAATACATTAATAACAAAAGGAGGGGCAAGGAAAACCTCCATTCCCTGTCAGACTTGGAGGGAAATATAGTTAGCAAAGATGAGGAGAAGGCTGAGGTACTTAACACCTACTTTGCCTCAGTTTTTACCAGTAAGACAGGTGGCTCTCAAGACAATTGGTCTCTGGAGCTGGTAGACAGAGAGAGGGAGCTGAATAGCCCTCCTGTATTCCAGGAGGA
>VWZD01003234.1:105584-122936 GCA_013396695.1 Sakesphorus luctuosus
AAGTATTCTTGCAAGGATTTTACCAGCAATGGAGAGCAAAGTAATACCTCGGTAATTTGAGCAGCCTGATTTTTCTCCTTTCTTCTTGTACAGGGTGATGATGACTGCATCATGGAGACCTGGTTGTGGTTTCCCTTGTTCCCAGCAAGGCACAACGAACTCATGAAATTTGGCATGGAGTGCTTGACCTCCATGCTTCCACATTTCAGGTGGAATTCTATCAACCCCAGCTTCCTTGCCAGTCTTCACCTGTTGTATGGCCTTAAGTGTCTCTCCCATAGTAGGGGCTAAATCCAATTAATTTTTCACCAGTTGTTGTGTAATGTGCTGAATTGCTGAGCCTTGGACTGCATGGTTGGCCCTGAGAAAATTCTGAATATGTTCAGACCATCGGTTCAGGATGGAAGTTCTATCTGTGAGAAGCATTTGGCCATCTGCACTGAGTAGGGCGCTTTGAACCTGGTGTGTGGGTCCATACACTGCTTTCAGGGCCTCATAGAATCCTCTGTGTCCACCCAAATCTGCACATAGTTGAGTCTTTTCTTCTAGGTTGATCTACCATTTGGTTTGGATTTCTCAAAGTTTCTATCAGAGCTTACTGCATGCAAGCTTTTCTTACATGGCAAAATGGCTGAGCAAGGTGTGCTTGGTGTGCAGTTCTCTTCTTCAACAATTCCTGGATTTCTTGATTGTTTTCATCAAACTAGTTTCTGTTTTTCTTGGAGGAGAACCCTAAGAATCCTTCAGAGGACTGCAGGATGCTATTTTTAATATGTTGCCAAAGTGCTTCAGGAGAGAGATCTATGGGATTCTCTTTAAGCCTGGTTTGAAGGTGTACCTGGAAGCTGTCTCTCACTGTAGCTGTTTGAAGATTGCTGACTTGGAGCCTCCTCCTTGGCATGCCACCTCTCTTAGGTTTGGGCTTAAAGTGGAGGTTAAATTTGCAAAGCACAAGGCAGTGGTCTGTTTGATATTCTGCACTAGGCATCACTCGGGTATGACAGACATCACCAACATTTCTCTGTTGCACTAAGACATAGTCAATGAGGTGCCAGTGCTTGGATGCATCCAGGTTGTCATCAGGCTGTCTCTCTGCTGAAGGATAGTGTTGGTGATGGTGAGCTGCTGTTCTGCACAAAACTCTAGCAAAAGGTTCCATTGTCATTGCAGTTTCCAACACTGTGCTTGCCCAATACTCCTTTCCAGGCTTCAGAGTTCTTCCCTACTCTGGCATTGAAGTCACCAAGGATTATGATCTTATCATCTGCAGGAACCTTTTGGGTGAAGCAGTGCAGGTCAGTGTAGAATTTGTCTTTTTCCACTGGGTCAGCTTGGAGAGTTGGGGCATATATGCTAAAAAGAACAACACGTTGCTTTTTATGTAGTGGGAGGCATAAGGAGATAATGCGGTCGAAATGACCTGTCAGTAAATTTTCAAGTTTGGAGGCAATGGAGTTTTTAATCATGAAGCCAACACCTGAGAGGTGACTTTCGGTTTTGGGTTTGCCTGACCAGTAGAGTGCGTAGCCAGCACCATGTTCTTTAAGACTGCCTTCCTCATGAAAACGAACTTCACTGAGACCAGCAATGTCGATGTTGAGTCATGACAGTTCATGGACAATCAGAGCAGAACAACGCTCAGGATGTCTATTATCCACAGTATCAAGCATGGTGCTGATGTTCCAACATGCGAGTGTTAATTTTAACACACCTTTGGAGGCAGGGGTATGCCTTTGTCTCTTTGTTTTTGTTTGACCGCATCGGAAGATGCCCATTGGGTGCAGTTATCCAACCAGGTGAAGGATGGAGATGAGTTCTGGTTAGGCCATCTTTTCTAGGCCCCTCTTGGTGGGAAGCAAGCAGTGCTCTCTTTAAAAAAGGCTGCTTGGTCATTCAGGATGCTGCCGAACCAGACTGTCGTCTCCAGGGTCAGTCGCGAGCAATCAGTGTTCTGAATCACCTGCATGCAGGGTTGGGTCTGCAACTTCCAGTGCACCTTATCACCTCCTGTTTTGCCCCTCACCCGTCGCTACAGGGCTTTGCAATGTGGATGTACTTTCCAGGCCTGCGCAATGGATTCTTTAGGCGAGGCACAGTGTGCAGAACTGGCCCCACCCTTTACTCCTAAGGTTCATCTGCCAGGGCCTAGAGAGCTTGGATTGTGACAGTGAAGTTCTCAGGACATAGGCTGGGTTAGAGTATCCTCTTAGATGGATAGTCTAACAGGGCTAAGCAAACTCCATGTGCCAGGGTTTGGAGTTAAGAGTTGTCCTCCTAGAATGGTTGCTGTGAGGCTAGTGAGCTCATCCTGCCCATGAACACACTTTGTCTGGTCCTTCAGCTGAGACCTGTTTGGCATGAGAGACCCTACCAGAGGTGTATGACACTGCCAGCATAGATCACAACCTTATGAGGGCACGCAAGCTTCTCCCCTGTGACAAGGAGGTGTCCGTGGAGAAGGGTTCACCAGTCTACAAATAATAAATACATAACAAAGGTAGAAAATACACAGCTAAATGGCACAGTGAAGTCTTGCTTTGCCAGCTGTTTTAATTTTTGCTTGTTTTGGGTTTTGATGTTGCTCTATTGTTTGTCATACAAGCTAAATAACCTCATCAGTTGAGTGCTAATATATCCAGGGGAAATGTCAAGATTCATTTTCATCCTTTAAAATATCCCTAAAGCCACATTCCCCTTTCTGGGGATGTTAACAAAAAGTCAGTTTTCAGAGAGGGCTGCAACTGGAACACTTCCATGCACAAAGGTACTCAGAGCAGGCAGGTGGCAGGTTGTTAAATCACCCCCTGCTCATTCCTAGAGGTGGCATGATAAAATGAGACACATGCTTATGGCTTTAATGTGCATAGTGCTCAAAACCAAAACAATTTCAGGACAAGACAGCATCCTCACTGGCAGTTGGCTGAGACATCAAGAACAAGAAGAAGAATTTCTAAGACCTTATTGGTGAACATATGGCAAACTCTGATTTCCTTAGTAAATCAGATGATATTACTAGAACTGGGTCATTATGCACACATTGTAATCTATCGTTAAGCCCAACAAAGTAATATTTAGCTAGTGTTTTAATTGTAGTACTGAGATTTATCTCTGTGTTTCAAAGGAAAAAAAGTCCAGGAAGGAGGGGTGTTGAGCTTTCAATTTTAATAACAGGAAATTGTCAATTTTGACAAGTGACACTAACTGCTTATTCAGATAATGCTTACTTACATACATATTTGCACATATTTTTGTTGTTATTTAGGAGATACAGAAGTTTAAATTATTCATTTTCTTTCTTCTCTTCCCTGAAAAGTACAGTTCTCCTCCCTGTATATGCTTTTAAAATGCAAGGTTGCATCATACTTTTCAAATAATCCTCCAGTTCATGCTACAAATTGCTGCAGCCAGACCTCCCTTACCTGTGTTTCCAAATGACCATGAGGACAGTGTAGTGCATGTGTATGTTTTATAGAATTGATGACATACAGGAAGGAAATTAACCTCTTGGCCTGGAAATCAAGTAGTCCTTCACAATGCCGATCCATATGGCTACAATCAATTAAAACAAAGATGCATCCTTCTCATCTGGGCTGCTGAGTGATCATACAGCAAGAGTTACAGGGTGGTAGAAAGCAAGACTTCTAGGTTTTTATGTTGTGATTGTTTCTTGATGTATTTTTCTTCCTTACCAATCCTTCATGCATGAATTCTGAGGCATATGCAGGCTGCTAACATGGGTACTGTTTATGCAGGGTTGGTATAGGACAGCAGGAAAAAGTGTGGAATTCAACTTTAGGCCAGTCTCCCCACACTTGTTAAACACACTCATTTTGAAAAATATTAAGCAAAACTGTTCAGAGAAATCCCTTATCTGTGTCCAACATCTGGAGATAAAGAACCCTGTTTTCTGTCATGGTTAATAAAACAAACAATTTCTTAGATAGTATTTTCGTAAACGCAATGGATAATGAACCCTATTCTATAGTTAAAGACTTTTAACAATTAAAAACATTTATAACCACTGCAACACATGAATACTGGAGGAGAGAACCCACTCCTGCACAGCCACATGTGGAGTGGGAAAGGTGCACATCCAGTCTGTGTGTGCTATGGATGGATGCCTTGAGAGGAGCCAGGAGAGTCTGGCATGCAAACATGCAGGTCAGGCCCACAAGGACAGCAAGATGGACACACCAGGAGCCCAGCCCTTTGATGGGGCTGAAACAGCTGGGTATGTCAGATACTACAGCCCCCCAGCCCATTGTTCCCACCAGCTACAGTACATGTCCAGTGTCTGGTTTGTCAATCATTGGATTCAATGGCTGTTTGCCTGGGAAGCTGCTGACAGGGGGCTAGGGGGGCTTACCAGAGGTTAATTACCGTACCTCATTAAAGGACTTCTCATTCATATTCAGTAAGGAATCATTTGAGCAGACAGATATGTCTTTGTTAGATGAACTGAAAAACATACTTTTAAAAAAGTCCCTACCACTTACGTATTTACATTTGTTTGGTTAAAGAACTCTTTTCATTCTGCTTCAGGGAGAAAGAGAGAAAGTATTAAGGGGGGAGGGGGAGGAAAAATGCAAAGAAAAGAAATAAAATGAAAGGAAAATTTACTAGAAAGAGTTTGCATTTGTAACCTGACAGGCTTTTTTTGAGGCAGAAATAGATTTCATTACACAGAGTCAAATTCTGCTTTAATATATACTCTGTTCACAAACATACATTGATGTGTGCATGGTGGCTAGGGGTAAGGGCAAATCTGTTTCTCTGAATGAATGCTGGAGGGGTTAAAATTGACTGTTTTTCTCCTAGAAAAGACTTGGTTAAAAATGTCACTACTATTTTCCTTGAAGTAAAAGGTTAGGAAAAATTTGCACCTAATTTATTTTGTTTGTTTGTGTGTGTGTGTGTGTGTGTGTGTGTGTGTGTGTGTGTGTGCAAAAAATCTAGAGTCTTAACCAGCTCAGTTTAGTGCAGCCTTCCCAACACTGGTAAGGATATGGGTTGTAGTTTTGTTCTCGCTGTTGATATTCTTCCACCAAAGAAGCTTGTGTTCATTTGCAAGCCTAGCAACAACTCTATCCTTCTGAGGACAAATGGCCTAGAGGGAGGGAGGAAGGAAGGAGTAGAGGGAGGGAGGAAGAGGAGGGGGAGAAGAAGGAAGGAGGGAAGGAAGGAAGAAAGGAAGGGAGGAAAAAGAGAATGTGAATACTATTGATTATCCCTTTTAATGTTAAGCTTTCAATCATTCCAACTGTGTATGCCNGAAGGAAGGAAGGAAGGAAGGAAGGAAGGAAGGAAGGAAGGAAGGAAGGAAGGAACCCCCATAAAACTGTATGTGAATTGTTGTTTTCTAAAGAAGAATGACACCATGAAAAGCTATTTGATCTGATATCAGAGTGACTCTCTAGTCCTGTTTACATGTGACTGATCTGGGGTTAGAAGAATAAAAATTCCCAAGAAAATAAACAAGATGATATAACCTCTCATGTCCCAGCATGCTGAACTGCACAAAGCTGAGGTTTTTAGTGCCCAGCAGTTTAGCCTGACTTTTTTTTTTTTGCCTTTTAGTCTGCACTTTTGGAAATGCAGCAAGACCTAAAGGGAAAGCTGTGAAGAGACCTTGTGTGGTTAATATAGTTTCCCCTTATCTTTTTCCAAAAGAATGGTTTTAGAAGAAATTAAAAAGGATGTTCACCTAAAGGCAGACACAAGGCACAGGAAATTTAATCCTGCATGGCTAAAATTTGGACAACTTGTAAGCATCTGATAACAGGGTCTTTTATAGATAATGCAAAGGGTTTGGCCACTTGAGCTATAAGCAGAGGAATTCAGAAGTTGGGGACATCATATTTATTGCTGGTTTGTGACAGGGAACAGCAAATCAAACCACAGGATTTCCAGAATGTATATTGACAGCTAACAACAGCCCAGCTCGTTAGAGCCCCTCTACCAGAAGCATGCATCAATCCCATAGTTGAGAAATAAGTGCATCACTCCAAGTCAGTAGTCCCTACGCTCTGTTGAGCTGAAGCAATTTCATCTCAGTATAATAAGACATCATGTACATTAACAAAAATTACTAACTTTTTATAATATGTTCAAATTTGAGTTCCTGTTGGGGCAATAACCTGGAGTTTTCTGATATGTCTGCATTTAAAACCTCAGTTACAGCTCTGTATTCTGCACAGTTTTGCCTTGAATACATAACAGATATTTATATTGAGATGAATGCTTTGTGGACCTCTTATAATCACTTTTTCTCCTATGCATATGGTGTACACCTGTGGCTTGTTGGAATTGCACTCAATTGCAGTGTGGGAGGTTTAAAGACAGCACTGTATTTTTATTCTTTTGTAATATTTTTTATTCACAAGACTTTTTAATGTTTTTTTAATGTTTGGTATGTAAAGCAAATGCAGAAATAGCAGAACAAGAAAGGTTCTTTTAAAGCTGTGCGTGCCTCTGGCATAGAGAAAAATGCATTTATGTTAGTAATATAATGTATAATAGAATACAGTTTCAATATACTCAAGATTTGAATGTTTTAAGGAAGTGTCATGGACACAAAGATGTATGTCAGCTAAAGATATTCAGAAGAATGCTAAGAAAACCAGTCTAGAATACAAAGTAGAAGAGTATCATAAACATGTGAGTTTTGATATTTATCTCTTTTTTTTAAGCAAATACACCTTGAAATTTAGTGACAGGAAACTGTGAGGATCTACTTTTAATTCCTCATTTACAGATGTCTCTACTCTTCTGTGGAAGGTTTTTGGTGGTGTATTTCACCAGTGATTTCCACACACCAAAACCACCTAGCATTAGAACAGCAAGAGATGGGAATTAGACTGCCATAGCCCACCAGCTCTGCCCTCATGAAGATGGCACACAAGATGGTTTTGGGAACTGGATTTTTATCATTGCAGAACTCAGTGTGAAACACAGGGCAGCTGCTGTGATGTGTGTTTGCCTGTGAAGACCATTTTCATACAGAAAAACTTGTTGCAAAAAGAAACCAGCTAGTCCTAATGAGACAAAAGGACCATTACAGTCTTAAACACAAGGATGGCTTCTCTTTGTTGCACCCTTTTGTTATCAAACACCTGTTTTATTGTACATCGGCTGTCTGCTTAGTTTAGTCAACTGAATAAAGTCATCAAAGAAAATGGAGTATGAGGAGGAAAATAATAATAAAAAAGGTAATAAAAATCTCCTAATCCCCAGCAGGCAGCTTCACTAATTTTTCACATGAGGAAAACGTGGAGAACAATCTGTTAATGAAAAATAGTGAAATCCAAGAGGAATATTACTATGAATTTTGAAACTGTATCCCATGATTTCACATTCATGGCCTTACTATTGGCTTAACTCAACACCTAATGAAGCTGATGAGACTCCTTCCTACAAAGTCAATGGGTCAGCAACTAATGCACAAACCAAGCATTTTTAAATCTGTGTGCAATTGAAGATAACAGTAAGAGTTGTTTCTCTGGTTTGCAATTCCAATAGACAGATCCTTATTTCAATTAATTAAAATCCCAATAAAGCTGATCTTATCTATCTTTGATACAAAATCTGAATATTAAATTATTTCCAGGCCAAAAGGCATGGCAAGTTCTTTAAAATATTCTACCATGTAGGGTTAGAATATCAAAATTCTAAATCCATGCAATGAAAAACTTGTGACACTTGAACAATAAGGATTATTCTTTTTATTTATCATATCCTCAGTTGAATCTTCCTACAGAACAATTATATGTGGAATAAAATCAACAGTGAAATCATGGGTAAGAGACATACGTTATAAACTTAATATTAGCCTAAGTAAGTCTGCATACATTTTCTGCAACGAGATTTTCATGTGTGCACAAGGCAGATGTAGTTTTCTCTGAACTATATGAAAAGCGTATTTGGAAGCCAAATGGGTTCAAGAGTGCTCTTGAACCCATTTAAATTATTTTGCTATGTGGCTTAATTGACAAAATCAGTTAGCAAATTGCTTTCCATGTTCCTTGGCTTCTTTTGTGTACAGAATTGTGCTTAGGAAAAAACCACAACCTAAAACCACCAAACCCAACAATCTACATTTATAAAAATCATCTCTTTAAAAAGAAAATATATCTATGATGTCTTAATAGCACAGTTTTATATAAAGTTTTATATGGAAGAGAAAAATTTGCCTATCCCTAGAGGCATAATAATATTTGATATGCTTAGGCTTTTCCCTACTGGTGTTCCTTGGTACTGAAATTACAACTTGTTAGCCGTTACTCATGCTTTTTGCCATCTTTTGCTGTTTTTCATATACAGTCAAATTAACTGTTTTACTTTTTTTCCTACTATAAGAAACAAAGGAATGAAAAAAATGGTTATATAATACTCTGTTATGGGTTTAGCTAGGTGTCGGCCTAAATTTAGGCTTTAGATTTAGGAGTAGGCCTGAGACTATCATCTGACTTGAGCTGGGCTGGGCCAGCTGACAGCTGACTACTGGCTAATGGTACTCCATACCATATTCTGACATCATGTCAAAATAGAAAAGCTGGTGTAGGAGCAGCTTATTCAGTATTCAGTATTGTTGCAGTTCATTATCATTAAGTAGCTATCCAAGAGGAAAATTAATATTCAGATCATCTTGAAGTTTCAGAGCTAGATAACCTGAGCTCAAGTATAAATTAGCAGAAACGTGGCTGGAGAGGCTGCAGAAAGGGCTCTGGGATTGCAGCTTGGCAACAGGCTCAATATCAGTCAGCACTGTGTGCCTAGACATCCCAGAAGGTAAACCATGTCCTGGAATGCATCAAATGCAGCATCACAGTGACCAAAAAGAGGTGATTATCCTGATGTACTTGGTGTTGGTGTGGCCTCACTTCGATTATGATGTGTGGTTCTAGGCCTCACAATTTCAAAAGGTTGTGAAGGGCTTTGAATGCATTCAGAGGAAGACAGCAAAGCTGGTGAACAGGCTGGCAGGCATGTCCTTTGTGGAGCACCTCAGGACATTGGGTTTTTCTTGCTTACAGAGGAAGCTGAGGGGTGACCTCACTGTTCTGCCCAGCTTCCTGAGAAGGGCAAGGAGAGAGGGAGTTGATGATCTCTTCTGCCCAGGACCCAGGACCAGGGTGCATGAGAATGGCTCAAAGCTGCATCCATCAGGAGAGGTTCAGACTTGACATGAGGAAACATTTCTTCAGTAAACATCCCTTGCATTCTCTCAGAGAAAAGCCACAGAGCCACAGAGACTAGCAGTAGGAATACAGGCCAAGCAGTCCCTATTTCCTGAAAAGTGAGAACTTGAAGAATGAGTATCAGTACTAAATACACACAGAGAAATAAAAATAAAAATGTGTGGTACCATGGGATATTTTCCAAAGTTGAACATATATTGATAACAAGCACTTTTTGCCTTCCAAAACATTCTCCACTGTGCTTCTTGGACAATGATGCATGAAAAGTACTCTTGTGCCTGCCCTGTGCTTGTCTTGCAAACAGGTGAGATGAAAAGTGGCACCTTCAGAGGGTGCAGCAAGCATGGAGTCCTTCCAAGTACAGGTTGTTTTCCACAAGCATGAACTGCTGGGGAAATGAAGCCAAGGGAAGAGCAGAGATTTCTCTTTCTCCAAGCTTGCAATGGGCAAGCGAGAGACAGAGAGAGCAGGTACTAGTGGTGCCTTTGAGATGCCTGAGAAAAGTAACATCCATTTAGTCTGTCTTGCACATGAAATAACTGACAAAAAAGAGGGAAAGAGAATGCAGGTAACATGACTTCTCAGAATCAAAGTCAGACAGATAAGCTACTGGTACACTGAGCCGAGGAAAGGCTTGGCAGTGCTTCGCTGTTCCTAGCCCCTCACAGTCTCTACTTGCAAAGTCCAGGTCCTGCAGCAGACTCGTGAATGATAAGGCACCAACACATAGACAGTGGCTTCTCAAGGATCCGGAGATCAAGCTTAAAATACATGAGGTAGGATTTAACAACAATGTAACTCCTGTTGAGAGAGTGGAAATTTTGCATGATGTGTGACTTCAAAAGAGGCAGGCACTGCATGTAAACCTCTCTTGATCCTTTCTTGTTACTTCAGTTACTCAGACAACTTTAAAGATCTGAAACTAAATCCACCAGCTGGAGGTAGTGATAGGCATCTGCTCTGTGGGATCAGCTTGACAGGAATTCATGTACAAGGATGTATGATTACAAATCCTCTTCCCAATCCAAGAAAAATATACTTGGGAAAAACAACAGCATGCTGGATTCGTATCTGCCTCTGTAAACTAAGTCACTGAATAAGTACCACTTGCCCATTCATGAAGTGTGGGGTTGTGTTTCAGAACAGACATTGTGGCAGGATTTGATTACCTTGGAGGCTGTGTGTTCAACTTCAGTACAAACTAGGACCCCATTTTTTATTATGGACTTTTAACATTCAAAACTATTCATTCCTGCGTCTTCATACTCCATAGAGTTAAACCTATCAAAAGAAGTAGGCATAACCTAGAACTGGAGAGTAACAGCTTTTCTAGAGGGTTTCTGTAGTCCTTGCTTTTAGTAATCTATAATTTTAAGTTTGCCAGGAAAAAAACAAGGCTGCGAGAACAGGACAACCAGACTTTTTTGCTTGTTTGGGTTTTTTGTTTCAGTTTGGAGGGGTTTTTTTGTTTGTTTGTTTGTGGGTTTTTTTGGGTTTTCTTTTTGGTGATGGCCACTGATGAATGCTGAGGTAGGTACATCTTGAATGATAGCATTTTTGCCCAGGGTCTCTTGAGGACAAAAGCACAAGAAGTCTTACAGCAGTTTTCCACTACAGGGGAAGGCAACAAAAAAAAGTACCAAGAAGAATTAAAAATTCAAGCTCACTTTCCTTAATACATTTATTTTGCAAATATTTTTCTTCTCTGTTTGGGCACAGAGCTGTTTTTAACCTTTCACCTACTAGATAAAACCAGTAAACTTGTTGTACAACCTTGTTTGCCTGTAAATCAGAAAAGATCTTTAATTACCTTAATACTAACCCTCTGGAGTCTGCTATATGAAAGAAAGTGAAATAAATAAGTGCTTACACTTACCTTACCTGAATTTACAATTCACTGCTACTGTTTTCTGCAGTCTATGATTACTGGAACTCCATTTACCAAAGGATTCTGTCTGAGAAACCCAAAAGAATTTTATTTGTCCAAGACTAGGATGTCTTACTCTGAGGTATGTATAATTAGGGGTTGAACTGATTTATTCAGCTCCAACTGTAGCCACCTGGGATCTTCTCTGTAAATGCTGTATAATAAACAACATCCCTCCCCCAGCCTTATTAATACCTACTTGTCTTTTTATTACTGCTATAATGCAACTTGGAAGTTATCACTGTTGATTTTTTATACCAGAGGAAAACTGTAAGAGCAGGGGAGAGGGGGAAATGGATGTTGCAGTAGGTTCATTTTTCATATAACAAAATAGTGTATCACATCAAACATGCTTTCGGAATTACAGGGGTATCTTGGCAAGAAAAGAGTATCTGTGGTGGTTTTGCCTGGGGTAGAGTTGACTTTGTTCTCAATGGCTCATATGAGGCTGTGTTTTTGATTTGTGCTGAACACACGGTTGATAATATAGAGATGTTTTTGTTATTGCTGAGCAGGGCTTAAACAGAGCCAAGACCTTTTCTGCTTTTCATACTGCCATGATGGCATGGAGATATGGGGTGCATGAGAGGTTGGGAGGAGGCACAGCTGGAGCAGCTGACCTCAACTGTCCAGAGGAATATTCAATGCCACATAACATCGTACTGAGTATATAAAGTAGGGGGAAGAAGGAGGAAAGCAGGGATGTTTGGAGTGATGACGTTTTGCTTCCCAAGTAACCCTTATGTGTGATGGGGCCCTGCTCTCCTGGGGATGGCTGAACACCTGCCTGCCCATGGGAGGCAGTGAATTAATTCCTTGTCTTGCATTGCATGTATGCATGGCTTTTTCTTTCCTTATTAAACTGTTTTTATCTTAACACACAAGTTTTCTAGCTCTTACCCTTCCAATTCTCTCCCCAGTCATACTGTTGGGGTAATGAACAAGTGGCTGTGTGGTGCTTGACTGCTGTCTGGGGTTAAACTGTGACAATATCTTAATATTATTTTTTTTTCCTCCCTAGCTAATTATTTAACAGTTGGTGTTACCCTGAAAGCAATTCACTCTGAAATGCTTTCCTACATGAAAGGAAGATCAAAGTATCCCACCAAAACAGTTTAGCTTTAAAAGTCTGAATATCGAACTCAAACAATCTCCTCTTTGAAGAGTCTCAGGTCAAAACATTGTTACCACTTTTGTTCAGGGAATAACTTCAATTTTCTGTGAATGATGCAGCAAAAAAATTTAAAAACTTTTTGCTATCTGATAGTTAATCAATCAGTAATAAAATTAATAATTATTTGATGCTTTTTCAAATATGTAGTCATTTGACATGGTGGAGACACTCCTGTATGTTTTCTCAGACCTCATCCTTTGAGGGGCAGATTGCCATTTTGACTTACACTGGGTATTATCTTACTTTCATTTTTTTAAAAAATAGACTCTTTTTTTTTAATTCTGCTATGGAGCCATAGGTTACTATCAAGTGTACTGTCAGTGTGAAGAAAGTTATCATACTGCCTCTTTGGAGATATGACAACACTGTTACAAAATATCACAGAATTTTGAGGGATCTACTTACACACACATTTATTTTACAGATTAAAATCTACCTGACAAGGCCCAGATATGCATTCCATGTCATTCATATATTATTCAGAAATAGTCTATGTAGTACACAGGAGACAATGTTTTCAATTTTGCCTGGATTCTTGATAACTTTTTCAGTACTAAACAGTCTTTTTTTATTGTGAGAACTGCTTTTGGTATTATTCCATTCAGGCTTGATGCTTTTTGTGATTCAGAAACAATAGATTCACAGAAACCTCCTCTCAGCTATGGGACAGCTATCTAGTAAGCATAGTGCAACTTTTATTTTTCTTCAATGATTTTTGTACAATAAAGTTATCTTTAAAAGATACAAAACCATGTCTTTTCTTGCTAGGTAATTTTGCACTCTTTTCTAGTCAAGACCTTTCCTTTTTAAGCATAAATCTTTCAAGGTAGCTGAATTCAACAGGAAGTTACTTGGCATTGGTACTAACTATTCACACTGAAAATTGTGTTGCATATAGGCCAACTCCTCATTACTAGAGGAATACCTACACATTATATGATTCAGACCCTAAAGGTCACTTGTGTTCTGACCTGTTGTATTTCAATACTTCATAAGTACATCTAAGGCAGAAAAAAGGAGTATGTTGAAATAACTGCATTCTCACAAAACTATCTTCTTCTAGATCTTCCAGCAGACCTCTTATCATCAAGATAAAAGTCTTTACTTTTTCTACAGTGGGAGACAAGATCATTCCAAACTAGAGACATTTCTATGCTGCTTTTTTATCACCACCTATACCTCTTCAGCATGTATAGAAAAAAAAGGAAAGTGCCATTTAAGACAGTGAGAAAACCCCACCCTGTTGTTCTGTTACTTGTGCAAATATTTGAATAAACCTGTCCCTGTATTTCTCTTTGAGTCCTATACTCACCGTGTAAAGTAACTGATGGCAGAACAGCATAAGCAAGACAAAGTCTGCAGGCATGTACTACCTTGAGCAACAAATCTTGGTTTGAGACAGTGAATAGTTTGACTATTAGCCCTTCAGCATCAACTGCAGCAGGATCTAAAACAGCTGAAGCTCAGCTATGGGTTTCATGACACTGCACTCATTGAACCTCTACCAAATCATTTTACATACAGGTATTTCTTTTTCCCTTTTGAAAGGCCACTGATATTTTACATTACTTCTTCTAAGAGATCTCTAATTCTTGCTGCATCTCATTATTTGTAATAATTTCCAGAAGATGCTCAATAAATACAGGTCACATTTAGTGCTAATAGTGGTCATTCTTTTTTTTTTTTCTAGAACAAAGATTTATTTTGTTAATTTATTTTAATTTTTTACACATACAGCTTGTACATAGGCTAGGTTGACATTTGTGATCCTGCATAAACATCTTGAACTGATTCTAGTTTTGAAATTTCTAGTTCAATTCTTATTTTTATTTACTATGTGGTTCACGTCCTTCAGCTGTTTTTCTGCTGCACTGCATATGGATGGCTTAGAATTAGAAACCAAACAGAACCTTGGAATCTTCTTCTCTAATAGCCTACAAATTAAAAAAAATCATTTGGAAGTATTTGTGGACATTGCACCTCTGTTTCTAGGGTGATCAAAGAGGCAATTTTTGTTATGCTGATTTCAAAGTTGAATTTAACACCAAAAATCGTCATGCACAAAACACATTCTAAGAAAAAAACATATTCAGAATCCAGGTCAGCCCTGTTCGACAGGTACTTGAAAAAATCCACTGGTCATTAATAAAATATTGGTAAAATCTCTGGAAAGCAAAGTGGGACTTTTTTTCCTGGCCACTTTCCCCTTTACCCCATTCAAAGGCATAAAATGCAGTAGTCTCTAAAAAGAAATTTTATCCACCAGTTAGATTTTTATACCCTAATAAATTATATCTTCATTGTTTTCTATTCTTTCTCTAGACTGCAGGAGTCATCCCTAAGAACCTGAACTGACTTAGCATCCTATAATCCAGCTAGTCCAATGGCCTCAGGTGCTGCTAAACTGGATTAAAACTTACAGCGTCTGGCCTTAATCAGTGGCATCAAATCTGTTGCTTTTTTTCCTACTGGAAAATCTTAGTCTTTGAACAGTAAGAATCTTCTCATGGAGATGCTGAAGCAGGATTCTGGATTTTACAAACTCTGGATACCTAGTTTGAAACCAAACATGGATAGTACTGGGTTTGAAATAGGGAGCTTTGTAGATTAAGCTAAGAGAATCTCTAGCCCACTGATTTATTGTTATGCATGCTTTTAAAGAGAGAGGTTTCTATAATATTTACACTTTCCAAATTACTGTATATTTATATGGGGAAATCTAGAATAAAATCCGTGTGCTTTCTTTAAAGATCTTGATTTTTTTTTTTATTATCCGGAGAAATACATGGCCAACACCACTTCAAACTCCTGGATAGCCTGTATTTTAGGTATAGAGTAGTTTACTGTTGAGTCACTGGGGGTTCTCACAAGAAGTAGGCTGACTGGGACTACAGTGCCCAGAAGTTATGGATGCTTTCCAAAGCCTCAATAAACTTTATACAGCAACTATTTTTCTGCTGTTCTGGATGACAGGGGCAGGGGCTAGAGGCTTGCATGGGATCAAAATGCTATCATTTTCACAACAGTAAATTTCACTGGTTCCAAGCTTGCTGCAGTTCCCTTTTTATTGCAAATACATCAAAATGTCTCTGATATATCTAGCATGTCAAGGCTGAAAAAGGTTCACACATCAGATGCTGACTCTGAGGGGGTGTCAGAGGCACAGAGGGAAGTTGACATAAGGTACAAGCAGCCTTTCAGATGCACTTAAAACATATCATTTTTAAAATATATTTTTAATATTATTTTTCCAATAGACAATGAAGGAAAGGATAACTCTGTCAAGAAAGGTGGCTGTGTGGCTTCTCTCACACAAGATCCAATGATTTCAAAGGATCTGGACATCTCTCCCTGCACATATATTGTTTTCTTTCATTTCTAATATGTGGGCTCTGTTGCCAGTTAAATAAACTTGTAGTTAATGATTAAATTTCCACTACTATTACTAGTATTTTTGAATCAGAATTTGATTTTTCCTGACAATTTTTTTTTCTGGGATAAAACTGTAGCCTCAGGTATCATGGCAATATTAATATGTGTCCTAGTTACAGGGGCTGGGACCAGTTTATCACTATGCTTGTATGACTAAAACTGTGTATTCTACACCCTGTATGTCATTTTTCATGAACTGTCAATCATGGATCATTTGCAGCAGCTGCCCAGGGCACACCTGACACCTCAGGCTACAAGCTGGGTGTCAAAGAACACTACGAGACAGGGGAGCGTTGCTGCATTCACATCGATGACTCAGCTGTGATAACTCCCCTCTGGGGAAGCATTAGCACCTTCACACCCAGCCTGAGGGGTCATATCTGCTAATGGACCATTAGGGACTGGCATAATAGGCAGCTGTAATGACATAAACCATCAAATATTCAAAAACTGTCCCACAATTCACAGAGTTAAATCACCCACTGTGAAACTTCTTGCCCTGGGGGAGGTAGTGGGCATTCCCACCTGAACAAATATAAAACCTTCAGGTTTTGGGACTTCTGGTACCACTTGTGGGATCCAGAAGAGGACCAGAACCTCAACAGGGCTGTGACTACCACTCTCATAAAGACTGCCATCATTACTTTGACAAAACTGTGACCATCATCCTCACCAACAGGTTTTCCTTTCCTTTGACTTTGCACTCAGGGGTACCACATGGTACTCAGCTAATGAAGGGCTAATGAACACCATTCTGTTCATGCCCCAGGGTGTTGGGTTCTGTATCTGTTTTTGTGGGTTAAAACCAATTTTTCTCTGTATCACTGTATTGTAATCTTTTTAGTAAATTGTAACTCTGACTTGTAATATCTCTTGAGTTGAGTTTGTTTCTCCTGATGGGTTTTTTTAGAAGAAGTCCAAATTTCTGTGTACACAGTGTGTAGAAATATGTTCCGTAATTTCAAAACATTGCATATACAAATGGCATCTTAGTGTACAGAACTTTCACTCGGTTTCCTTTATTTGTCAACCTGACTGTAGGTTTCGTTCAGAAAGAAATATCTAGCAAGAGTATTTTAAAATTTCAAAATTATAATTACTTGATTATATGGACCTCTCTTTTATCCATTAATTCATCTGCAGCTTCTGTCTCTTACAGATAAAGTCTATGGTATTGAATTTATCTGATAAATTCACTCTCACTCTTTGTCACACCTAAATTACAATATGTGCACTCTGGCAGACAGTGAAAACCAAACGGATGACAAGAACTTGAATATGAACCAACAGTGCCCTAGCAGTCAGGAAGGCCAACCAAGTCCTCGGGGGCATCAGGTAAAGGGGATTGTCCTGCTCTGCTCTGCACTCAGGCCTCAGCTGCAATATTGTGTGCAGTTTTGGACACCACAATACAGGAAAGATATTAGAGAGTGTCCAAAGGAGGGCAATGAAGAAGGTGAAGGGCCTTAAAAGGAAGTCATGTGAAGAGTGGCTGAGGACACTTGGTCTGTTCAGCCTGGAGAAGACTGAGGGGACACCTTATTGCAGTTACAAGTTCCTCATGAGGGGAAGAGGAGGGGCAGGCACTGATCTCTTCCCTGTGGGGACCAGTGACAGGACCT
>VWZD01003234.1:128225-164060 GCA_013396695.1 Sakesphorus luctuosus
ACACATATCTAAATGGATCTAGAGAAACAAAAGGAAGTACTATATTTTCCGCTAGTTATATTTCATTGCTTTACTCTTGGAAAGCGTTCCGTTTTATTGTTTCTAAAGGAACTAAAAGATCATACAAAGAAGAGCAGAGAATTAAGTGTACTGTGATATACTCAAAGCCTCATGCTAGTCTCAGACTTTCCTCTGTTTGTTAACTCCCTTTTCCAACCCAGTCAACACAATTTTCTTTACAGGAGATAAATTCACAGTATTAGCTTCCAAATGCCTTTCATAAACAGCAGATTTCCACAAGACTGCCAATGTTGGTATTGACAGTGAGCAACAACACTGTAAATGTTACCAAAACGGAGCTTGTTAATGCACTTATCTAAAGCTGATAGCGAACTTTCTTCTCTTGCACCCAACCCTTATTTCATAAAATTTCACATCACATATCTTTGGTGAAATGTATAATTTCTGGAGATTTTGGTAAAAAAATATTTAATGCAAATATCAATGCTCCTCTTTTAAAAATATGTTTAAAGCATCCAGGGAAATGACATTAAATATCTTTTTTTCCTATCATCTATTACAGACCCTTCATAAGGAAGTAACCAACACAAAGCCCAGACAGAACCTAGCTCCAAAATAGTGACCTGTGGGTTGATCTTTAATAATAATAATACAAGACTTTCCAGAACAGATGAGATTGTTTTCTCTAGTATTGCTTCCTGCAAATGAAAGTGCCTATTCTGCAGGAGTAGATGAAAATCTTTTGGGGTATTTGACTACTTGTACAGTACTTTCAATGACATGTCTTAATTTCTGATCCTCAAAGGCAAATGTTTGTTCCCCTTGAAGTGCCGAATCTGACTATCACTTGTTTGGATTACATAGTCACAAATGCTGTTGGTAGTCAAAACACGATGCAGTCGTTCTCTCCAGTCTGTTCCAGTAAATTGTCTCGGAGACCTCCACTGATACAAAATACCATGATGACTAAACTCTGTGTAAATAAATGGTTCCTTTCATTGGCTTTAAATGTAACAACCTGTGATGCAAGAGCACAAAAGCAGAGATGGATGAGCTGCCTCACAGAAGAAATGAATGGCAAGAAGTCAGCAAGAATCCAAAGCAATGAGTCCTGTGATTCCTCAATCAAGTTTTCCTTCATATTAAACTGTTGTGTGCTTTTATCTCTCTTAGCTCTAGAGCAGCTCATGAACAGAAATATTACTGTCCTGACCAGATTTTGTGCTTGTAGTTAGGAGACTGGAAATGAACAGAGAAACAGGACAGAGTTTGTCTCAGTCTCAGGCCCTCTCAATTCTCACTCACCCTTAACTAAGGAAATTACACTGAATCATTCCTACTATGCTGCTCCTCCCAGCAAACCCTATAATAAATACCATTTGATTACCCAAAATATATTTGGGGTCTAATGGTTATGCAGCAGAGGGGGTTCATCTATCACACAGTGGTTAAGACTGTAAAGTTACTCTGCATAGCCTATTGTCATCCGCTTAAAGGGATGTTGCACACACAAAAGCTAACACTGAAAAATCTGCCATGTCACCACCCTCAAAAATGGTTAGTGTAATACATTCAGAGTATACTAGAAAATCATTAACATACCTGAGGTGTTGTAGGTGTTTGAGACATGTTTCTGCTTTGTTGCTTCTCTTGGAATCCAAATTGATAAAATAATATTTAAGAACTTGCCCTGATGACATCCTCAGTTAGATTGGAAAATTGTATTGCATCAAACTAGGATGAATAGTTTTGCTGTTGGGTTTTGGTTTATTTTACCTTCACCTTTTCGTGTACAACATGTTTACTTCCATTTCGATCAAATTTGTGGTTAATTTTTTCCTAACTAATAAATTAGAGAAATATTCATGGAATTGTTCCTGTTTATTCCTGCTGGCATGTAATCCCCTTGAAAAATCGCACTAAATCTGAGACTACAGGAGTATGACAGAATTCCTTTAACACACAAAATTAGTCTAATAAAATTCAGTGTAACTCCTGTTTACAGTAAATGTCTTCAGGGGTAACTTGTTTTAAGAGTTAACATCAGCTATTTATCCCTTTAATAAATGTACTGACCTTTTCCCAATTTCTAAGGAGAAGCAGGATTGAAGTTTCAAAGTTATTTTAAGAATAAACTGTTAGGTAACCTCTGCAACAGCGGATCTTCACTTTGAAATGTCACAGCAATGGCTAGATGCAGACAGAAAGCACCCAGGAAAAGAGTACTGTTCTGTGAGTTTTACTGACATCGTCTGCTTAGACGACCTGAGGCATAAACTGAAATTCTTTTCTCTCTCTCATTCTTACCTTCTTCCTTTCTGTGAAACACACCAGTTCATGAGGAGAAAAAGTTATCAATTAGTTTAATTTATTTAATTTTATTCCTACAAATAATCTGGCAAGTTCTCTGCAAGTAAAAAAAATATAGAGGGAACAGTGTTCAGCTTCAATGAGTGTGGAGGTTGGGAGGGTGAAACACAGTTTACTGTATGGAACTTTTTTTTTTAATTTGCCTTGATGGAAGTTGACAGCTCAGCCTGTATTTTAGCTCTGTCCACTGGCAGTGAAATGTGTGAGAAACCAATACTCTGAAAATTCTCATATGCATATGAAAAATCATGGTATGAAAAGCAGCCAAGGGATTAGGACAAGATAAATTTATACTAAGCTTTACACATTCCATTGACAAATTTGCTGTTTTTGCGTTGTTGCCTTCGACCTCCTGGTTACCGAGGGGATGACATTAAACTGGGAGAAAATGGCTTATTATGTGTGATAAATTCAAACAAAGATGACGCACTTTACTCACCAAGTATATCTAAGAAATTGTGAGGAAATGTCAAGCATTTCAAAAGAAAGCTGCCGTAAATTCTGTGCTGGACACTTTAACGAATTTCTGCCAGAGTAGAAAGGTCTCTTTGTTTGGACTCAGCTGACACTCAGTGTGTGGAATATTATGAGCTCGGGGGTCACGTAAAAGCTACAGGAGAAAGAAAGAATACTGTGGATGTGACAAAACTCAGGCACTAGAGGGCTAAGAACCGGCACAAAGACTTTGATTGACTCAGTGCAAAGAGTACATGGAAATCAGCACTCATGCACCAAAGAAAGATTAAAACTAGAAACTTCTGCACCCGTCTGCTCACTCTTGCTTACTCCCACTGCCCCCAGTATGTTCTTTTGGTCTTTAGGCAAGACTTGATTTGTGCCAATTTTATTTTATCATGTGTAAGTTTTAGGAAAGAGTAAAGATTTGGGGAAAAGGGCGGGGGGATCTAGACCCTGCAAAACCGCCTGTCCTGCTGATGTTACATAATTGATGAACAAATTATCACATGTTGTGTCTCTGATTCAGGTCAGGAGGTGACAGGAGGAGGAAGTGCTGTCAAATGTTTGAAAGAAAAAGGAGGTAGAGAAGTAGCAATGAGACCCCCTGCCACTGTGGCAAATTAGCTATTTCACAGTGATATTTACACCATATAGTGCATTTCACATGCTGACCCTTTGGGTACAGGCATGATGGAAAGGGCAAAAATGATAAAAAATGGTAACCTAAACCAGTGAAGAAGAGCCAGTGGAAAAAATTAAGATCTTTCTTGCTGTCTTCTTGCTTCCATATGCACAGCACTACTGGGTGTCATGGAGGAGAGTTGGTGATAGCCTCCTCACCCAAAAAACCATCTCAGCAATGGTCCTTGCATGTGGCTTTGGAGCAGGTTTTGGTAACATTTCCTTCAAGCAGGGGAGCAGCATGGCAAGACATGCTTAATTTGAAATGTTTAAAATTCATTATGGAGAGAGATTGTTTTAAATTTACAACTCTGTTTTAAATCTCAAATATCCTTCTGATTTATTTATTTCAAGGGGAAAAAAAGAAAATAGAAGAAAGGGGAAAATAATTCTAGCAACAACAACAGCACTACACTTCTACCCCCTGGATGTCTCAGTTGGTTCCAAAGATGTACTATTATCTGCCCACAAGAATAAGCTACCTCTGTTTGGAGGTGACATAGTTTTTCCCAGCTTCTTTGACAATGAGTATTCATTACACTCCAAAAAGGGATTGTACATACTGTGTATAACATCAGTTTCTAACTCTTCACAGGATTTATCCTTATCAACAAAGTAAATAATAAACAGAAAAAAGCAAATTGAAACTGAGTCATTGTCATCCATAAGATCTTTTGGAAGGGTCTCTTCACTTGAGCCCATGGGTCCCTGTGCCTGGAGATCTGCATCTGCTTCTTTCCTATCCACAATGCATCAATAACAATCAGGCAATAGCTTAACTTGGACATCCACCACCTGTCAAAAGAGAGGATCAGTTGGAAAGCCTAAAGCCCTGTGACACCCATACATCTTACCCAGCTCTGAATCCTGAGGTACAAATCCTCTCTAAAAATTTAACTAACTTGAATATTGGCCTGGCAAGGTTTTTTCAAGTCTTTTTCATGACAGTTGTTGTTACAAATCTTTGTCAGGGTGTTCAAACACAACTAGGCTACGGACCACATGGTTTATTACAAATAGGCGTATTCATGCCTGAAACTTCGAGTCTGTGGCCAGTCCTAAAACAGGCATGTGAAAAAGGATAAAAAATAATGGGCCTGAATCATCCCATCTCTTGCAAAAAACAAAGGCAGTTGGTGAGGCCCACTCCAGCTCACAAGCGCTGATGACAAGGGGAGTTTTAGCCCAAGGCTGAAGTGTTTTGATAATCCTGCCCACAATGAATAACTGGAAAGTTACCAGAATTCGTAAAAATATGTGTGATGGGTTTGATTCAGGCTTCCTTAATAACCAGTTGTAACTAGGGAAATGGGCATTACATAAGTATTCCACACATGTTTTCCACATAACAAGGGAGGATGGACTGAAAGGGAAATAGGAAGTTAGTTTTGCTTCCTTCTTCCGGCGAGACTTGGGGGAGCAGAAGGAACCCAACTGTCGGTCCTCACCGGAGTCCCAGAGAAAGAAAGAGAGAGAGAAAGAGAGAACTAGTTTGCTCTTGGAGTTGTTTGGTGAGATTGTATTTTGCCAGTTCCCTTTCTTCTTTAAAGTTTTTGATTGTATTTGTCTGTTTTGTGTTTGGGTTTTTTCGTCCCTCCTTGTCCCTCTTCCCTTTCCCCCTGCTCCCCCCTGGACACCTAATAGTGTGTACAAATGGCATACGTAGTTGTAAATGTTAGAAAATATATATATGTATTCTGATTTGATTCAGTTTCTTTTAAGTTCTTGCTTTCTTTTCAGTTTTTTTTCCTTTACTGGGAAAAGTGCAGTTCAAGCTTGGCAAGAAGGCCGGGCTAAACCGAGAGAATATGTTCATAATTTGTTTTCCTCTATATCACATAGAATTTTTATTAATAAATTTACTATATTAAAAGCATTAATATAATAATGAACAGCCATCTTGATGTTTACTTTGACATGATGTTAAATATAACCCTATCCTTACTTGGGGAAGGAAATGCATTAGCTTTTACAGACATTGCTCCTTTTATGAGTGATGATTTAGCAAAACGCAATTTGAATGCTGGGACAGGAAACCTGAGTATCTCCACTTGAACTGACCAATCTTCCAGCTTCATTTGCCAGGAACAAAGTCCTGTTCATTTTCTAGTTTATTACACTGGCAAACAAATATCTTCATCCTCTGCAAAAGACTTTATATAAAAGTCTGTTTGCCAACCTCTCTTTAGGCACTTAAATATTATTTTAAATTCTCCTATTCAATCCTTCCTCAACAACTGCGAGAGCTGCAATGTCTGTCATTTCTCAATCCAGCAATCCCTAAAGAGTTTTGTCCTGAAATAAAGAAACACAAAAGCTGATTTTTATCAGTGTGTTTGGCAAGATGTGATCATAATGTTTTCCACAAGTCAGAAATTTGGACTTTCCTTCAGCAAATCTCTGTTAAGCCAGAAATCACACCACTCGGTAGAACAGTTATCATTGAGAACATTTTTCAATGCATCTTTACATAGACACATATACACTTATGAGGAGGATCATGAGCAATTTGCCTGTCCAAAGGCTGCAACTTGTTTTCCTAAAACAAGCATTTATTTATTTTATTTTTGGTTATTAATGATTAATAAATTAATGAGAGAGTTCAGAAAACAAAGTTTTCATCTTCATTTAACTCCAGAATTTCAGCAGTAACAGTATTGCAGTTTGAAAATACTATAGGCTAGATGACAAGGTGGATGAACTACTATCTTGTCCTTCCAAATATATGCAAGAGCAAAAGTCAGCAGTTTGTCCCTCCTGATACCAATTGCTGTGCCTTGGGATGTTACTGATAGGAGAAAGAAAGACAACTTTTGTATGTGGAAAAGAGCAGTCAGAGCCAAAACAGCAGGGAGATCATTAGAGAGGATGGAGCTGGAATGGCAGTGAGAAGAAAATGAGGACAAAATACTTCTGCAATTTGCCAGTAAGCAAGATAAGTGGCTTAAATTAATTGCTTGCTTCTGCAATCCCTTATTTTATATATACTACTATAGAAACATTTTTTACATTTAATTTTTTTACATTACTGTGACAACTCTGCAAAGGATCAATATTGTGCTCTATGTGACTGCACCAAAAACTAAAATCAAAACTCTATACGTACCTCCCTTGTTCTTCCCCTTCCCGACAGCCTTCCATTAAAAAAGAAAAGTGAGCAGATCAGGGAAGATACTGTTTCCTTCACTCTTACCCTGCTTTCATCCACAGTCTCCACCTCCCCCTTGTCAGCAAGTCATTACAACAACATCCCTGACAGTTCCCCTCCAGTTGGGCTGGCTCCCTGATCTGCTTTTTCTTTTCCAGTCTGGTAGTTGTTTAGGTCCAATTGCTGGACAATTGAGGATAAAGGAGAGGCAAACTTTGTCCACACTTCTGCTGCCCAGATGTATTCTCAGCCACTGGAACCAAAACAGCCTTTAAGACACTAGTTTTCTTTATACAATCCTATACTAATTTTCTTCATCTGTTCCAGAAAAAAGTTCCAGCTTGAGAAAACACCTAACTATGGATGAAGAGTTTTGTTACAGGAAGCACCAAGTATTCCCTAGGAATCAGCAATGCTAGCAAACCTACCTATAATACTTTAGGATTAACTGGAATTACACAAAGGTAGTTATTTTTTTCCTAAATAAAAAAGAACATTTCTCTTGGAATTTTTTAGCTAATATTTTCTATTTCAACTTGTTCTAATTTAAATATCATTGTCAAGTCACATTTGGGTAGTGAAACATTTGATACAGGTTGAAGGAAAGTGATGTTCTAATTATAAAATGGAAGTATGTCTGCAAAAGGGGACATGACTTGCCATAAACTTTGGGCATAGTGGAATACCCATTTGACCATCATTAATGGATGGGAGGCAATGTTGCAGTTTAAAAGCAAATTAAAAGGAAGCCTCAGTTTATTGACCTATCAGACCCTATATTGTAAAAATTTCCTCAATGCAAAGAAGAAAATGTAGAAACAAACTGCTCAGTGCTTGTACTGGAAGCAGGAAGGGTCAATATAGTTATTCTCATCTTTCATAAAAGAAAGCAAGGAAGACTAGGGCCGAGAGTCTCATGTTTACTCAGTTACATTTTATATAATAACAGACACTGATGTTGCAGAACACCAAGTCATTGTTTTTGTTAAATAATTAAGGCTGTCTAGGAATCTGTTTCACAAGCCAGGTGCAAATTTAAAAAGTTCCAGGTAGGAAATAGGAGATCACTGCACTCTCAAAAGCAAGTAGATACCAAGTAAAGATTATACAGCAGTACTTGCTAAGTTTTTTAATGCCTTCCAGCCAAAGCTGAAGCAATGAAACAAGGCTATTACACAAAAGCTACACAGAACAAGAGATGTCAGTGGTCATGCCCTGCCAATATTGTTCTAGGGATTCAGTAAAGTTCCCGGAAAGGTAGAATAATTTAAAAAATTTTCATCTGCATAGCTACACTTTAATTTTAAACCAGTTTTCTTAAGTGTCTTCCCTCCTTATCCCACTATGGCTCACTTTTCACTAACAGAATGTGACCAATATTTATTAGATGAAAAGTATAATGAAAGAATATTTCAAAATCTCCTGGGCAAGATATCATGGAAGCTTCATTTTAACTTTTTTCAACTCTTTCTGCCAGTATGAAGTGTAATAAAGAAGTTGAATCAAAAGTATGTAAGTGAAATGCAAGTAATCTTGTTCTGGTTGTTTAAAAGTGATGCATCAAATAAAAACATATGACATTAATATACTCATCACCTCCTGAGAGTATTGAGAAATATTAGAGACTCTCCAGCTGCTCCTTGATATCTCTGGAGTGGAACTGGGCCTTTATACAGAATTCGGGGTTCACCTGGAAAATTATAGCTCTTTTGGAACATGTTCTGTAGTGAGACATTTGGTTTCACTTATTGCAGATTCAGTTGCAGTCCTTCTCTTGACTATAATGTGCATTGGACTTGGACAAATTTGAATATCTGTGATTTCCTCAGTTGCAGTCTCATGGTCACTTAAATATATTGTTCCACCACAAAATGGAATAGCCTTGAACTACTCCTTTCATGTTGCTGTTATATCCTTTCTGTCACAACGACTGGGAATTATGAAAAAGAGGATAGTGATTGGAGACATATTCATCTTCAAATATACCACAGCCTGCCACAATGACGAATGTAATAAACTGTTCTCCATTTTCACTGGAAATCAGACCACTTGTCTGCCTAAGTTGCAGGAAGGAAAATTTAAACTAAGCATTAGGAAAACCTTGCAACAGTAAGATAATGAAGCAATGGGGTGGCCTGCCTAGGAACATAGTGTTTTTTCTGTCACTGCATTGTTTTTAAAAGCAAGAGGGACAAATATTGTCAGGAAGGGTTTATGTATTATTGAGTCTGCTTTGCAGGTGAGGGATGGGTCAGGTGACTTCTTGAGGTATTTTTCAGCCCCCACTTTTTTTGTGATCCCATGTGTGTTGGATAGGAAACAAGGATTATATTCTGCCATAAATCCAAATAGTAGCAAATCCACCTTAATCTGTACTTCAAAGTAGATGTGAATGCTGTTGCTGCTTCTTGAAATAAAAGGAGATGGTAGAATAACATAGGACTTTCAACTCCCAGTATTCCCAATAAAGTAAGTGGAAGAATCCTGGCTTTCTCAGACATCAAAACTAGACAGATATTTGTTTGAACTCAAAATGTGGAAGTTACTTCATTTTTCCCATGGACAACTAGCCATAATCTAGACTTAAAATTAAAAGCATTAAACATAGTCAGCATTTTCCTTTTCCTAATGAAATGAGAAAAAAATATAAACAGATGAATTCTGCCTTGAAAATAATTGATGATTTTTCTATAGGTAAAATTCAAATCCGAATGCTCAGCACCTAACTATTCTGTCACCACAAAAGGAAATAGCCTGAACACTCCTTATGAACTTTCAATCACAATATGCAAAATACTGTGCTAAACTTGTTGCTAATACGTATATCTCACAGTTTCAGATTAATCGTAAAGCTGGTAAAATCTTCTTGTCAACCATAATCACCAAAATGATGTTTAGAGTAAATATTATACCCAGTTTCATAAATCAAAATCTCTATTTTAAGGCAGATGTACAGATGTCATATTTACACAATTTATTCAGAAGAATGATTAAAACCTGAGATTTCCTTGCATGTCCAGACAGTGAGACCGATACAAAAAACATTCAACCTTAATATCACATCTTCAGTAGCTAGAACAGATTTACAAAATAGTCCAGTTGTACCACTGAGGTATATAAATCATGTAATTCAAATTAAAGTTCTGATTAGTTAATTTCATTTAAATGTTCAGCTATCCATGTATCAGGTTTTTTTCCTCACATTTGAATTTAGTAATCATGTTCACAGAGAAAACACAGTTTATTTGCTACTGTCTGATTAGCAAGTTCAAATATGGTTTCCACCACCATAATCAGTCCCAGTATATAATGATTAATGACAGATACTTAAATGAATCATAGTTCATGTTCTCAAAATTAGTTTGCACATCAGTATGAAACACGGTTTTGCAGATAACGGTCTTTGAACTCAGAGTGAAAGGGGATTTGGGGAGAAAAAAACAAAAACCAAACTTTCCCTTGAACATGTATTATTAATTTGAATAAAATTGTACTAATATATAGCATATCACTGCTCATACACTGTGTTATTCAACATTATCTGGAATTTAACAACTTTTCTTTTTAATGTTCCAGGTCCTCTCAGTGATGACTCTTTTCTTAGAATACAGGCTTTCACAGAAGTTATTGCCACAGTATTCAAATTCTAAAGTATAGGTGACAAAGAACAGAACACCTCAAACAATGCAGCCTGGAATTGAATTGAAATTTGGGCTTTGAATCTTTATCTCATTTCTCTCTAAAGTTGTTTTGAAATTTGATCAAACCTGTATATATCATTATTAAAATACTTAGAAAAAGTAAAAAGTAGTGTGCAGCCACAGTATTCTTCCAAAATTTCATATTAAAATAAAAAAAAATGTATTCTGTCAACTATCATTTAAAACTTTGATTCTTTTCTGTGAATCTCAACTGATTTGACCAGGCATCACAGTGATTACTGGATCAACATGCCACTCTCCAGAATGAATATGATTATGACGATGAGTTTGGAAAAGGAAGGAAAACAAAATTCTGCATAGTTCATTTAAAATCTATACTAGGTATACTAGTAAGAAGGAAATGAGGAAGTTTCTTGAAAAAGTTTCTTTTTTTAACAAAACAGAAAAAAGCAAAACGGCATCATACTGATTTCTAGAGCAGTTCAAATATCTATGAAGATCCAAATACCATTGTTTGTAGTCGTTTGCTAAAAGAAACCTCAACTGAAGCAGTTATACAACCAACAGTTATACAACCAACTAACATGCTATGAATCATCTATTTTGCATTACACTATTAAATTTCTGATAGTCGTGCCCTTTTGTTGAGTTTTAGTTCACTGGACTCCAGGTGTTCCAAGCTCCAAGTCACCAAACTGTCATTGTGTCTTGGGTTGAGCTGGCAAAATGCCAACTGTCCAAGACAGAGTGAAAAGGGAAGAAGAGGGAGAGGGGAAAAAAACTCCAAACCAGGTTTATGCTGAAACTAACTACAGGTATTTATACAGAAAAGAGAAAATTAAGAGAAAACTACAATATAACACACACACTTACACAAGTTATATATAACAAGAATTAACCTCCCACTCCCCAATTAATTCAAAGTGTATTACTCTAGATCCATAAGCACTCTAAAAGACACCTAGCAAGAAACAGAAAGAGTAACAACAAAATATTTCTACTTCCCTGAACTCAAACAAAAGGCAAGTAGTGGCAGCAGCAGGAGCAAGGCCTAACAGGGTAGAAGAGCTGTAGCACGTCCTCTTTCTTTTCAGCCATGATGGAACTGACCAAGCCACACCTACACACTGGCTCTTACTCCTTCTGATATGATGTCATAACGTGGTATGGAATACACCACCATTGGCTAGAAGAAGTCAGCTGTTAGCTAGGCCAGCTCAGCTCAAGTCAGCTGACAATTCCAGGCCTGGTCTGAACTCCAAAGCCCAAATTTAGGCCCATCAGCCAACCTATATATAACACATTGTTCCCTTGCAAGTTCATTGTCTCCAGTACCACTGGGAAATGAATCTTCAAAGCCAGACTTCTTAAAAGGCCTATCATCTCTTTAGCAAAAGCCTTTGCTTGTTTCTATGTTAACCTCCCCTCACCCATGTTCAGCTGTGAATATCCCATGACACCTCACACATGATCTGGGTAGAGTTTCTCTTCATTGTTTCTTGTTGTCCTCCATTATGGAAAATAGCTACGTGGGGCATCAATAACAAAAGCAATAGATTTCATATGTAAACAGAAACTGGTTAAAACTTGAGGTTTGAGAGTCCTCGTTAACATGAAAGTAACAAAGGCCCATTTACTAACTGGAAGAGTCGGAGGTTGGAAGTGTGTTCCATTCTGTTGTCAGGTACTGTATAGGGAGATTTTTTTTCAAAATGACAGTCTACTTGTCAATCTTTGATGTTCCTCCAATACAACAGCTGATCTTTAGTGACTATAACAGAATTATTCCTCATGTTTATTTTTTTTCCCTAACAGGACTACCAAGTTCCATTTGTTCTGTAAAACAATTGATTCTAATTATTTGGTCTCAGGACTTCCAAAAAAGAAAAGACAGATCAGCAAAAGAAAGATCAAGAAAAGAATATTGATTTTGAAATATGAAGAACATTACTCTATCCTTTGACTATTATTTTATGCCAAAGAAAAATCTATAGGCCCTCCTTTATTAAATATAAAAAGAAAGATACAGCATTGGTTTAAAATTGGAAATTTTGTTGAGGTTAGATTGCTAGTGAAAAGGAAATGTGACCCATGGCTGTTGTGATTTATTTTGTGCAACTCTAGGTATCATTTTCAACAATTCTTTCCCCTTCCTGCTAATCCAGCAGTGATTTGTTACTTCCAGCTTCCATTTGCTGCATTTATTTTAGTAAAACAATGTCCATTTTAAAATGTCATAAGAAATTATTGTATTTTCTTCTGTTAATATTTTGTGAATAATTAATTCCACAGTTAAGTCCCTGTGTACCTAGTTTCATCCTGGGAGGAATTTGTATCAGATTTATAGGCTCTAAAAATAAGGGGGTTTAGTGGAAATGTTATCTTAAATTAATTATATCAGTGCTATCAGGCACTATTATACTGTAATAGTTTATCAAAATTCCCAGATAGCAGTAGATTACATCAATAGTATTATGACTTTTTATGTTATGTTCTAAAAAAAACTCATAATTTTTAATGGGTTCAACGTGACTTACCTAAGAACCAGCACAGACCAAGAGGCAACTTGTGAGAAAGCATCAGCAGTCACCACAGACTGATTGGGTTCAGTGGTGCTTTCTAAATTGCCACTGCATTTAGTCATGCTATTTTATTGTTAAAATTTTTTCTTCTCCTTGCTCACCCACTCCTGCAAACTGACATGCCAGAAAACAATTCTGTACCTCTAAAATCCACCTAGCCACAAAGGTAATACTGCTGGCTCACTACTACTAGATGGCAAACAATTTTCACAAAAAAACGCAAGCACTTTTTATACTGTAGAAACAAGTGTTAAG
This sequence comes from Sakesphorus luctuosus, assembly GCA_013396695.1. Classification (NCBI taxonomy): domain Eukaryota; kingdom Metazoa; phylum Chordata; class Aves; order Passeriformes; family Thamnophilidae; genus Sakesphorus; species Sakesphorus luctuosus. The sequence goes on from VWZD01003234.1 coordinate 141,404, forward strand.
ACTGTACTCAGCTTTCTAGCATAGAATTTGAAACTTTTAGTTATAAAGGGCCTTTGGAAATCTCCATTCCAACTTCATCTCAAAGCAGATTTAATTGGATCAGATTGTGAAGGACATTGTCCAGACAAGTTGTAAGTGTCACCAAGGAAGGAGATTCCACCTCTCTTGGACACCTGTGCTACCATCTGATCATCCTCATAGTGAAGAATTTTTCCTGATCTATAATCAAAATACCCTTGCCCTTCAGGGTGCACTTTTGCTAATACAGCCTGCTATGTAGTTGACATTCTATTCAGCAATTGCACACAGCTGACTCACATTCAATAGCTCCACCAGGACCTCCATGTTCTTTTCTGCTACAGACTGAAAAGCAGCCCTAACCTGCAGCTTATTGATCACCTTCCTCAACTAGGTATGGACCGCAAACTTTAACTCACAGAATCTTAGAATCACAGAATCATGAGTGGGTCAGGTTGGAAGGGACCACCGTGGGTCACCTGGTCCAATCTCCCTGCTTAAGTAGAGTCATCCTAGATCATATTGCACAGGATTTTGTCCAGGTGTTTCTTGAATTACTCCAGTTATTCATGACTCCATGGGTTGCAGCACTAATTTGCATAAAGACAGATAGATTTTGCTCTATGTACCCACTTCCCCAGGGTTCCTCTTCTTTCTGTCTATAACCAAGCATGATTTTCTTATGCTCAAAACAAGCATTTTAGCAATATCCAATATGGTAGGAACATTCATATCTTGCTCAAGATTACTGCTCTTTGGAAAAGCTCACTGCTTACGCTACTAAGCATAGCCCAATACCTGTACAAATGCTAAAACCATATCCATAGCAATGCCCTTTTCCTGGGCAAAGCATATTTTCTTCCTGTGCCACTGCAACTGACTACTGCAAAACAGGAATAGGACCTGCCCGGATTTATAGCCCAAGTAGATACTCAAAATAGGATTCTGACCCAGATGAAGAAAACAGAAAAATCCTACCTAGTCAGCCCTAACACCTCAGCTTCCTCTTGAGTTTACAAAGCTGAAGGAATGCAAAGAGGGAAACTCTTACAGCTTTTGATTTTACCTAGACATACACAAAGAAATTAGTGTAATCAACACTGTAGCTAGAAAAAAAACCACCTTTACTTTACTTGATGGAATTAAAATAAAAATACTTAAACGTTCTAGTTTGTTAAGGCCAGCACCACAAATCTGATAATAATCCCATACAAACATCTTCCCCCAAAAAAACCCCACAACATATTTTTAAAATTGAATATTCCCAATGAATATTCCTCTCTCTCTCTCTCTCTCTCTCTCTCAAATCTTCTACAAGTCTGCTACTCTAAATTTTAATAAGTCAGTGAAAATATATCTTTATAACTTTCTCTTTCCATTATTTTGAAAAGACAGAGGGAAATGGCCTCAGTATTTGCTGAAAACATGAGCAGTTTTATTACATCTTAGTGTGACAGTTCATCAGGCTGCACTTCTCCAAGAAGCTCTTTGAAATTCGGGTGTTTTTTCCCCTTTCAATGCATTAGAGTAAAAAAATGGTTTAAAGCATCATGCCATCATTTTAGAGCTCAACAGTTAAATGTTTTATACAGGAACATCAAAACCATATATGCTTCAAATATCCAACATTTTTTAAAAGGCTTTCAAATAAAACAATTTATTTATGCAATTAACAACAACATGCAATTTTAATAATTAGCCGATAATAGTTATCCACAAAGTACTTTATGGAATTGCCTTCTGAAGTGCATTCATTCTTTAGGGAACCACTGAAAATTAGACTATAAAATTACTATAAAATGTACTGCATTAACAAGAATTTTCTGTATTTCATTTCTCCTACAGATTTACAGACTTGAATATTTGTAAACATTTGTTTTTAGGGCAAGACATCAGGTCCTCTCACCTCACATTTATACAAAGAAATAAATATTGCAGCATCTTTTTCTGAAAGATTATATTTAAACTAACATTATTCAGCAAAAATGAGTGTATATTCTTATTGCTGTTTTGCAAAATGTACACTTCAAAAAATAGCTATTTATTCTCAGATTATAATAAGTTCAGGGCATTTTAATGACCTTATGGGTCTTGAGCTTTTTGAGTTTGCACTTTTGACCTTTTTCTGACAAAAAATAAAAAAGGCATAAGGTTTATACAGCTCCATTTAAAAGAAAGGTTCCATTTTACTAAGTTCAGGAACAAAGGACCGCTACAATCTCTCTCCTCTTTTGCATATAGGTTAAAGAAGAATTAAGCTACTCCTCTGACTTCCATTGACACAAGTACACTTTGGAGAAAATGGAAAGATCTTTTTAGTAATTTTCTTTTAGTTATGGCTAATGGTATGAATGAGTGATAGAAAGGGCCAAAGGGCTCTTTCCTGACCTTGATAAGCTGGTATCATTAAAATAGAGAAACATTTTAAAATTTACATTGAAGTTTTCATCTATACCTGGATAAACAGAATATATTTTCTGTGTTCTCAGATAGCTATGTCTCTGATCTATTTGGACTTCTGGAATTTACTTCTAAGTAGGGGTTTTCCTGTTGTAGAATTTGGCCTACTGTAGACCAGCCACAATACAGAGGGGCAGTGACAAATAATCATTCTGCCAACATGTCTTCTTGGTATTAAATGATAGACTAATCCAGTAACATTGCAGACTTTGAAGAATATATTTATTTATATTAGTACAAAAGAAAATATTAAGTGCTCATGCTGCTATATGCCTGCCAGCTCAGGAAGGTGGTGAAATACCATCCAGCCCTAGAAGGAACAGCTCAGATAAAGCCAAGAAAAACAGGTTAATAATATAAAACAAAGTTAAGCTTTAATTTAAAGACAACACGGAATAGTGATGACCTGGTGTAGGTATTAGGAGCAATCCCTGAACTGGTTTCAACTAATGTGAACTTTCTCTGCCTTAGAAGACTTAGCTTCTGGTCATATGATGAAGTCTCTCAGAATAGCTGATGTAGAAACTAATAATGGTTATGAAGTGGGACTTCAGGTCAAAAAGATGGGGCAATGAGAAGCATACAAATTTAATCAGAAAGGCAAAGAAAAAGGGTGTCTTGGTTCAAGCTGGCAAAATGCCTACTGCTCAATACGAAGTCAGAGCTTCTCTTCCCTTACCGAGAAAAGGGAGAAAGGGAAATAAAACTCTCAAACTACATTTATGCTTAAACTAGCTACATATATTTATACAGAAAAGAGTAAAACTACAATATAACATACACTTACACAAGCTAGGAATAACAAAAAGTAACTTCCCCACTCCCCAGAGAAAACAGATTCTATCACTGTAGTTTTATAAGCACCCCAAAGACACCCAGCAAAGAGCAGAAAGACTAACAACAAAATGTTTCTACTTCTCTGAACTCAAACAAAATGCAAGTAGCAGCAAGAGCAGCAGGGCCTACTCCAACAAGACAGGAGCTGCACCACGTCTGGCTTGTACTTCAGCCATGATGGAACTGAGAAAAAAACACCTCTTACTCCTGTATCATATCTTAGGTTTGCGTCATCTGGTATGAAGTATTTCCTTGGTTACCCAGTCAGGTGATAGCTGTCTGTCCCAATCCACATAGGTTCTATGAGCCTGCTAATTTGAGGCCTAGCTAAAACCACTACAAGGGGAAAATAAAGTTAAAATATTTGAAAAAAGCATAAGGAAAAAAATTAAATTTAAGAATGAGGTGAGGAATGTAGAGACAAAAAGATAAATGGTATTTTATTTAGTAAAATTTGATTCTATAACTGTATATATGTATTCATCTTGTATTTATTTTGGAGTTATCTTTGTGAATTAACAGCATTCCTGATTTTTCTGACAATGGTCATGACTAAAGTGGTTTTAAGCAAGGGGAATGAAAGTCAGGGTATTCTGAAAAGAAAGTTCCCCCACTGCTCTGGGAGTTACCATAATTTCCTCTGACTTGATCCATATAAACATACTGTGCATGATAACCTTCACATTCTTCCAAAAATTCCTCTGTTTTCCTGGTTGATATCACATCTGGGAAAGTAACAATGGGCCTGTTAGTTCTTGGGACTCCCAGAGTCTGTGCAGATTCCTTCTGAAAGTATTTCTGAGTAACTCCTTAATTTTTTAAATGTCCTTCATACTTTAAAAACAAAGGCCAATTATAATACAAAAAGGTAGTACCCAACTTCTCTTTAGCCTTACTTAGGCCAATAACTGACAAACTGAAAAATTACTGAAACCAGAAATCTGTTTGCATGACATACACTATATTTTGTTCCCTGTCAGTACATTAATTCTGTCATCTACTACTACTAACCAAACAGGATGAAATAAATGTTGTAAGAGTAAGTAAGTGTAATAAGCCCTCCTTGTGTTAATAACTCTGAGATACTTCTGAGTACAAATTCTCCCAATTATCTGCCATAGAAGGTGGATTTCATACTGGTCACTTAGAGATCTAATTTAAGATCCTTGATCCTATAAAACACACAAAAAATGGTTAGCTCCAGGAAAGTGAGTTTCAGCACATAACCAAGGTGCCAGTAACTGCTCTTTCATAACATATATCTTCCTCACTATGTAAGCAAAAAGTTTAAGATTACAATTTAGGCATCAGAGTATTTGTCTACATGAGAAAATATAAATATTTTTGGATCATCTATGCAGCCATATTTCTGTCGTTGCCCTAAGTTCCGGTAGAAGCTGGGACACCAAGATTTTACATTGTTGTAAATTCCAGCCAGAGTATTTGCATATCAGCTAATTTCTGTACATCTGGACGTTAGCTTCAAAACTTCATGTGGATCACAAGTGGGAGAGATGAAGTCAAGCATTTTTGAAGTATTTTTTCCATTCTGAGTTCACAAGACCCCTCGGTGTCAATGTCACATCCAAAGCTAGTTGACTAGAAAATCCCTAAATGCAAAAGGCACTTAAGATCTTGGCGGGGGGGGGCGGATTTTAATATTTTGTCCCTGCCACAGATCTGTGGTATATTTTTTCTGTGACCTAAATTGTGGATAAAATTACTTGATAAGGTAGAAACAAACAAAAAAAAAAGGCGGCATTTTCAAGTTCTTACCTTTCTATTTGCAAACATATGTATGTGTTACTGTTGCCTGCAAAATCTGTGAAAAGACTCCAAGCCAATTTTGTAGGAGATAAGTAGGCAGTGGCTTTAATGAGCTAGGCTCGTCCAGGAATACATTGATGCGTGCATGAGCAAACTCTAATTTCCATGGTTTTTATAATACGGTCTATCCAATCATTATTTTACACATCTCCCAGTTCACCCTTGTCCTGCCCCAGTCCCAANTTACCATACAGTACTGTCACAAGTAGACAGGAGAGAAGGTTAGAGATGAAGCATGATCCAGATTAATTTGGCTACCACCTGTCTTCTCTAGAGCTGTCCCTTTTCTTTCATTAAGAAATATTCAGAGAACATCTCATTTTGCCTAGCCTGATGACATAAGCCTCCAGCTTTCCTACTGACCACTTTTAAAAGCATTTATTTAGTTAGTAACTCTTCCTGTTTCTAGTCTCAGATTTATGTATAAAACCACTTGTTTTTTTTGGTTCTCCTTGAAAAAAATAACTGGGCAACTGACCCAATATAAATAGCTTGAATAGCCAAATACACTATCCTTTTTGACAAACACAGTAAATGAATGACTGACATATACATCAAGTTTTTTTCTTCTAAAATAGATTTTTAAAATAATTTTCCTCCCATATTCATGCTGGCATGCTTTGAGCAAAAACTAAACACATGTCCATCTTCCCATTTTGAATATCTTTCAGCAGGAAAAATTTGTTGACCATAGTAAAAAATATCTTTCCTGATGGACCTATCACTGCATAGTGGCATTTCAACCATTTCAAGTTATGCTCAGCCTTATGACAGACCAAGAAGTCAAACAAGTAGCAGATGCTACTTTTCTCTATATTCTGTACCAAAATTCAAGACATAATACAAAACATTCATTTCTAATGCGTTCGACAACAGTATTTTTTTAATCACACTGAGTAAAGCAGCAATTTTCATAACAACTGGTAGTGAAAGAGCATATGTGGGTGAAACAACTCTCACTAAATATGTGGATCTGCATTCTTTGTCTTCCCCTTAGCACACAGTCTTACACTGAATCCCAATACTATTCAACTGGAATGTTACGCAATATGATAGCAAGATGTTTTGTCAGCTTCTGGATTAGTAAAGATATTGTAGAATGATTAAAAAAGGAGCTATTTTCTCTTGGCCCAGTCAAGTATTAATTTCCATTTACTAAAATCTTTCTGGTTCCCAAACCAGATATCCTTTCACCACAATGCAATGGTGGAGAATCCAAAAACCTTCACTCTTGTCATGCAACTTTTCTATTGATAACTACTTTGATTCACCTCCTGTGAATTAGTCTACTTTCATTCTAGTTACTACAGTTCTTTGCTCCTATGTCACCTGAATTCAAAGATAAGAAAGACAGCAATACTGTTGCTTTCAAAACTCACATATGCTTGAAAACCAAATTTTATGCTTAAATAGCCAGTTAGGCAGAATGTTTCAAATTAAAATGGTTGCTCACAATGAGAAAATTGCAGAAGTAGATGCTGGGACCAGTACTATAAACATCTCCATTAATGACCTGAATGGTGGCTCCAAGTGCAACCTCAGTACTGGTGATACAAACCTGGTATGACTAGCTTGTTGGCCAGAGGGTTGTGCTGCTGTTCAGAGGGACTTGGATGTGCTAGAAAAATGGGCCAACATGAATCTCATGAAATCCAACAAAAAGAAAATGAAAATTCTTGTCCCTAGGGAGGAATAACCCATACACCAATATATGATGGGGTCAAGAAACTGGAAATCAGCTTTTCAGAGGAGGATCTGGGGATCCTGCTGGACAGGCTGACCATAAGTCAGCAATGTGCCTTTGCAGCAAAAAGGGCCAAAGGTCTCCTGGGGTGCATTGGGAGGAGTGTAGAAGGATACCATCCTTTCCCTATTCTGAGCACTAGTGTGAAACATCTGAGTCCAGTTTGGGGCTCCCTGATACAAGAGAGACATGGACAAGTGAAGGACCATTAAGATGATCAAGGGTTCAAAGCACGTGTTACATGAAGAGAGTGTGAGAGAGCTAGGAGTGTTTAGACTAGTGAAGATTATGAGGGGATCTTGTCAATGTCTGTAAATATCTGATCAGGAAATGGAAAATGAAGGAGACAGAGGTCACCTCTTTTCAGTGCTGCCCACTAAAAGGGCCAAAGACAATGGGCAAAAATTGAAATATATGAAAACATATGAACATATGAAAAAAAATTGTTGTGAGAGTGGCCAAACACTGGATCAAGCTACTTAGTGAAGGTGCAGAACTATCCTTGGATATATTCAACATCCGATTGGACGAGATCCTGCCTAATCAGCTTTTGACTCTACTTTGAACAGAAGAAGTGGACTACACTATCTCTAGAGGTCCCTTCCCACCTCAACTGTTCCATGATTAATTATGGGGAGTTAAATATGGTCTTAACTCTATCTTGCTCCTTTGCCATAGGAGTCATGCTTATGCATTTTTCTCTCACTTTTAATTACATGCTTGTAAAGCAAAACATATATAGGTATTTTCTCTCATTTTAAATTACATAATTGTAAAGCAAAATATATATAGGTACTCCCCCAAAGAATGGTAAGCAGTGGAAAGGATTCAAAAGGTTTATTTCAGAGGCGAGAGCACTGAAAACTTACAGATCCTAATAGCGCTGTATGGTCAGCATGAAGCCTCTGAGCAAAGGCAAAAAGGCAAGGCTTTCATTTGTTTCTCAGGCTTTATCGTCGATTCACCCTCCTTGGCTCCCCCATTGGCTGCCAGGGCCTTCAGCACGTCTGTGAGTGTTATCTCTCTTGCCCTGGGGAGTAACCTGTTGAATGCATGCAGGGAAGTGTCCTAAAACTGTGTCTGGGAAAGACGCCTTGTTCCAGGCATGAAACCTTCCTTAGGTAAAATTAACTGCTTCCTTGCTAGCAACATCTTCTGAAGAAGAGCTATTTACCCCTACAAAGCTTTTCCAGTTGTCCTCAGCTACAGATATCTTTAGTAGGACTGTATTGAATTTTTTCATTGAGCTTGCTTCTCTGGTTTCATTTTGCTTCCTTCCACTTTCCTTTACCTGTCTTTGAAAGTCTAGTACACAATCCTTTTCATTACATTCCTGGTTGTTTCTTTGTGCTGTTTTAAATGGTTACATCTAAATTGTATCTTTCTTTCAATTTACATCTGTTTAAAACTGATACCTCTGACCTTGGGTAAACTCATTGCTTGTTAGAAATATCATATTTCATTACAGGGGTTTTTTTATCTCCTCAGTAACTTTTCTCCTTCCCTGCTTTACTCTAATAGATCACTAGTTTTCCTCTGTTTATTTTCTTAATTCATGCCACTTCAATTCTCTCAAGTGTATGATTGCAGTCTAAGGAAAATAATTAAAGAAACATCAGCTATTCAAGAAAAACTTTTCTAAGTCTGTAGTTGAAGGACTAGGAATAAATACTCAAAAGATGTAACTTGCAGTTGTCTGAGAAGGGCTAGAATTTCTTACTGCTTAAGAAATTATCTCTCTTCCTACCACATTTCTCAAGACAGGGAACTGATAGACTATAGTCAAGATATGAAATCATCAGTGTCAATCTCAACAAGCTTCCACACCACTGTGTAGAGGAAGCTTCCTGTCCACTATGAAGTATTAAAAGGCATGACAGAATTTCTCTTTAAAGTAACTCTTAAAACAAATATGCTTTTAGATATGAATAGAAATAATTATTTCTAGCAATAGAAGCAATGAACATTATTTCTTCCTCATCTTTAGATTAGTTTACAAAAAGTTGACATTTTCAACACAAAAATACCCACTTAAATCAATATGAGAGACAAAAAGACTGAAAGTACAAACTGCTCAAAGTGGGATGAGGAACTTGCCAGACTGTATCAAACTCTTAGAGCAGTGCGCCTTCTTCCTGTTCTTTTCAGATATATTGTTCTAGATTATATGGTTATTGTGGCTTGATGTACAGATGTGACCACTTTTGGATATTTATGACCTACTGGGAATGCTCATGAAGCCAGCATGGATCATGCAAGACTACTTTTGAATCAGTTCTCGTTTATTGACAAAAAAAAAAAACCAAAACAAAACAAACAAAAAAAAAACAAAAAACCCCCCACAAAACCAGAATAAATGAGTTTACCTATCATTTTTCCAAAAATTAACATTATAGAAAATATTGGAGACTTAGTCCGTGTTGGTGCCTTCAGATGTGGTCAGTTTTTTGTAAACTAATCTGAAGATAATGAAGAAATAATGTTTATTATTTCTATTACTAGAAATAATTATTTCTATTACTATCTCAAGCATGAATCTAGTAGCATATTTTTAAATATGCACAGAGATGAGCCCTTTGAATCAAAGAAAGAATTCTGACCCTTACTGTGTAATGGTAGCCCCTTAGTCCCAAGCAGGGGGGCACCGTGAATGACGGTCTGAAGTGCTCAGGCACAGCAGGCATCAGAAGGCTTTGATCCGTAGGCTTACAAGACTTTATTCAAGATAGCTCACAGACGGTTCCTCAGAGCTCATAGTAGTAGTAGTAGAAATAGTAGTTCCTAGTAGTTCCAGTTAGATCTGGCCTCTCTCAGTAACATCCACACCTTTTATATCCTCTCACATCCAACATGCCATGACATTATTGGTTAACCAATTCACCTCACATACACCAAAGCATCTCACTGATCACAGGACCACACACACACTCCAGGTAGCTCTCTTCTCTTTAAGGTAGAACTCTAATGCACTGACCCCTACATTACTGTTCCTGGGCTGTTTATTTCTGTCTTTGCTGGATTTAAACAAAAAACCCCTATTAAATAATGCAGTAAGTGCAATTACTTCCTTGTTCTGCTCATCTTTGAAGTTAGAAAAATTTGTTAGAAGGTTTTGTTCTTTATCTTCTGCCACAGTTGCTTTTGTTTATGCCTGGTAATGTCATTGCGTGCTTAAGTGTGTAACATTCTTAGGCCTGACAGAAATGTAGAAGGAGAAATGCAATATGATATGCTACTGTTACTTTAACAACTGCCGTTAACAGGATGTGTCTTTCAGAAATGTATACTCACCTTGATATGAAGACAAAGGATGATCTCTGACTTTCTTCAAAAAAATGCTTGGAGTTAAAGAGGAAAACCATCACAGGAAATGCAGCATTTCACAAAACATAGGTAAAAAATTTCATAGAACCCAAAATGCCTTTATAAGAAACCACAACAGCCTGTGTAAGAACTAGATAGTTAAGGCTCTCATCATTATCCTAACGGCACACTTTATAAATGCTAAAGAAATGAAGTTCAAATAGGGTCATTTGGATGGCTGACATCATATCCACAGGACTGCAAAATGAGATTCAAGAATACATACGTGAATTATCAATATGGCCACTAAGAGCTTCTCTACGTAATATCATCCAGCCTCTGCCCCAGTTATCTACGGTGAATATGAAAAATGGAAAAAGTGTAATTCAATCTGGTTGACTGTCAGATTCAATAAGATCAGGTTGCATTCAACAAATTGAACATTCCTCACTGTGATAAAAAAATCCCTGTTTTTTCAGGGCACTGAATACTATACCTGAAAAAGAATTGTTATTTGTGCATGTGTTACTTAGAGGGCTCCACTCAACTGAGACTCTGCTTGGAAGAAAACTGAAAGATCTCAGAGACACAACTTGTAGAAACAGATGATGGAGCATGTAACATTCTTCCATGTCCTTTCATATTCTATCCTGTCCAAGTTTCTCCTTTCTAACTGGATAGGAAATGCTTTCAGGAAAATAGAAGACGATGCTGGTTTTCCATCATTATAGAATTAGCCTCTTTGAGATAGAAAAAGTGGTTAACTAAGAATAGAATGTGGGAAAACTGCAAAACTGTAATGTGTCATGAAACTATTTAGCAGATTTGAGTCTCACATTTCCAGACTTTTATTTTAAAGAATCAGGGCTAAGAAGTGAGAAATTAACCAGTCATTGAGGGGAGACTTCATTGCAGTTACAACTTCCTCATGAGGGGAAGAGGAGGTGCAGATATTCATCTCTTCTCTGGTGGTGACCAGTGACAGGACCTGAGGAAATGGCCTGGGGAAATGTCAAGGGAGCTTTAGGTTGGACATCGTAAAAAAATTCCTCACTCAGAGGGTGGTTGGGCACTGTTGGCTCACCAAGGAAGTAGTCACAGCATCAAGCCTGACAAAGTTCAAGAGGAGTTTGGACAATACCCTCATGTACATGATGTGACTCTTGGGGGTGGTCCTGTGCAGGGCGAGGTTTTGGACTTGATTATCCTTGTGGGTCCCTTCCACCCAAGCACATACTGTTATTCTGTGATTTAACAAAAAATTATCTATCACTAGTAACTTGTTCTTTGTACCCTAATCAGTCACCTATGGGAGTTTATTTTAGTGCATATTGGATGTTTGATTTCTCTCACTTGAAATAACAGATATTTAATCTGCAATTCTCATTGTGCTCATCTATAAAAGGATCATACGTTCAGTGGTATTAATATACTATGAATTAATATACCTTCAATATTTAAGGAGCCATAATAAGAGTTAGGCTCCTAAAAACATTTGCAGAACATGCCCTGATTTATTAAAATAAACAAAGAAAATGTATTGATAAAACAGTAACAGTAGTCAGAGTGATGACAATGGTAGCAACAACTACAATAATAAAATAATAAAATATAATAATAATAATAATAATGGTTAATGTCAAAGAATAGTGTAAACATTACTTTCTGTCACGTGAAGAAACAAAGTTGCATTAGAAAAATACAGTTGTTTCTTTAGATTTTTTTAAAATTTATTCAATAAAAGCTGCCAGAATACAAAATTTAAATAATAAAGGAAAAGCTTAGTCTTAGTGGTACATCTGTTAATAGACTATTAAATACATTTTTTTCTGATGGCCATTTCACTGCATAGTTAATCAGCCTGCAACACAGAAATCTTTGCTGGTGAAGCTTGCAACTTTCTCTTACCTGTTGGCACAGTATTAAGAGATAACTATTAAAGTGACATTTATGCCCACTGTTTATTCATGAGTTGTAAATGTTCAGCTTGAATGACAAAATACATCAAGTACCTGAAAATAATGACCAGGGTTTTCTGGAGGAAGAGCAATGACTCTCTTTTTTGATCTTCAAGCATTCATGATGCAATATCAAGTGATCCATTTTAGATTGCCTTTCTGCTTTTGAAAAGCGTCTTTATCCTCTCTCCCCCTCAGAAAAAAATAAAATGTTTTTTACATTTTTTTTATTTGACTTCCCTGATTAAAATTAACCTGCCACTATATAAAATTTAAAATTTATTAAAAAAATTTTGCTGTAATATTACATCTTCTAGCACACACAAAATCTTGGTATTAAAGAGAAGCAAAAACACTAAGATCTATCAGTTATATGTGCTTGCTCTCATGAAAGAAATTAAATTGTACAGACATGCACATCAGAAAAGCAAATCTGTCCTTTCACAAGCCTGGAAGAATGTATCAGATAGATAAAATGGTTTTATATTAACATATTTTCTTGTATATAGCCTGCTACTCAGATAACCCACACTTCTTTGAAAATAAATTCTCATACAACCTACACCCTTAGATAACCTACAACTGTCTCCTCCTTTCCCTTCCAAGGCATCTATGTATCTTGTAAATTCCCCTGGAGGTTTCTTCTTGTGGTAGAAGAAAAACAGGGAAAGTAATAGATGTAAAGAATATAAAAAGAATAATTTGTGGTGAATCAGAAGCTTAGGGAGGACTGGGAAAGAAGGAACTCTGAAAACAGTTTTTCAGTCTATTACAAGCACTTATGGACAACCTTAATTTTGAAAAAGTGGTACTTTTATTTTGTTGTTTTCAACACCTTATCTGGGTTCTAGCACTTGAAAACACAGAACTTGTTTTCCAGCTACAGTGCATTTCAGTCACACTACTGAACTTGAAGGTGAAACCGGCCATCTAAGTACACTGTCACATTTCATAAGGGAAAATCAAATAAAAAGTTTGCTATAAATAGTCAAAGAAAATATTAAAGCACAACATTGAAAGAAGACAACATCACCTTCTCCTGGTAGTGGAGCTCACAGGTAAAAACTAGACATCCATTAACACTGACTTGTTCATGGTGTAGAGCAGGTGCAAGGTCCATTGTTATGACAGCACACACTACTGGAGGCAGAGGGATTTTCTTAGCAAGCAAATCTTCCAAGTGGAAAATAGGAGTGGGTGGAGAACAGAAGAGGAAGAGAGAAAAGGAAGAGAGAAGAGGAGAGAAGAGGAGGAGAGAAGATGTATTAGAGTGTAATAAAATATTATTTTGGTCTGTGTCTGGTCCTGCCACTTGCTAAGTTATAGAAAAAACATAAAAGTAAAGACAGTACTTTCAATTTAAATGATCAATAGAGCATAGAAGAGTGAGAAAGTAGTTATAACATGCTGGGAAACCAGGCAAAGTAGTGTACAAAGTAACTGTATAACACTAGATGTACTCTATTATCAAGGCTGTGTTCCTCTCTGACTTGGCTGCATGCCTCAAGATAGATACAAATACCCTGGAAACACAATACAGGGGAGTGAGGAAGCTAATAATGGGAGGAAGATAATGTGGGCAGAGGTCCTACGACCACTACCCAACAGGCAAGCCTGTTGCCACTTATGTAATTAATAGGTGGTGTTTGGCTGCCTCTCAGGCATCATCTTATACTGTGTCCTGACCCTACGTAGTATAATAGATAGCTGATAAATAGGGACACCAGGAGTGGGGGAGCTGAGCAACATCCTTCCTTCCACCGAGACGACGTTAGCTCTGCGGAAATGCTCGCTAAGCATGGATGCCATCCAGCTGCTGCCAATCCTGGTAGTCCTGGCCTGTCTGCTCAAGTGAGCAACAGTGATAAGAAGTAACAACAACTATTTTGTATACTTTTATCAAGTTTTAAGTATTTTCATTTTTTTATTCTCTTTTGTATTGAGTATTAATAATTTTATCCTTTTTATTCTCTTTTGCTAGTTGGTATTGCAATAAATGCTGTTTGTAGTATTTTATGACTGTGATTACCTTTATTAAGGTATCTAAAATGAACTGCTGGAAGAGGAGCAGAGGAAGAGAGAAGAGGAAGGAAGAAAGAAAGGAATTCTCCATAATATAATTCCTATCCCTAAGCACCCCCCACTGTATTTTCATGTTATCACTAGGCTGCAAGCAAACTGGGGCAGGGCCAAGTAAAATTTCAGTTCATACTATGCTTGTGAATATATATAATAAGACATAAGGCAAGGACAAACTGATAAACACCATAAACCATAAGAAAGATAGCCTGTAGTTTCTACCAAAGGCTCTGAAAAGTAGTGAGCACATCTTAAGTCTCTCAAACCCAACTGAAGGTATTCACTCTGTGGTTGAAGCTCAACATTGTTTATGTACTACCTTATGACACAATGTTACTGGTAAGCAAATGGTTTCTGTGTGACCCATATGACTTTTTATCTTCCAGACACTAAATTAATTGGTACACTCTTCTACACCAAGTCAGATCAATTCTAAGTCCAGTAAAAGAAATGAGCTGACTTTTGTAGAAGGACAGTGTGTGGCCTCTTCCTTTGTTTCTTTACTAATTCAAAATAGAAGATGGCATGGCTTTCCTGATGCAGATGGTTTCTGGCTTGTTGCCAATCTACTAATTTAATTGCAGGTACAGCAGAAATGCTTGCCTCAAACTTGAAACCAATGTGTCAATAATCTCAAATATCTTAATGGATTCCAGAATTGGATCTCTAACATCTACAACATATAGAGTGGTGTGGAGGAATCTATGTGGTTCAAAGGATACCAATGCTAGTGCAGTGATTTCAGTTATGCTCAAAACAATGACCACAGTTACTTGTAGGTCACTCAAGATCTCTCATATATGCTCAGTTTACAACTATGTTGTCACAATGTTGTGCATTCTGACTACCAACGCTTCAGTCTGAATTCCCACATTTTCACATCCTCAGAAAGAGTAAAGCTTCCAGATGCCAAACCAGGTCTCTTGTTCCAGCTATGCAAATCCATCAGTCTACACTTTGGCAACTTATATTGCCTTTAATGGCAGTGTAGTGTAAACAGTTCTATTGACAATAAGGAAGAAAGCAAAACAAACAAACAAACAAAAAAACAAAAAAAAACCAAAATCACACCAAGCCAAATGTCTCCTAGGCACATTGGCTGTGTGTGGATTGTTTTTCTTACTGATGTCAGAAGAGATTACTATATAAATGGGGAAAAGATTTGATTTTGATATCACATATGTCATTAACTTGCTATATAAAATAACAAAATGAAACTAAACAACATTGGTTTTACTCAATTTCATTCCAATATGAATATCCAGCTTATTACATTATGTAGTATTTCCTCAGTATATCTGCTGAGGAATCTTCAGCCAAGGATGGCACATTTATACACTTCATAGTACGAGAGAGCTTATTTCCCAGCTAATTATAAGCCATGCATTATCCACTTCATAACCAGCAATACAGTTTTAATTATTATTTTGTAGTGCTGCATTCATTGTGATGGAAAATGTTCCTTTTTCTATAATAATAGAAAAGTTTGGCCTGTGTGTGTAGGAAATTTCCATTATTCCACTGTAATTCAATGGAGAACATTACTGCCTTTGCACTTACTATTTGAATTTTGTAATTCAAGGGTGTGCCTGTGTGGATATGAGAATGACAGAAGACTTTGATTGTATTGTACTGCCTTGGGAATACACCTACAAAAACTGTAGGTAGTTTTTGCCTTGTGATATCAATAGTCTTGAAGTAGGCATCTAAAAATTAAATAAAGAAAGAAGGAATTAATAAAAGAAATTAGTAACTTTTGGGTCCCTGGTCCCCTATCCAGGATGAATACTCTAAATTGTGACACAAAACACATTGTGTATGTGGAGGATACATGGAAAAGAGAAGGATAAATATAACAGTAATGAACAGATTTCAACAATGGCTAGTAACTTGACTATGAAAAGCTTTAATGCTGAAAAAATTGGTCAGATGCTAACCAAGAAGCCATGAAACACCACACTTGGAATTTGCAGGTCTTCCAAACTAGCCTCTGCGACTGTCACCTACAAAGTGACTTGGCTACTCCAAGCCTCCATGTCAAAATAATTGTGGGGATATCACAACTGTAAGTTAAAATCCCTTGACTATACCTGCCTCTCTGCTAGTGGATATTTCTTCAGCTTGTTCTTAAGCAAGTAAAGTTCTGAGAATTCATTTGTAAAGTAAGAGACAATGCACAGTTGAATTCATAATATTCAGAGTAATGAAGAAAGAACTATCAGAGACAGCAAGTAGTAAATTTTGGGAACAAGTATGTCACTTAGCATACTGCCACTCTAGTTGGTACTTCCCTCCTTTGGGGATTCCTAGATTCTTTTCCCTCTAGGCAGATATTCCAGAGAGGGTTCGGAAGGATTCCAGGCTGAAACCAGATGCTGTTTAAAATTCAAGCAAACAGCGTTTATTGCAGAGAAATAGCAAACAAAACATAAAACTGAGAAAAGTAAAGAAACAAACCCCAAGACAACTCCAACTTACTCTTAAGTTACTTACAGTTACTGTACATACCAACCCCAATGTGCTCAGGATCCGCAGTATGACCAGCTGCTGCATCCTTGGGCTTCCATAGGCTCAAGACACTTAGCGGGCATCCCTGTGGGAGGCAATGTTGTCCTTGGTGCCAGCACATCTCCACCTCAGAGCAGGAACTGTCTGTTTTATTATACGCTCGGTCTGTGACAATTATCTGGGCATATGTGACCAGCATACACCCAGATAGAGGTCTACAGTCCCTACCCCTGTTATGTAACCGGAAAACCCCCTGTGCCTGTGCAGAGTATATTGAGTCTCCCTTTTAGGGCCACTAGTCATTACTTCATTATCCTCCTCTTCTTTTTCCCTTCATGTGTCCTTGACTGGCTGTCAGCAGGCAGCCAAGCTACAAAACAGTCTCATTGTACACAAGATACTTCTTCTTCAAGGCCAAAGTCCCAGTTATATGTTCTTGTTTTCTATAACTTGGCAGGTGGCAAGGCCAGACACAGACCAAAAATAAAAGCATCTCATCACACCCAAATAGAGCAGATAGATAACCAACCAACCAAAGTGGGTTCTGATTGCCCCACTCTCTTCTGCACTGGTGCAGCCTCATCTTGAATATTGTGTGCAGTTTTGGGCAGTACAATACAAAAAAAGCACTCAGCTATTAGCATCCCAAGGAGGGCAACAAGGATAGTCAAGGATCTGGAGGGGAAACCATATGAAGACTGGCTGAGGTCACTTTGTCTGTTCAGCCTGAAGAAGAGGAGACTGATGGGAGACCTCATTGTGGTCTTAAATATCCTCACAAGGGGAAGCAGCAGGTCTGGTACTGATCTTTTTACTCTCATTACTAGTGACAGGATTTGAGGAAACAGTATGAAGCTGAATCAGGGGAGTTTTAGGTTGGATATCAGGAAAAAGTTTTTCACGCAGAGAGTGGTTGAGCACTGAAACAGGCTTCCCAGGGAAGTGGTCAGAGCACCAAGTCTGTCATTCTTGGGGTGTCCTGAGCAGGTCCAGGAGCTGGACTCAATGATACTGTTGGGTTCCTTCCATCTCAGCATATTCTATGATTCTATGATTTTTTTCCAAAACTGAGTAGCGATAATTTATTTCTTTTAAACTAATTCTATTGTAAAATATGTAATAGAAAATGGAACAAATGTCTGCTATGACACAGGGCCAAATAACATCGGCCTATGGCATTCCACACTCCTCTGTCATGTTATGATAATTTATCAAAGATATCCTTAAAAGATTAAGATAAAAATTTTGTACAAATCTACCCTAAATCTCATAGCCCTGAATTTTACATGTGTTTTTTCATTTCTATCCTTGTGTGCAGAGGTTTTAGTATAAACAGAGAGCGCTGACAGTTTTCCCTCTGCTCTTTTTTGCTTGAGAGCAAACAAACCAAAAGATTTCCATCCTTTCTCAACATACAAATTTCCTGGAAATTGAGACAATCTGGTTGCAAAATACTTTGTCTAGTCTTAGTTTTTCTAGTCTGTACATATCTTCTATGCATTACTTAAAACTACACAGGATTATCTATGAAAGATGGGGTTTTTTTCCAGTCCTGAGAAGTGTTAAGGGACTCCTCCACATCATGTTTTTTAGAAGACAGTATTATATTTTTTTTACTGCAACTATATGAGATTGGTGACTTGGATTTTGTTTCTTACCTTTATCTGATGCCTCAGACTCTTTTCCAGAGCTACTAAACAACAAGTCCTCCTACATTTTGTCATTTCTCCTGCATTTTCTCCTAAAATGCATTATTTCCCTTATGCCCCTTTTGAACTGCATCATGTGGTTTTTTTCTGTCACCCAATTGAAAAAACAGTTTTGAATTCTAAGACCATTCTGCTATGTACTTAAAAATGTCTAGGAGATTGATTTCAATTTCATAATCAACAAGTACTTTTCATACTAGTAGTCATTATAGATTCACCAGTGTTTACATGAAATATAGTAACACAGGTGATGCTATATGTAGCTGAAATAAGTGTCACAAGTCTATGACAAGGAGAGGAAGTTCTCTTCCTCTTGTCTTTTGAAGGAGCTGCAGTGAGATGGTAGTTTTTTTGTTTCTGGTGGTGATTTGCATGGAGTTCAATGTGATCTTTAGGTGGCACCAATGGAAGGTGGGATTAGCGTCTAAGCTACTGACAGAGTGAAAGCATTATGAACAGATCTCCATTCAGAACTTTCATGACCTGGGTTTGAAAATCTAGGTATCTCTTCTCCCTTTTCAACCCTGACCAGAGAATACCTTTTTATCTATCACAGGTAATGGTATTTCTTAAAATAAGTAACCAATAGATATCACAGAATATTCTGAGTTGGAAAGTACCCACAAGGATCATTGACTCCAGCTCTGAAGTAAATGGCCCATATGGGGATCTTCCCACAACCTTGGCATTATTAACACCATACTCTGACCAACTGAGGTAATACTTCTCCTTGTACTTTGATGTCTGTGTCTGTGATTATAGTATTTACTACAGATGTCAGTTTTCTTCAGGGGGGAAAAAAGCACAAGGGTATCTAGTTTAATTATGAGCAGACATTTAATTTATTTGACCAGAGATGCTGCACACTATTAATGACGTTATCATGGTGTGCAAATCCATGTTATTAAATATTCATTACTTCTAATAATTTACAGTGTGCTAGGCTTCATATTTCAATATAACTCATCAATTGAACAATAAGAACTTGTTTAAGATACAAATCCAATTTGTATAAATACATACAATCATTAGTATTCATTAATAGAATAAGAGTTTTTAAACCATATGAAAATAAATATTAGCTGTTTCATGAAGGTATCATCTGATATAGAAATACCGATGATTTTGTAAGCCTGTGAACCAAGACAAAATTTCTTTAATTTTTTAAATAACAGCATCAAATTATTTCTTGACTCTATCAAACTTAATGGAGCTGACTCTATGTACCTGAACATGGCAGAATTTGACTCCATTTGCTGAAGAAAATTATATAAATACAGATTCTACAGTGCTAGTCCAATATCATCATGGTAAATACTTCACTTGCACTTTTTGTAGTCAGAAAAAAATTAACACTGTTAAACAGAATTCATATGCTGTAAACATATTCATATGCCAAATATACCACACAAACAAACATTGGTTTGAACAAATTGCAGTCTGAGGGTCTACCACTGCTGGAAGTTTCCCTCTTCTGGTAAGTACTTAAAATAAATACAAGTAAAGAAGCAGGATTTTATTGTAAATGATAATGTATTTTTCCTGGGTGCACTACTAAAGATAGCAATTGGAGTTAATAGGTAACTCATACTCATCCCCTCTAGTGCTAATTATCAATGGAGAAAAGAAAATAACTAATTTAGCCTAGTGTATTCATCTTACTAACCATTACTAGTAGAACAAAGATGCCTAATTCAAAGAATTTTACAAAATGGCTGATGCCACACTCACCTGTTTTCTGAATACAATATAAAGATATATAGCACACATGAATATAAACAGTATGTAAATAGCAAATATGAACATTACATAAATCATAATATGGGAATGATAGATGTTGATTACTTGATCCGACAGCATAGCAGTAGCAGTGCCTTGGATGCTATGGTAACAAAATGTTGCAAGCAAATAACTAAATCAGTTGCAATAGAATAGATTTTAAGGTGAGGCCTGGATATGAGATATTAAGAAAAGCCCCCAAGTATCATCTGAGATTCTTGTTTTGCCCACAGGAACAAAATGTAAGCAACCCAAAGCCTTGTTATATGATTTCTGCATACATTTTACACAGTAAATACACCCTTACCTAAGTATGAACTTAGCAGCTACGAATGTCCCAGCAATTCTGCAATTATTTTAAAGGAACCAACCCTCAATAAATGTAGTGCTTTCAAGCAGGCACTTAAACCACATGCTAATTCAGTTACTTCACTTCTAAAAAAGGATAAATTCTTCATAGCTTAGAGAAGCTACCAAGGCTAAATATCAAACAGAAATAAGAGTGTTCTGTGACTGGTATTAATTTATTCAGGCTAAGCAGTTATTGTGCTCTTTCCTCAGCTGAATTTTGCCCCGGGACTATCTTCATGGAGTTACATGAAGCCACAAAGGTTTAGCTACCCCACCTCAACAATCTCACATACTCTTTCAGGGTTTAGATTCACATGGAAAGGTAGTTTGAAAGAGCTGAAAAGTGAAATGGGGGGGGGAACAATTATCACCATTCTAAATGTTAGAAACAGGTAAAAAAACCCCTCTCCATTATATCATGACACCTTTTGAAGTACATCTTATTTTATAAATAGTCTACCTAATTCAGTTCAGGTTAGTTTCAGTTTTGTGCATGTTTCTTTTCCCATGAGAAAGGTAGACTCTAGGATAGAAAATAGTCATTGAGTTACTACATCCAGTCATTTCCCTTGGCTATCAATGCTATTATGTAAAAAATTTACATAGCTCCCACTCAAAATCAGTTCATTTTCTTTATTTTACTGGCCTAGGTAAAAATAATATTACTTGTCTCATGGTTAGAATCTCCTTTCTTATTTCTGGACTGTACTAACCTTTAGGCATTCCATATCTCAGACCTATTTTATGAAACAATTGTAATTTTGCTTAAATAAGTCTTTTCCCTTTTTTGTCTGGACTGACAAAATATTTATAGATGACTGTACCTTTTCAACCTCCTTATTACTAGGTGGAATATCTTTTAGTTTACATAGATTGTGCCTCTCATGGCAATGATAGCTGTAACTTACCCACACCTTTACAGTTTCAATTCTTTTCCCTGAGCATAAATAATCACAGTTTTAAGCATTATTTCAGATGAGGTTGTATCCCAGCTTTGTTGCATGATTTTAGCTTTGCATCAACTCAAATGGATAAACCTCTAGACATGGGCTGAATCCTGCTCAGGCTTGGCTGCTCCTCGGGGGAACCGATTCAGGTGAGTGAGGGGCAGGACAGGCTCATTAGCAGGTGTTTGAGAGGGCTTTAAAATGGGTCCAAGGAGTACAAGTGACCGAGAGTGCAGCAAACAGGGCATGGCAGGGCAGGTGTGGCACGGCAGTTCGCACAGGCAGAGCACAGCCACCTCCTAGCCCTCTCAAGTGAGCTTTTTTTTGTTCCTTCCCTCCCCTGCAACTCAACTAAAGCCAGTAATGGTTTCCAAAAAAGTTAAAGCTGTTGGTGCTGTTATCAGTAGGAGTATGTTAACACAGACAGAACTCTCCAAGAAGGATGCAGCGATTCAGGTCTCTGGCTGCGCAGACTGTTTGAGCCTGGCATTAGTACCAGAGGACAGTGTGAGAGGCACTGAATGATTCACTGTGCCTGGTGGCAGAGCTCAAGGAAGAGGTAGAGTGGCTAAGGAGCATTAGGGAAAGTGAAAGGGAAATTGGTGGATGTCTTGGGTTGAGCTGGCAAAACGCCAACGGTCTAAGACAGAGTGAAAAGGGAAGAAGGGAGAGGGAAAAAAAACTAAACTAGGTTTATGCTGAAACTAACTATATGTATTTATACAGAAAAGAGAAAATTAAGAGAAAACTACAATATAGCACACACTTACACAAGTTATATACATATATAACAAGATATAACAAGAAATAACTTCCCACTCCCCAATTAATGCAAAGTGTATTATTCTAGATCTATAAATACTCTAAAAGACACCTAACAAGAAACAGAAAGAGTAACAACAAAATATTTCTACTTTCTTGAAACTAAAACAAAATATGATGNCTTTCAACCCCTAAGGAAGTCCAGCAGGAGGCGGTGAAGCCCTGGCCCTCCTGCCGTCAGGCAGATGGAGCAAACCAAGTAGATGGGGTGGAATGGAAACAGGTCCCAGACCAGAGAGGTAAAAGAACCTCTCGACCCCCATAACCTCCCCGGGTGCCCTTAAAAAATAGGTACAAGGCCCTGGAGCCAGAAAG